>CM033392.1:51697148-52253507 GCA_019426215.1 Buddleja alternifolia | reverse complement strand
GGTTAGGAATTTCATGTTAGAAGTTTTGATGATGACAATTAAGTTTTTGTTAGACCCCAAAAAGTTGTAAGTTTATTTTCGTAGAAAACTTGTATAGGCTTTGAAGCGTTAGACTTGTAATAGATTTATTAGGCTTTGTTATCTTACTTTAGAGTGTTAGGCAAAATAGTCTTAGGCTGAGCGTCTGATGATTTCTGAGTGAGTTTATCAGTGGTAAAGTTCGAAGACTCAAGCGCCTGATCTCAGAAGATAGATACAGTCTCCAAGCGTCCACTTTGGCCAGCTATATCAAGCGTTACCTTATGGGACAGAAGTGATTTCACCTGAATTTACTTCTAAGTCCAGAAGGAGTTTAATGCAAATATTCTCAAAGCATTAAATACCAACGGGTATTAATTTCAAATGCATTAAATGTTGATAAGAGCATTTAATATGATAAGCAATGTCAGACGTACGGAGAAGCCACCCTATTGGACTGTCAACTATCTCAGACTGCAGCACCAACTTTCGTGCAGCAGATTTTCAGGAAAAAGGACAAAAGCTGTTCACTCGCGAAAGTGAGAGACACGCGCCAGTGCATGTGTCAAACGGACACTTTCTCCAAGAATACTATAAATAGGACTTCAACAACAAAAAAAAAAAAGAGCAACAATTTTATCAAAGCCAAATTGCTGTTGCATTAAAATCTCATTCCTTAAATTCTCAGAAAAGCCAGAAACTTCAAGAAACATCCAAATTGCTTTTCTTATATTCCTGAGACAGTCAACAAATATCTCAAACATTCTTTTTGAAGAAACCAGATTCCTACTGAGATATTACCAAGTTGTTTGAACTTCATCAAAATCAAACAAACCTTTTAGAAAATCCCATCCAAGCCTCGCGATCTGTGTGAAGTCGAAGTTGGATACTTGCATCATTTCTGGGTGAAAGAAGCAAGAGGGTTGAAGTGATTTGAAGCAGAAATCTGTGTGATCAAGGAGCTCAAGTCATCGACATCCATCTCTCCCTAATTTGTAGAAGATTCTGTGTGATTCTTTGAGAATCATTTAGTGGATTGCCTCCAAGTGCAAAGGAGAAGAAGGACGTAGTTGGGATTACACCACCCAACGAACCTTACAAATATTGTGTTATTTACTTTTCAGTCATTTCATTCATCTATCATATCATTGCATAAGTAAAACACAATCAAAAGCTAAGCACCTAAGAAACATCTTGTGACGCTAAAACTTTCAAAGAGAAGACTCCAAAATCATTCCGCTGTGCTAACCCTGATTAAAAGAACTGAACGCTTAACCTACAAGGTCAAAGTATTCAATTCCTGAAGTCTAAGTTAACTTTATAAAACGGTCTTCATTAGACGCTTCACAAAGTCTCAAATATCTTATGTGAACGCTAAGGTGAAGCGTCACACACTTCAAGCGCCTATCATTTCAAGCGTCCAAATACGTTTAATACGAAATCTTTTTTAAGTCGAAAAAGACTTAAGGGTCTATTCAACCCCCCCCTTCTAGACCCTTTCGTATGCCACTTGGGACCAACAAGTGGTATCAGAGCGGTTAATTTTGAAATTTTAAAATTTCCAAGCATAACTGCTTGTTTAGATCCTTTTCTTTCAAAATCTAGTTGCTTTTTAAAGCTTAGATATGGCATTTGCTAAAGTTCCCAAATTGACAGAATCAAATTTTGACACATGGAAAGTCAAAGCATTTACGTATTTATGTTCATGCGATGATGACATGTGCGATATTATTTCAGATGGGCCAATCAAAATATACAAAGTTATCACAAGAGCGCCTGGAGCCACAGAAGAAACCCCTGATGGTTACGTTGAAAAACCAAAACAAGAATGGTCTCCAGATGAGCGTCGAAGAGCTAACTTGGACAATGTTGGTCGCAACGCTCTGTATACGGCTATTGGTGATAATGATAACTTATTCAATAAAATCAAATCTTGCAAAACGACTAAAGAAATATGGGATAAGCTGGCTACAATCTGTGGTGGTTCAGCTCAAATCAAAGAAAACAAACTTTCCATTGCTAAGGAAAAGTTTAACGGATTTAAGATGCTACCCAATGAAACGCTAGAGCAATTGGATATAAGATTCACAGCTCTGTTACAGAACTTACGTCGTTGGGAATGGACTTACAGAATCGAGAAATGGTGGTTAAGATCTTTAGAAGTCTACCAAGTAAATTCTTGATGAAGACAACAGCTATGAGAGAATCAAACATGCTGGATCTCTTAACTCCAGAAGACGCCTTTTCAGAGATAAAAGCTTTTGAGTTCGAGTTGAACTCTGCTAGTGACATTGTGAGTAATCCAGTGATTGAATCTGGAGCGCTCATTGCATCAATCAAAGGCAAATCGGGTAACAAAGGAAAGAATTCGGACATTAATGAGGAAGAAGAGTTGGCTTTGCTGAATAGATTCAGGAAGTTCTTGAGATATGAAAAGAAAGGAAAAGGTCCTAATAATCAAGGACAAAGTTCATATCAAGCGCCTTCTCCCATACAACAACAGTTTCAAGCGCCTCAATATTCTGTTCCTTTACCTCAAGCGCCTGCTCAATATCAAGCGTCTACTCAAAATCTCCCAGCTCCAGTGGTTTCAAAACCACACACTGCAAGGCTAACAAGTGAACAAAAAATGAAACCCATCTTTGTTATAATTGCAGGAAACCGGGGCACTACCAGGTAAATTGTCCCTATCCAAATGTATCCAAGCCCTCAAGGCAGGATTACTTGGATAGAAACCAATTCAGGAGCAACCTTCGACAACAAGGTTTGCTTGCGGAATCAGAACCAGCATCAGCACCTGAAGATTTAGAATCATCAGACGAAAGTAGTGATGATGATGAGCCGATAGATGACTCAGCGCTCATATGTCTCATGGCCAGAGATGATGAAGCGTCCCCTGAGGTAATCAATGAATTATCAATTCCTCTTTCTTATGATGAATTACTTGACAAAGTCAAAGAATATTACAATGAATGTCAAGAAGCTGCCAAAATATATCAAAATGATCTCGCTATTATTTCATCACTCACAACGATAAAGTAACGCTCAGAGCAGAGTTGCAAATTCAGCAACAGTGCATTGAGAAAAAACCAATCGCTTGAGAGTGAAGTTATTCAATTGAGAGGTGATATTGATATAATAGTCAAGAGAGAAGCTGATCTGATGGCTAGACTTGCCAAGTCAGAACAGCTCATCTCATCGTTGTCCAAAGCATCCAGAAAGCTCGACAATGTGACTGAAATAACAAGGTTGTTTGGAGAAAAGACCGGTTTAGGATGCAATGAATTCGGTAAACAACCAAACAAACCTAATGTTACGGCAAACAACAAAGGAAAGGGTGTTTTCTTTGTTGAGAAAGGTTCACAAGGTCAAACTCAAAATGAACCAAGGGACAATGGTAAGAGGCCAAATGAGAAAGTCAAAACTAACTCAGACAAGGGTAAGGCTAAAGCAAATGATCCACAAAGACAGACTCATCCAAACGCTCAAAAAGCTAAGGATAAATCTAGTCACTGTGAATCAAGCGCTAAGCGTCTAGCACCAAACGTGCAACCAAGCCAGAGCCAAGGAAATACCAGCGTCGATATCCAAAACAGTCAAGATCATATTATCGATACTATGATAATTATGATTATGACTATTATTATAATCGTGGATATTATTATACATCCAAAAATTACACACAGCACAAGGTGAAACCCAAAAAGGCCAATATTCCTACTATGAAGACAAGGCAAATTTGGGTTCCTAAAGTTCTAATTAACACTAACAAGGATACTAATGTTGAAGGACCCAAGCAACAATGGGTACCTAAACAGAAATAGAACTTCCCTTTTGATTGCAGGTACCTAGAGCTAAAGTCAATACATCTGTTTGGTATTTTGATAGTGGATCGTCAAGGCACATGACAGGTTCCAAAGATCTTCTGATCAACTATCAAGCTGCCAATGGTCCTCAGGTTGTATTTGGTGATAACTCCAAAGGTAAAACCAAAGGTATAGGTACTGTGCATAGGGGGAACATCATGATAAGTGATGTTTATTTTGTTGAGGGTCTAAAGCACAATTTATTAAGCATAAGTCAATTCTGCGATAAAGGCTTTGAAGTCATATTCTCAAGTGACTATTGCTATATAAACGACGCTAAGACTAAATCTACTAAACTAAAAGGAAAAAGGAATAACAACGTATATTGGTAGATTGGGGTTCAACACTTGATAACAACCCAACATGCTTTGTTGCTAAAAATGAATCTAAATGGGTTGGTTATGGCATAGAAAAATGAATCACCTCAACTTTAAGACAATCTCTCAGCTTATAAGTCAAAATCTTGTAGAGGGATTGCCAAATGGACCATTTCATAAGGATCGCCTCTGTGACGCTTGTCAAATGGGTAAACAAGTTAAATCATCTTTCAAGAGAAAACCTCATCTATCTACTTCTAGAATACTTGAACTACTTCACATGGATTTGTTTGGACCTGTTCAAACAATCAGTGTAAGCGGTAAAAAGTATACTTTAGTGGTAGTAGACGATTTCTCTAGATTTACTTGGGTGGAATTTCTTTCATCCAAAGATGAAACATGTGACAAGTTAACAGCGCTTATTCGGCAACTTCAAACATTGAAAAATCTTAAGGTTGCAAGAATAAGAAGCGATCACGGTACTGAGTTTACTAACAAGGTTGTTGAGAAGTTTTTGTGCAGAAAATGGAATACATCATGAGTATTCAGCTCCCAGAACTCCCCAACAAAATGGTGTTGCTGAGCGCCGGAACCGAACGCTTAAGGAAGCCGCTAGGACTATGTTAGCTGAATCCAAGCTTGCTCCTAGATTTTGGGCCGAAGCGATCAACACTGCTTGTTACACTCAAAATCGATGCATGATCAACAAACAGCATGGAAAAACTCCATATGAACTGTGGAAGGGACGTAAGCCAAATATTTCATACTTTCACGTCTTTGGTTCTAAATGTTTTATCCATAATAATGGATCCCAAAGCCTAAAGACTTTTGATCCTAAAGCGGATGAAGGAATCTTTCTAGGCTACGCCAAAATGGAAAGAATTTTCGCATTCTCAATAAGATCAAATCGAAGGTTGAGGAATCTATTCATGTTGTGTTTGATGATGCTAACCAAGAGCCGAGTAAGGTAAATGTAAATGATGTAGGAGTTGAAGATCTATGTCATCAAGCGTCCAAAATTACTATTGATGAAGATACTGACGATGATGATGAGATCTCAGTGCCTCCTCCTAAGAATACTCGTGAAATCAATCTAAATTATCATGTAAGAAATACGGATGATCATGAAAAGAATGATCATCAAGAGCAAAGAAGGAATCGTGAACTTGAAGCGCCAACGCAGGAGAATGGTCAAGCGAATGATTCTCAAGCGCCTGTTCATTCTCAAAACCCCTTCCAAACAGATAGACTATGGTTACGTGACCATCCACCTGAGCAAATCATTGGAGATATTGAAGCACCAGTTAGAACTAGAGCCGCTACATTTAATGAGGCTATGTTCGCAAGCTTTCTATCTCAAATGGAACCTAAGAAAGTGGATGAAGCGTTAAGTGATCCAAGTTGGATTGAAGCTATGCAAGAAGAGCTCAATCAGTTTGAGCGAAATAAAGTTTGGATGCTAGTACCAAGACCAACTCATCAAGGAGTTATTGGAACTAGATGGGTATATAGAAACAAGATGGATGAGGACGGCATTGTTGTAAGAAACAAGGCCAGACTCGTAGCTCAAGGATACTGCCAAGAGGAGGGCATTGACTTTGATGAGACTTACGCTCCTGTTGCTCGTCTTGAAGCAATCCGCATGTTTCTAGCGTACGCAGCGTTTAACAAGTTTACAGTATTTCAAATGGACGTAAAGAGTGCCTTCCTGAATGGTAAACTCCAAGAAGAAGTGTATGTGGAGCAACCACCAGGATTCATCAACAATCATGGTAAGGGTATGGTTTACAAGCTAGAAAAAGCACTTTATGGGCTTAAGCAAGCACCTCGAGCATGGTATGACACTCTCTCTATCTTTCTTATTGGTAAAGGTTTTTCAAAAGGCAGCGTTGACACAACGTTATTTAAAATTACCAATGATGAAGATATTCTCTTAGTTCAAATTTACGTTGATGACATTATATTTGGTTCTACTAATAAGCGTCTGTGTGAGAAATTTTCGAAAATGATGCAAGAACAATTTGAAATGAGCATGATGGGTGAATTAACCTTCTTCTTAGGACTACAAGTTAAACAACTCCCTAATGGCATATTTATCAACCAAGCTAAATATACACGAGATATGATTAAGAAATTTGGTATGGAAAATGCATCATATTCAAAAATTCCAATGAGCCAAACGCTTAAGTTAGATAAAGATGAAAGTGGAAAGAAAGTTGATATCACTAATTATAGAGGTATCATAGGATCACTTCTTTATCTCACTGCCAGTAGACCTGATATTATGTTTTCGGTATGTATGTGTGCACGATTCCAAGCTGATCCTAAAGAGTCACACTTGACTGCTGCCAAGAAAATCCTTAAATACCTAAAAGGCACACAACATGTGGGCTTATGGTATCCCAGGGATTCTCCTTTTGAACTAATCGGTTACTCAGATGCAGATTTTGCAGGTTGCAAAATAGATCGTAAAAGCACTAGTGGTACTTGTCAATTCTTAGGTGATAGGTTAGTTTCATGGCATAGCAAGAAACAACAATCCATAGCTACCTCCACAGCCGAAGCTGAGTATGTAGCTGCAGGAAGTTGTTGTGCACAAGTTCTATGGATGAGGCAACAACTTAGAGATTACGGAACAATCTTAGGACCAACTCCCATTCATTGTGATAACCAAAGCGCTTTAGCCATGACTCAAAACCCTGTTCTTCATTCAAGAACCAAACACATTGACATTAGATACCATTTCCTTCGTGACCACGTTCAAAAGAAAGATATCTCCATGCACTTCATTGGAACTGACAAACAACTGGCAGATATCTTCACCAAAGCACTCAATGAACAACGTTTTCTCACTTTGAGAAGTGAACTAGGTATGATTGATTTAAACGCTTGATCATGAAGCATCATATTTTATTAGGCATATAATTTAGGGGGAATCCACTTAAGTTATATCTCACAATTTTTTTTAAAAAAAATATATTTATACTGATCATAACTGTAAGCGTCAATGATAAAAAAATTTTCAGATGCATAATCATCAACGCTCAGTTCTATGTTTGCATAAAATATTGAATGCTCAAAATATTGAAAAGTCTTTTGACTTCAAGCGTCCATTTTATCAGCTAAGCGCTGAATAGTTTATCAAAAATTTATAAAATATTTTCGTTACAAGCCATGCATAAAATTTTCAAACTTCTTTCAAGGTCGTGGGTAGACTCAAAGGTCTATTTTGTACTCTACTCACACGCCTCTATCACATCAAACTGGCGGGTACTCAAATTTTTTAAAAATGACGGTTCAGAGATAGCACGTGTTTGTGTACGTGTCAGTGTACAAACATGCGCGTGTGTTACACTCTGAAAATACCAAACGTTAATTTTTTTTTACTCGGATGTCAAATCTTTATATGTGAGAATTACCAAATGTAACTTCTCTCTTTTACACAAAACTCGCGTCCGCAGTTAATAAATTTATGGCTAAGATTCAACAGTTATTACACGTGTTTAAATCCTACTAAGACTACATAACACAAGTTTCAAAACTCTTTACTGTGTCATTTAAAACACAAACTCTGCAGAAAAAGTAACTTACTTTCTACTCAAGCATATCTGCAAATCTCTCTTTATCTCTCTCTCAAAACAACAGAAAAATCTCAGTCCATCTTCTTCGTTTTAAACAAAAAAATGGCACCAAAGAAATCATCATCTACTTCTGCTGAAATTACCATCAAGGTAACTGAAGGTCTTGTTGTCGACTGGAAATTTCTATATGAACAAACTCAGATCAACCTGACGGACATAATGGACATGGTCGTCAAAGCTGGGCTCAAACCCTTCTTAACCCAATACTCTTATATGTTTCCTACTGAAGTTGAAACTTTCTGGAAGACTGCTACACTTTCAGAGGACAAGAAGTCCATCTCTTGTCAAATTCCCTTCTCCAAGAAGGAGTCTCCAAAGGAATTCATCCTATCTGCTTCCACCATTGCCAAGAACTTCAATTTGCCTAATGAGGGTGAGGCACTGGATTCTGTTACGTTGAAACAAATTAAGGAAGCATGGGCAATCATGAGTGCGTACGACGACGTTCCTTACACTCAGTACTTCGAGAAGAAAGACTTGGTGTCCAAATACCGGTTATTGGCTGATTTCTGCAGCAAGATCATAGAATGCCGCGTGGGAACCTTTGATAAGGTAAATCCTGTTCAATTTCAGATGATGGTTGCTATACTCTTCAACATCAAAATCAACTGGAGTGAGTACATCTTCGGACGGTTTCGGGACAGTCTAAGCGCTTCAAATAAGCCTTATGGACTCATCCTGAGTGACATCTTGTTTAAATCGAATTGTGTGTACTCGTCTGGACTTCCGTTGAATAAGTCCAAGTGTTGGGAAAAAGGATTCTGACCAATATGTTCAATCCTCCAAAAGTTAGTGGTGCGGCTAGACCCCTATCTGAGCGGCTGGAAGAACGCCAACTGCTTGCTCAAAAGGCTGAGAGACCAGTGCCAGAGGAAGCTGTGAAGCGTCCAGCAGCAACGAAGAAGAGAGCCCCCAGAAAACCCAAAGTTAAAATTGCCGTCCCTTCTCAAAAGATTGATGAGGAAACTGATGAGGATGCCGAGGACAAGTTGCCTCTCAAAAGACGAAAGCTGGAAGGGATCATTAAGCAAATAGACTTTGAAGAACCAGCTGCTGATCCTCCCGCTCCTCCGGCTAAACTAGTTGAAGGAGTCAACATTAAGAAAATCTTTAAGCGTTCCAGGACTAGCAAGCGTCAAGCTACTCCTGAAGAGCCTGAGACAGTTGAGCCAAGCGCTCAAGTCGTCGTTGAGCCAAGCGCTCAAGTTGCCATTGAGCCAAGCGCTCAAGTTGTCGTTGAGCCAAGCGCTCAAGATGTTGCTGTTGAGCCAAGCGCTCCAGAAACTGCTGTTGAGCTTAGTTCTCAGGGTAAGTTTATTTCTTCCCACAGCATTTCTATTCCTACATCTGTAGAAGATCCTGCTCTTATAGAGGATGGCTCTTGTTTTTCAGCTATAGTTCCAGCTGCTGCTGAAGTGTCCACAGATGTTCTGTTGGATGTTGACCTGACTGGAGTCGTAGCTATCGCTCAAGATGTTGCCGCTGAAGTAGCTGCAATTGAACCTGAGGAACCTGCTACTTTAACAGAGGCACGTTCAGAAGGTCAGAACGCTGCTGAAGACGTTACAGCTCCTCGTCACTTCTTTCAACTCGATCCGCTGAAGACAATTGATCATTCAATTAACTATATGCCCCCAGCGCTCGACGAAGATTTCATTCCTGCAGGATATAATATAGAAAGATATATTGCTGCAGAAGCTGACGCTGCAAGACTGATTGACTTTGACAGCGCAATCAAAGCAACCGTTCTAGACAGACCAGGAGACAGACCTCCTAGATGTGCCGTGGATGTGGCTTACTATCTTGACAATGGCCACAGCAGACCAACTGGGTTCGCGCTAAGGGATTACACTGTTCGTGTGTATGATCCTCTCCGTCCTAGCTTTCTCAATCCCTCAGAGTCAGTCTTGAACAGAGAAGGTTACACACATTTCCCACAGACGGCTCACAGCCCTGAAAATCTTGCATCGGTCCGTCCTCTTAGTCTATGGAAAAATAAAGAGATTCATGCTGGTGAGCGCCTTGAATCGTTGACCGATCTGCTCCAGACTGAAGCTGATGCTTACTTTGACAGCGTCTGGAATGCCAACTATCAGCCTGATAAGCACCGCTTTGAAGCCATAAGAGATATTCATCTTGAAGGCATTCGTGCTATGGTGACTGCTGGCACAGACTTCTGTATAAATGAAGTAAATTGGGTTGAAGCGTACATGGGACATAAATACACCTTCCCAGAGTTAGTCCAAGCTCCCCATCTTTTCGGCATAGGCATGCATGACAAGAAGCGTCAATTCGCCAAGTATTGCCTCCTGAAGCGTCAACAAAGACTCGGACCTGTTCTCAAGCTCCCAATTATTAGACATCAAATAGAACAATGTCTACGTCAAGAACTTCAGAGATTATCCCTCACCCCTCTTCGGTTTAATGCTCAAGCGTCTTCCAGTGGTACAGTTGGTGAACGGTGCTTAAATCTTGCTCCAAGCCACTGTGAAGAAAACTTCAATCTGATGGTAAAGATTCTATCTCCCGTATCTCTCTTTGATAAAATCTTCACTGCCAATCTCAGATCTTGGAACGGCTCAGTGATCAATTCATTCAAAGGATATCCGCTGCTCCCTTCCATTCGCAGTGAGGTACTCAATCACTATGAGTATGTTCTTTCTCTGCTTGAAAGGAATCAAGAGCTCGCTCAAGCCATTTATCCGTATCTTGAAGAGTACTATGCGGACTGTGTGCCTACACATCGACGTCCTGCATCTCTTCCCTCAGATTGCTTGATTGGATTTTCCAGAACTCACTGCACAGATTCACTATTCTCCATCGCTCAAGCGCCGTCCAAAGTTTTCCCAGATCATGTGCTGGATATCATTGGTCCAATGTACATCAGGGCCATTGATAGTCCTCTTCGCACATTTATCTCCGGTACTTGTATGTCCAGGACCAGACTCATTGAACTCTTGGATTCTACATCCACCTCTTATGCCGACTCAGCAAGCTGGAACTTCCAATTCACTGACTTTCGCCAACCTGAGTCAACGCTTGAGGAAGCGCCTGCTGAGACATCTGAAGCGTCCAAATCTGCAGATACCAGTATTCCTGACGCTCCTGAACATGCTACCATTGATAGTGCTGAAGATACTTCCCTGGATATTCGAGGTACTGTTTTTGATCCAGCCTATCAAGTTCCTTTTGACTCTCTCAAACACTCATCACGGTTCAAGCGACCAGCTCCTCAAGTGGTTCAATCAGATGAGAGTCAAGCCTTCGGTCCCCTGCTTAAATCTGTTTTGGAGACAATTAGCGCTCAAGCTACTCAGAGTGAAGAATCTCTCCATTGGATTAAGGAAGACCTGGCAAAGATTGAAACTCACGTAATGAGCGCTCAGATTGCTCATATGCGTAGTTCAGCTCAAGCGGCAGTTGGTGAGTGCAAACAAGACTTTCAAGAAATGCAGGATGCTGCCCACGCAACCCAACTTGCCATGAAAGAAGAACTTGAAAAGCGCCTTGCAACCCTTGAGATCTCTGTGAATGACGCCACCAGCGCTAAGCTTCTTGTTATGCAGGAACGCTTCGACAAGCGTCTGGATGACATCACAGATTCCTTATCTCAGATTGCTCATCAGGTAAGTGTACTCACAAACCACTTCTTAAAATCTGATGATGGCAATAAGGGGGAAGAGAAGAAGAAAGGAGAAAAGCGGAAAGCGTCCAGTTCAAAAATTGAAGATCCTCCGTCTCCTAAGCGTCAAGTGCCTCCTTCTCAGTCTGCGCTTAATCTCCCGTCTTGGATAACTGCTCTGAAACAAAGTTCATCCGGAGCGCCCAGTAGTACGCTAAGGGAACCTCCTAGAGCGTTATATCCAAACCTACCAATTCCTACAAGAGCACTGCTTGAACAGTTTGACATTCCTCTTCAGAGAACATCCATTTCAGAACCTACAGATCCACAGATCTTAGCTGAAGAAAGGAAGATGACTGATTTTAGCCAAGCTTTTCGAATCTGCCTAAGGTACATTGGTATCGACCCAACTGACTGGGATAATCATTTTAAAATATTCAAAAAGAGACAACAAGAAGAAAACAAGCTTATCATCAACAAAGATCATGAAGCAATGATGATCTTGGAAGACAATCTGACTGAAGCTATCCGAGCTGAAATGTCCAAGCGATACAGAGTTAGACCAAGTCATTAAAGCTTTCTGATTTTACATTATCTATATTCTTGTCTCTTATATCTTTAAATATTCAGCTGTAAAAATGCTTGTAATTCTCGATAAATATGAAATGCATTTTTTTCTCTTGCTGAAACATCTCGTTGAAGCGTAACTAACTTTAACTAACGTCTACTGATCAAAGCTAACTTTTACTTTTGGCTATCTAACTCTTGAACTATAAAAGAGTAAGTATTGCCATCATCAAAAAGGGGGAAATTGTTAGGAATTTCATGTTAGAAGTTTTGATGATGACAATTAAGTTTTTGTTAGACCCCAAAAAAGTTGTAAGTTTATTTTCGTAGAAAACTTGTATAGGCTTTGAAGCGTTAGACTTGTAATAGATTTATTAGGCTTTGTTATCTTACTTTAGAGTGTTAGGCAAAATAGTCTTAGGCTGAGCGTCTGATGATTTCTGAGTGAGTTTATCAGTGGTAAAGTTCGAAGACTCAAGCGCCTGATCTCAGAAGATAGATACAGTCTCCAAGCGTCCACTTTGGCCAGCTATATCAAGCGTTACCTTATGGGACAGAAGTGATTTCACCTGAATTTACTTCTAAGTCCAGAAGGAGTTTAATGCAAATATTCTCAAAGCATTAAATACCAACGGGTATTAATTTCAAATGCATTAAATGTTGATAAGAGCATTTAATATGATAAGCAATGTCAGACGTACGGAGAAGCCACCCTATTGGACTGTCAACTATCTCAGACTGCAGCACCAACTTTCGTGCAGCAGATTTTCAGGAAAAAGGACAAAAGCTGTTCACTCGCGAAAGTGAGAGACACGCGCCAGTGCATGTGTCAAACGGACACTTTCTCCAAGAATACCTATAAATAGGACTTCAACAACAAACAAAAAAGAAGAGGAACAATTTTATCAAAGCCAAATTGCTGTTGCATTAAAATCTCATTCCTTAAACTCTCAGAAAAGCCAGAAAATTCAAGAAACATCCTACTTGCTTTTCTTATATTCCTGAGACAGTCAACAAATATCTCAAACATTCTTTTTGAAGAAACCAGATTCCTACTGAGATATTACCAAGTTGTTTGAACTTCATCAAAATCAAACAAACCTTTTAGAAAATCCCATCCAAGCCTCGTGATCTGTGTGAAGTCGAAGTTGGATACTTGCATCATTTCTGGGTGAAAGAAGCAAGAGGGTTGAAGTGATTTGAAGCAGAAATCTGTGTGATCAAGGAGCTCAAGTCATCGACATCCATCTCTCCCTAATTTGTAGAAGATTCTGTGTGATTCTTTGAGAATCATTTTAGTGGATTGCCTCCAAGTGCAAAGGAGAAGAAGGACGTAGTTGGGATTACATCACCCAACGAACCTTACAAATATTGTGTTATTTACTTTTCAGTCATTTCATTCATCTATCATATCATTGCATAAGTAAAACACAATCAAAAGCTAAGCAACTAAGAAACATCTTGTGACGCTAAAACTTTCAAAGAGAAGACTCCAAAATCATTCCGCTGTGCTAACCCTGATTAAAAGAACTGAACGCTTAACCTACAAGGTCAAAGTATTCAATTCCTGAAGTCTAAGTTAACTTTATAAAACAGTCTTCATTAGACGCTTCACAAAGTCTCAAATATCTTATGTGAACGCTAAGGTGAAGCGTCAGACACTTCAAGCGCCTATCATTTCAAGCGTCTAAATACGTTTAATACGAAATCTTTTTTTTAAGTCGAAAAAGACTTAAGGGTCTATTCAACCCCCCCCCTTCTAGACCCTTTCGTATGCCACTTGGGACCAACAGTTGTAAACTTTCGATTAAGACCGATTTTTCTTTAAAAAAAAAAATGTTTAGAGATTTCATCCTCCAAACTATTTGGAATCCAGTTCGTGATTTGGCTTATTGCTTAACAATTAAAACGATATAAAATATATGACCTTTATTATGATGGGAATAGTTTCTCTTTCTTAGATAGCCATTTTTTCAGCTACTTGTTATGCACAATACTATTCTTATTGCATCTTTCATTTCATTTTAATTTTCTCAGCTTACACGTAATCTCTCTTGATGAAAGTCAATATATCTATTATTTGTGCATTAAATTAGATTCATATTACTTTTTCTCATTGGATAATTGAGTTTGATGACTTCAAAATAAGTTGTTTGTAAGAAGCTAAGGCTATGTATGGTTGTGTATTTAGGAAATATTTTTATTTTTTGGATCACCAAAAAATGAAAATACACAGTTTAAGCCAAATTCAACAGAAAATGATCAAATTTTAAATACATTACACATTCCCCTATATAACAACCAATCATTTCAATCTTTTCATAATATTTTATCATTAATTACACTATCCCACTATCCAACTAATTATCTTTCTTACCTTTTCATATTTTATATAATAAAAATTCCTATTCAATTTTTCAAATATTTCAATTATTATAATTTAAAAAAAATATATTGTGTGATTTAATATTTAATATTTCATATATATTTAATAATATGTGTACTTGAATTGAGACTTAATTGACCATCCTTTTACCAAAAGTATTTACAATATTGTGTGATTTATAATTTCATTTTAATAATTTCGTTTGCTGTTTATTAGATTTTAAATTATACTTTTTTAGCTTCTCAATATTCAAATAAATACTGACTGAATCTCGATTATTTCATTTTGGTACTAACGTGGTATTTAATAGGGTTGCCCACGAGCCGAGCTCGAGCCGAGTCTCATCAAATTTCTCGACTCGAGCTCGAGCAAAGATTTTTTGTAACATCATAGTATCTCATTATAAGAAGATGGAAATAAATTTGCCTCAATCAAATTGGAAATAAAATATTATATGTAAAGGGAAAAAAAATATAGAACTACTTATGCTCCAATTATATTTACACATTTGATAAAATATTGCATATATGGACCACATTCTATTTTTATATTTGTCCAATGCGCACCGTATAATTACACTAACTATTATAAATATAGACGAGCAAGATTCAATTTTCTTGAATTTTTAAAATATAAAATTGAAAAGAAAACACGAAATGGAGAAAGGATAAAAATCTAAAGCTAAAAAGAAATGAACAGGTGACAAAAAAAAAAAAACTAAAAATGAAGGGCCCCTCACCCCCCAAAACCCATACCCGCCCCCCACTGTCTAACTACCTCTTTTTTTTTATCTTTTCATTCTATTTGTATAATATATATTAAAACTATTAACGCTAATCATCCCCCATGTCACGCAAAAGTGTCACTTTAGCCCCTCTTGTGAAAAAATTATCACTTTCATCCTTCATGTCCATAATTTGTACCCAGATGGTCCTTTTTTTGAAATTCCGACCAAATTTTCCGGCTTCCCACGCGAAAATAGGGCTATCCACGCATATATCATGCGCGTCTTCATGAGAAAATTCATAACTCATTGTAGAAAGCTCGGATTTATAAACCGTTTTCTTCCCATGAAACTAGACACATAGGGATATCCACGCATATATTGCACATAATCAGGAAACGTCTAGAACAAAGCAGTTTTGTATTAAAAAAGTAGCTAAAAATCTGTCAGAAATGATGCTTAGCTAATTTTTTAATACAAAACTGCTTTATTCTAGACGTCTCCTGATTATGTGCGATATATGCGTGGATAGACCTATGTGTCTACTTTCATGTGAAGAAAACGGTTCATGAATCCGAGCTTTTTAGAATGAGTTATGAATTTTCTCGTGAAGACGCGCACAGCCGACAGATTTTTAGCTAATTTTTTAATACAAAACTGCTTTGTTATAGACGTTTCCTGATTATGTTCGATATATTCATAGATAGCCCTATGTGTCTAGTTTCATGGGAAGAAAACGGTTCATAAATCCGAGCTTTCTACAATGAGTTATGAATTTTCTCGTGAAGACGCGCACAGCTGTCTGCACAGCCGACAGATTTTTAGCTAATGTTTTAATACAAAACTGCTTTGTTCTAGACATCTCCTGATTATGTGCGATATATGCGTGGATAGCACTAAAAGTAAAAGTGCTACACCAAATAACACTTTTACCTATACAAACTGTACTATCTTACATGGTTTTAATAACATGAAACGTATCGCTGATAATCTAAAAGATGTCGACAATCCTATTCTGACCAAGAACTCGTTTTACAAATTCTCAACAATCTACGCAATTCTTATAATAATATCATCAATGTCATCACCAATAGAACTCCCTTTCCCAATTTTTCCCAAGCTCGTAATATTCTTCTTCTCCATGAATCTCGTGAAACTCAAACACGTTATACAACTCTAACACTCCGGAATTGATCTAGCATGAGAAGATTTGAGAGAATTACATGCTTTAATGGCAAGAAATTCGGTAGGTCGTTACCCTCCCTACATATATGTTATATAACGTACCAATTGCTTTGAGAATTTTCTGATTTGAGCCGGTAAACTTTGAAGAGGCTTTCATATGCGACGTATTAGATAAAAACTTGGCATCAAGCTCAATCACAATTTGTGGATACCAAGTTTAATCACCAACTCAACCTTCTTTCCGAATGCTAAAGTTTCCAAACAAGAGTTGCCAAGGTGGTCTCATAACTCAGCAAAATTGTTTTGTATTTGAATCCTATCAAGCTCTCTACAAGTCCTTTTCTTTAGTGCTATATATAAGCTAAGTTTAACAATCTCATTTGATAGAATTTATTTTTTTCATATTCACAATACAAACCGTTTCTATCATTGAAAGTTTTACACACCTAACGTAACACTACAACAAAAAGTAATGTTAGCAATAAAATTTAAAGTGACAATGCTAGAATTGTCACTAGATATACATAATGAGTGACAATAATTTTTGCTTAGTCACAATAAGGATTTTTAATGACAAAAGTTTCTTTGAATTTGTCACTATTGACAATTAGTGACACATGTATAGTGACAACTATAATTGTTGTAACTAAATTGTCACTAAAGGTGTGTCACTAATTCTTAATAGTGACAACAATTTTCTTGTCATTAATTATCAAAAGTGACTACTTCCACACAAATATTGTCACTATTAAACATGTAAAACTTATTGTTGTGTCAAAACAAAAATTATTGTCACTAAAAACTTATAATTAGTGACATCTTTGACATTATCACTTGACATTTTTCCACCAATGTATTAATCTTTTGTATTGTAAATTGCACCTTTCAACTTATCAAAATTCGTATTCTTCCACTAACTTGAGATTACAAGCACAATTAAGTACACATTTCATGAATTATGTTTAGTTTGAAGAAAAACTTAGCTAATCGTTTGTCTTTATAATTTCTAAAATGCTTTTTGATGATTTAGTTGATAGATTCCATCAAAACTGATGCGAGTCCGACTCACACCAATAATATTTATATATTAATATGAGAAATTGAGTATAATAATTATAAATAATGCGTAAATATAGAGATAATATTGCATAAAGCGTAAGAGGTAATATGACATAAAACGTAAAAGCTTTATTCATCATCAAATGTATGTATTTATACAAGTTGAATGGCATCGGGCTGAATAAGGTAAGTAAAATCGAGCTGACATCCTTCCTTATTTATGTCCAGCTGATCCGGTTATTTTAGGCAAGTCTTGAGGTCCACGAGATTATGCTGGATCCTTCCAAGAATAGGTCTTAATTTGATTTGATCATATCGGCTTGCTTTGGTAAGTTATTGACTAATATCTTTAATTGGTCTTTGATTGTATCTTGATTGGATCTTATCTCTAACAGTCTTCCTTTCCTTTTATAGGCGCCTGGTCCAGCTCCGCGTACAGCTGGCACCTATAGCCACGTCATAGTGGATTAGGGCCTGACTTTTCAATGGATATGCATTTGAGATAAGGTTGGACAAAACCTCTCTAGTATAATACTTCGTATATCATGGCAAAACGTTCAGCGCGAATGAGCATCCTTTGTCTATTATATTTGTCAGCTGGTAATACACCATTCGTAAGATATTGAATTATATCTGTGCTCCAGTCTCTTCCTTCTTCTATGTTTAATATTTCCTTCTCCGTACTGGCTCTAGCTGCACTTTGTATAGTAATTTGCCTGGTACCACAGTCGGCCATGGAACTACCTAGCTTAGATAGGTAGTCCGCCTTGGTGTTCTCAGCTCAAGGGATCTGGTGTACTTCAAATTTATCCAAACTTTTCTTCAATGTCTCAATTATTTTCAGGTAGTTCATCATTCTTTCTTCTTTTGCTTCATAGACACCTTCTACTTGCTTGGTCACCAGCTGGGAATCTGAGTACACTATCAGGTTCCTCGCTCCTCCTTTTATCGCCATTTTGACTCGATTATGAAGGCTTCATATTCGGCTTCATTATTACTGGCCTTAAACTCAAACTTTATCGCGTATTCGAGCTAGTTTAGGGGTTGTCAGCACGATTCCAGCCCCGCTTCCAGTATGGGTGGCTGATCCGTCCACATACAACAGCCATGTTTTTTCTTTCTCATCCTCCTTTTGATCTGGTCTCGTCATCTTTGTGACGAAGTCAGCTAGAACTTGTGCTTTGATGGCCGAGAGGCATATTCAATGTCAAATTCTCCCAATTCTACAACCCATTTCACTAATCGGCCTGAAGTACTTGTTTTTCCCAACATGATTTTCAGTGGTTGATTAGGGGTGTAAACGAGCTGAGTCGAACCGAACGAGATGTTGTTCAAGCTTGTTTGGAATATAATAGAGATTTAAAGTTTGTGTTTGAGCTTGTTTGATTATTAATCAAGCCGAACTTAAATGAGCTTTAATAGAACCGAACACGAATCGAGCTTGAGTAGTTTGATTTTTTTGTACATATTTTTATTATTTTTTCCTAAACGAGCCGAGCTTCAAAATTTATCAAACACAAAAAGTTGTTCAAGCTTGGTTTTATTAGTTAACAAACTGAGCTCAAACGAGCTTTTAGCGATCAAGCTTGAGTCGAGTATCGAGTAGTTTGGTTTGTTTTTCACCCCTACGGTTGATTGGTCCTCACTATGATCTTGTAGGTTAGGAAATATGGTTTCAACCTTCTTGCCATGATCACTACTGCAAAAGCTAGCTTCTCGTTCTGCGTATACCTTGACTCAGTATCACTGAGCACCTTGATGACATAGTACACAGGCTTCTCCGTCTTTTCTTCTTCTTTGACTAGTATTGTACTGACAGCTCGTTCGGCTACTGAGCTATATAACATCAGCCGTTCTCCCACTACTGGTGTGGTTAGCAGAGGTACCTAGTTTAGGTACTCCTTCAGCTCCATAAAGGCGCGCCGGCAGTCCTCCGTCCAATTGAAACCTTCCGTCTTTCTCAATATCTTGAAGAATGGCAAACTTCTTTTTACCGATCTTGATATGAAACGGCTTAAAGCCGTGATGTGTCCATCGCTGGATTTTGTTGACATCTCGCGGCTCCTTCATGTCTTGGATGGCTTTTATCTTCTCGGTATTGACTTCTATTCCTCTCTCGGTGACCATGTAACCGAGGAATTTTCCTCCTTTGATTCCAAATGCACATTTCGCGGGATTTAGTTTCATCCTATACTTCCTTAATGTCTTGAAGGTTTGTCGTAGATCTTCTATGTGATTGATCATGACACGAGTTTTTACAACCATGTCATCTACGTACACCTCTATATTCCTGTTGATTTGGTCGCAAAACATCATGTCAACAAAGTGTTAGTATGTGGCTCCCACGTTTTTTAGTCCGAATGGCATGACCACATAGCAGTAGGTGCCAAATGAAGTTATAAAACTCATCTTCTTCTAGTCCTCCTCGTCTAAAGGTGTTTGATGGTATCAACTTTGTGCGTCCATGGTACTTAGCAACTCGAATCCAGCCATTGAATCAACTAGCTGGTCGATTCTTGGCAAGGGATAATGGTCTTTGTGGCACGCCAAGTTGAGATCTCAGAAATCAATGCACATTCTCCACTTGGCTCCTTCTTTTGGTACCAAAAACACAGTGGACACCAACTCCAGGAATTGGATCTCTATGATGTGATCTGCCTTCAGTAGTTTTTCTAGCTCGGCCTTGATGACAACGTCCTTCTCAGGACCAAAATGCCTTTTCTTCTGGACTACTTGCTGAGCTTCCGAATACACATTGAGATGGTGCTGAATTACTGCAGGGTCGATTCCTATTAGGTCATCAATTGACCAGGAGAAGATATCAGCATGCTCTTGCAGCACCTTTATCAGTCCATTCTCAGCTCCTCCTCCAGGTAGAACCGATCCTGACTATCTTTTGTGCATCTCTAGGTATTACTTCCATGTTCATAAGTTCTCCTACCGGTTCCACATGGGCTGTTGATCTCTTGTCTTGGCCTCCTTCTTTAAGGCCGCCTTTGTCCGTTTTGCACTTCTTCTCTTCTATCATCTTATCGTCTTTTCTCAGTGAGGCTACATAGCATTTCCGGGACATTCTTTGATCTCCTGCTACCTCTCCTACTTCTTTAAGTATAGAAAACTTGATCTTCATATGAGGGATGGAAATTACAACCTCAAATAGTACTAGGGCGGGTCTTCCAATTATTATGTTGTATGCCGATGGTGTATCTACCACTAGGAATTTCACCAGCTTGGTCTTGCGGTTAGTTGGCTCTCCCAGGGACATTGGTAGCGTGATTTGTCCGATAGGCTGAATCGACTCTCCTACAAAACCAGATAATGGGGTACTTGCAGCCTCTAATCTAGCTTTTCCGAGATCCATCTGCTTATAGACCTGGTAGAATAGGATATCCACCAAACTGCTGCTATCAATGAATATGCGCTGCACCTTATAATTTGCAATGGTGGTTGTAATGACCAAGACATCGCTGTGGGGTGTTAACACTGCTTTAGCATCCTCCGGCCCAAAGCGAATCTCTCCTTTGGGGCAACACTGGCTGACATTCAAGAAGAATGCAGGTGCCTGATCGATCACTCAAATTGCTTCTTCAAATTTATCTTCGAATGCCCAAGGGTCAATCCTCCAGATATCATATGTATGACCCCCTTATTCGGATCATTAGCTCTGGGAGTCACTGGTGCAGCTTGATTTCCTCCTGGTGGATGAGATTCGGCTCCTAGTTGTTGAGGAAAATGTCCCCTTCCTACTGGTCCCGCTCGTCCTGCTCATTTTCCTACCCATTGGCCTGGGCCACCTCTTCCTCTATTCCGGGGTGCTCCCCTCCCCCCGTGTTAGGACATGTTAGATGTTTTGATGATGATAATTAGGACTTTTCTGTTAGACCCCAAAATATGTAAGTTTGTTTTCAGTAAGAAATTATGTATAAGCTTTGAAGCGTTAGATTTGTAATAGGTTTAATAGGATTTGTTTTATTTTTATTCTAGATTGTTAGGCTAAGTAGTCTTAGGCTGAGCGTCTGATAATTTCTGAGTGAGCTTATCAGTGGTAAAGTTCGAAGACTCAAGCGCCTGAATTCTGAATGAAGATAAAGTCTCCAAGCGTCCAAATGACCAGCTATATCAAGCGTCACCTTATAGGACAGAAGTGATTCAAGGATGGATAAGCGTCTATCAATGACTGATTTCACCCGAATTTATTTCTAAGTCCAGAAGGAGTTTAATGCAAATACTCTCAATGCATTAAATACCAACGGGTATTTAATTCAAATGCATTAAATGCTGATAAGAGCATTAAATGTGATAAGCACTTTCAGACGTACGGAGAAGCCACCCCATTGGACTGTCAACTTTCATAGACTGCAGCACCAACTTTTGTGCAGCAGATTTTCAGGAAAAAGGACAAAAGTTGTTCACTCGCGGAAGTGAGAGACACGCGCCTGTGCATGTGTCAAACGGACACTTTCTCCAAGAATGCCTATAAATAGGACTTCAACAACAAGCCAAACATATACAATCAATCTCCAAGCCGAATTGCTGTTGCATTGAAGTCTCATTCCTTAAACTCTCAGAAAAGCCAGAATATTCAAGAAAACATTCTCTTTGCTTTTCTTCAATTCCTGAGACAGTCAACAAATATCTCAAACATTCTTTTCGAAGAAACCACATTACTACTGAGATATTTCCAGTTGTTTGAACTTTATCAAAATCAAACAAACCGTTTTAGAAAACCCCATCCAAGACTCGCGATCTGTGTGAAGTTGAAGTTGGATACTTGCATTATTTCTGGGTGAAAGAAGCAAAGGGATTGAAGTGATTTGGAGCAGAAATCTGTGTGATCAAGGAGCTCAAGTCATCGACATCTATCTCTCCCTATTTTGTAGAAGATTCTGTGTGATTCTTTGAGAATCATTAGTGGATTGCCTCCAAGTGTTCAAGGAGAAGAAGAACGTAGTTGGGATTACACCACCCAACGAACCTTACAAATATTGTGTCATTTACTTTTCAGTCAATTCTTTTATCTACCATATCATTGCATAAACTGATTAAGTAAAACACAATCAAACGCTAAGCAACTAAGAAACTTCTTGTGACGCTAAAGCTTTTAAAAGAAGACTACAAAAATCATTCCGCTGTGCTAACACTGATTAAAGAACTGAACGCTTAAGCCCACTCGGTTAAAGTATTCAAATCTTGAAGTCTAAGCGTCAGACGCTTAACCTAAAAACAGTCTTCATCAGACGCTTAACCTAAGCGTCTATATCTCAAAGTAAACGCTCAGTCAAGCGTCTACATCTCAAGCATCCAAAACCTTTTTAGTACGAAAGTTTTGAAGTCGAAAAAGACTTCAGGGTCTATTCAACCCCCCCCTTCTAGACCCTTTCGTATGCCACTTGGGACCAACAAGTGGTATCAGAGCGGTTAAAGTTGAGATTTGAAAATTTCCAAGCATAACTGCTTGTTTAGATCCTGTTTCAAAATCTAGTTGCTTTTAAAATTTTCGTTATAGCATTTGCTAAAGTTCCCAAACTGACCGAATCAAATTATGACACATGGAAAGTCAAAGCATTTACATATCTTTGTTCATGTGATGATGACATGTGCGATATTATTTCAGATGGGCTAATCAAAATATATAAAGTTATCACGAGAGCGCCTGGAGCCACAGAAAAAACTCCGGATGGTTACGTTGATAAACCAAAACAAGAATGGTCTCCAGATGAGCGCCGAAGAGCAAATTTGGACAGTGTCGGATGGAATGCTCTGTATACAGCTATAGGTGACAATGATAATCTTTTCAACAAGATTAAGTCATGTAAAACAACTAAGGAAATCTGGGATAAGTTAGCCATGGTTTGTGGTGGTTCGGCTCAGATTAAAGAGAACAAGCTTTCCATTGCCAAGGAAAGGTTTAACGATTTTAAGATGTTGACCAATGAAACTCTAGAGCAACTGGACATAAGATTCACAGCTCTTATTACGGAACTCACATCTTTGGGTATGAATTTACAGAACCGAGAAATGGTGGTTAAAATATTTAGAAGTCTACCTAGTAGATTCTTGATGAAGACAACAGCTATGAGAGAATCAAATATGTTGGATCGCCTAACTCCAGAAGATGCTTTTTCAGAGCTCAAAGCATTCGAGTTTGAATTGAATTCGGCCAGTGATGCAGTGAGCAGTCCAGTAATTGAGTCGAGAGCGCTCATGGCATCAATCAAGGGTAAATCGGGTAATAAAGGAAAGGCTTCAGATATCAGTGAGGAAGAAGAGTTGGCCTTGCTAAATAGATTTAGAAAGTTCTTGAGATATGAAAAGAAAGGAAATAGTCCTAAGCATCAAGGACAAAGTTCATATCAAGCGCCTCAGTACTCTGTCCCTTCACCCCAAGCGCCTGTTCAGTACCAAGCGTCCACTCAAAATCTCTCAGCGCCCGTGGTCTCAAAACCGCACACTGCAAGGTTATCAAATGAACAAAAGATGAAAACTAATCTTTGTTATAACTGCAGGAAACCAGGGCACTACCAGGTAAATTGCCCTTATCCAAATGTATCCAAGCCCTCAAGGCAGGATTATGTGGATAGAAACCAATTCAGGAGCAACCTTCGTCAACAAGGTTTGCTAGCGGAATCAGAACCAGCATCCGCACCTGAAGATTTGGAGTCTTCAGAGGAGAGCAGTGATGATGATGAGCTAGTGGATGACTCAGCGCTTATTTGTCTCATGGCCAGAGATGATGAAGCGTCTCCTGAGGTGAACACTGAATTATCTATTCCCCTCTCTTATGAAGAACTACTTGACAAAGTCAGAGAATACTATAAAGATTGTCAAGATGCCGACAAAATATATCAAAATCACTACGATATTATCTCATCGCTTACAAGTGATAAAGCAACGCTCAAAGCAGAGTTGAAAGTTCAGCAACAATGCATTGAGAAAAACCAATCGCTTGAAAGTGAGATTACCCAATTGAAAAGTGATCTTGATATAATAGTCAAGAGAGAAGCTGAGCTGATGGCTAGACTTGCCAAATCAGAACAGCTCGTCTCATCATTGTCCAAAGCATCAAGAAAGCTCGACAATGTGACTGAGATAACAAGGTTATTTGGTGAAAAAACCGGTTTAGGATGCAATAAATTCGGTAAACAACCAAACAAACCTAATGTTACGACAAACAACAAAGGAAAGGGTGTTTTCTTTGTTGAGAAAGGTTCACAAGGTCAAAAGCAAAATGAACCAAGAGACAAAGGTACGAGGCCAAATGAGAAAGCCAAAGCTGACTCAGGCAAGGGAAAGGCGAAAGCAAATGATTCACAGAGAAAGGTTCATCCAAACGCTAAAAAGGCTAAGGATAAACCTAACCACTGTGAATCAAGCGCTAAGCGTCCAGCACCAAAAGTGCAACCCAAGCCAGCGCCAAAGAAATACCAGCATCAATATCCACAGAGGTCTAGATCATATTATCGCTACTATGATGATTATGATTATGACTATGATTATGATTGTTATTATAATCAAGGATATTATTATACACCCAAAAAGCACACACAGCACAAGGTGAACAAAAAGCTTACACAACACAATGTGTAACCCAAAAAGGCCAATATTCCTACAATGAAGACTAGGCAAATATGGGTTCCTAAAGTTCTAATTCAAACTGACAATGTTACTAATGTTAAAGGACCCAAGCAACAATGGGTACCTAAACAAAAATAGAACTTCCCTTTCTGAGTGCAGGTACCTAGAGCTAGAGCCGATACATCTGTATGGTACTTCGATAGTGGATCGTCAAGGCACATGACTGGTTCCAAGGATCTTCTGATTAACTATCGAGCTGCCAACGGTCCTCAGGTTGTATTTGGTGACAACTCCAAAGGTAAAACCAAAGGTATAGGTACTGTGCATAGTGGGAACATCATGATAAGTGATGTTTACTATGTTGAGGGTCTAAAGCACAATTTATTAAGCATAAGTCAATTTTGTGATAAAGGCTTTGAAGTCATATTCTCAAGCGACTGTTGCTATATAAATGACGCTAAGACTAAGTCTACTAAATTGAAAGGAAAAAGAACTAACAACGTATATTTGGTAGATTGGGGTTCAACTCTTGATAACAACCCAACATGTTTTGTTGCTAAAAATGAATCTAAAATGGGTTGGTTATGGCATAGAAAAATGAACCACCTCAACTTTAAGACAATCTCTCAGCTTATAAGTCAAAACCTTGTAGAGGGATTACCAAATGGACCATTTCACAAGGATCGACTTTGTGACGCTTGTCAAATGGGTAAACAAGTCAAGTCATCATTCAAAAGAAAACCTCATCTATCTACCTATAGAATACTTGAACTACTTCACATGGATCTGTTTGGACCTGTTCAAACAATTAGTGTAAGCGGTAAAAAGTATACTTTGGTGATAGTAGATGATTTCTCTCGATTTACTTGGGTGGAATTTCTTTCATCCAAAGATGAAACATGTGACAAGTTAACAACGCTTATTCGACAACTTCAAACATTGAAAAATCTTAAAGTTGCAAGAATAAGAAGTGATCACGGTACTGAGTTTTCTAACAAGATTGTTGAGAATTTTTGTGCAAAGAATGGAATACTTCATGAGTATTCAGCTCCCAAAACTCCCCAACAGAATGGTGTTGCTGAGCGACGGAACAGAGCGCTAAAGGAAGCCGCTAGGACAATGTTAGCAGAGTCCAAGCTTGCTCCTAGGTTTTGGGCCGAAGCGATCAACACTGCGTGTTACTCAAAACCGTTGCATGATCAACAAACAGCATGGGAAAACTCCATATGAACTATGGAAGGGACGTAAGCCAAATGTTTCATATTTTCACGTCTTTGGTTCTAAGTGCTTTATTCATAATAATGGATCCCAAAGCCTAAAGACATTTGATCCTAAAGCGGATGAGGGAATCTTTCTAGGCTACGCCAAGAATGGAAAGAATTTTTGCATCCTAAATAAGATCAAATCAAAGGTAGAGGAATCTATTCATGTTGTCTTTGATGATGCTAACCAAGAACCGAGTAAGGTTAATATAAATGATGTAAGAGTTGAAGATCTTTGTCATCAAGCGTCTAAGATTACTATTGATGAAGATACTGACGACGATGATGAGATCTCAGTACCACCTCCTAAGACTACTCGTGAGATTACTCTGGATAATCATGTAAGAAATGCTGATGATCATGAAGAGAGTGATCATCGAGAGCAAACAAGGAATTGTGAACTTGAAGCGCCTACGCAAGAAGGTAGTCAAGCGTCTGATCCCAAGCGCCTGTTCAACCTCTTAACCCCTTCCAACCAGATATACTATGACTGCGAGATCATCCACCAGAGCAAATTATTGGAGATATTGGAGCGCCTGTTAGAACTAGAGCCGCTACATTCAATGAGGTTATGTTCGCAAGCTTTTTATCTCAAATGTAACCTAAGAAAGTGGATGAAGCGCTAAGCGATCCAATTTGGATTGAAGGCATGCAAGAAGAGCTTAATCAGTTTGAGCGTAGTATGGTTTGGACACTAGTACCAAGACCAACTCACCAAGGAGTCATTGGAACTAGATGGGTATATAGAAACAAGATGGATGAGAACGGCATTGTAATAAGAAACAAGGCCAGACTCGTAGCTCAAGGATATTGCCAAGAAGAGGGTATTGACTTTGATGAGACTTATGCTCCTGTCGCCCGTCTTGGAGCAATACGCATGTTTCTAGCGTATGCAGCGTTTAACAAGTTTACAGTATATCAAATGGACGTGAAGAATGCTTTCCTGAATGGTAAACTCCAAGAAGAAGTGTATGTGGAGCAACCACCGGGATTCTTGAACTACCATGGTAAGGGTATTGTTTACAAGCTAGACAAAGCACTTAATGGGCTTAAGCAAGCACCCCGAGCATGGTATGACACTCTCTCTATCTTTCTTATTGGTAAAGGCTTTTCAAAAGGCAGCGTTGATACAACGTTATTTAAAATTACCAATAACGAAGATATTCTTTTAGTCCAAATTTATGTTGATGATATCATATTTGGTTCTACTAACAAGCGTCTGTGTGAGAAATTTTCGAAAATGATGCAAGAACAATTTGAAATGAGCATGATGGGTGAGTTAACCTTCTTCTTAGGATTACAAGTTAAACAACTACCTAATGGAATATTTATTAACCAAGCTAAATATACAAGAGATATGATTAAGAAATTTGGTATGGAAAATGCATCATATTCAAAAATTTCAATGAGCCAAACGCTTAAGTTAGATAAAGATGAAAGTGGAAAGAAAGTTGATATCACTAATTATAGAGGTATCATTGGATCACTTCTTTATCTTACTGCCAGTAGACCTGATATTATGTTTTCGGTATGCATGTGTGCACGATTTCAAACTGATCTTAAAGGGTCACACTTAATTGCTGCCAAGAAGATCCTTAAATACCTAAAAGGCACACAAAATGTGGGCTTATGGTATCCTAGGGATTCTCCTTTTGAACTAATTGGTTACTCAGATGCAGATTTTGCAGGTTGCAAGATAGATCGTAAAAGCACTAGTGGTACTTGTCAATTTCTAGGTGATAGGCTAGTTTCATGGCATAGCAAGAAACAACAATCCATAGCCACCTCCACAGCCGAAGCTGAGTATGTAGCTGCAGGAAGTTGTTGTGCACAGTATTATGGATGAGGCAACAACTTAGAGATTATGGAACAATCCTAGGTCCAACCCCCATTCATTGAGATAACTAAAGCGCTCTAGCCATGACTCAAAACCCTGTTCTTCATTCCAAAACCAAATACATTGACATTAGATACCATTTCCTTCGTGACCACGTTCAAAAGAAAGATATCTCCATGCACTTTATTGGAACTGACAAACAATTGGCAGATATCTTCACCAAAGCTCTTAATGAACAACGCTTTCTCACTTTGAGAAGTAAATTAGGTATGATTGATCTAAATGCTTAATCACTTTGCATCATGTTTTATTATACATGTAATTTAGGGGGAATCCACTTAATTTGTGTCTAAAAGATTTTCTAACTGATACAAGTTATCAACTTTAGGGGGAACTTTAAAATTGTACTTGAACATAACTGTAAGCGTCAATGATCAAAATTTTTAGATGCATGATCATCAACGCTCAGTATTACTTTTGCATAAAATATTGGACGCTCAGACATAAATTCATAGATTGACTTTAAGCGTCTATATTACAACAGTTATAGTGAATACCAACCAATGGTATCAAGTTAAGCGTTGAAACTATTCCATTCAACAATCAATATAAAAATGTTTTAAAAGTCATGCATAACTTTTTACACGCTTCTTGAAATAGTGGATAGACTCAACATTCTATTGTGTACTCTATTCACACGCTTCTATCACATCAAACTGGCGGGTAATCAAAAACTTTTTCAAAATGACGGTTCAAAGATAGCACGTGTTTGTGTACGTGTCAGTGTACAAACGGGCGCGTGCGTTACACTCTGAAAATGCCAAACGTTTTTAAAATTTTAACTCGGATGTCAAATCTTTATATATGAGAATTACCAAATGTAACTTCTCTCTATTACACAAAACTCGCGTCCGTAGTTAATGAATTCATAGCTGAGATTAAAACTCATTACACGTGTTTAAATCCTATAGAGATAAGAGAACACAAGTGTCAAAAATTAACCTCTGTGTCATTTAAAACATAATTTCTGCAGAAAAACCATTTACTCTTACTCAAACATATCTGCAAAATTTATTCTCTCTCTTTTTCTCAAAGCAAAAAGCAAATCTCAGTTCATCTCTTTCACAAAAAAAAAAAAAAATGGCACCAAAGAAATCTTCGTCTACTTCTGCCGAACTTACCATCAAGGTTACTAAAGGCCTTGTTGTCGATTGGAAATTCCTGTATGAACAACCTCAGATCAATCTAACAGACATGATGGACATGGTCGTCAAAGCTGGGGTTAAACCTTTCTTGACCCAATACTCCTATCTGTTTCCGACTGAAATCGACACCTTCTGGAAAATTGCTAAACTTTCAGAGGATAAGAAGTCTATCTCTTGTCTAATTCCTCTATCCACGAAGGAGCCTCCCAAGGAATTTATCCTGTCTGCTGCCTCCATTGACGAGAACTTCAATCTTCCAAATGAGGGCGAGGCATTGGATTGTGTCACTTTAAAACAAATCAAGGAAGCATGGACAACCATGAGTGCGTACGACGGTGTACCCTACACTCAGTACTTTGAAAAGAAAGAACTGGTATCCAAATACCGACTGTTGGCTGATTTCTGCAGCAAGATCATAGAATGCCGAGTGGGAACCTTTGATAAGGTAAACCAGTACAATTTCAGATGATGACTGCTATACTCCTCAACATCAAGATCAACTGGAGTGAGTACATTTTTGGAAGGTTTCGGGACTGCTTAAGCGCCTCGAATAAATCGTATGGACTTGTTCTAAGTGACCTGCTGTACAAATCACAGTGTGTATACTCGTCTGGTCTACCGTTGAATAAGACCAAGTTGTTGGGAAGAAGGATTCTGAACAATCTCTTCAATCCTCCCAAAATTGGTGGTGCTGCTAAACCACTTTCTGAGCGTCTGGAAGTACGTCAAGCGTCCGATGAGGAAGCGGAGTGCCCAGTGCCAGAAGAAGCCGTGAAGCGTCCGGCTGCAACAAAGAAGAGGGCTCCCAGAAAGCCCAAGGCTCAATTTGTTCTTTCTCCTCAAAAGGATGATGAGGAAACCGATGAGGATGCAAAGGACAAGTTACCTCTCAAGAGGAGGAAGCTGGAAAGGATCATCAAACAAATAGACTTTGAAGAACCAGCTGCTGATCCTCCCGCTCCAACGCTTAAGCTCGTTGAAGGAGTCAACGTGAAGAAAATCTTCAAGCGTTCCAGGACTAGCAAGCGTTGAGTTGCTCCTGTTCCTGAAGAGCCTGAGACTGTTGAGCCAAGCGCTCAAGTTACTGTTGAGCCAAGCGCTCAAAGTATTGTTGTTGAGACAAGTTCTCAGGGTAAGTTTATTTCTTCCCACAACATTTCCTTTCCTACATCTGTGGAAGATCCTGCTCTTATAGAGGACAGTTCTTATATTTCAGCTATAGTTCCAGCCGCTGCTGAAGCGTCAACAGATGTCCTCCTGGATGTTGATATGACAGAAGTTGTCACTATCGCTAAAGATGTTGCCGCAGAAGTTGCTGCAATTGAAGCTGAGGAACCTGCTACTACAGAGGTTCAGACTTCAATCCCTGTTCAGGCTATAACAGAGGCACGCTCTGAAGGTCAGAGCGTTGCTGAAGACGTTCCAGCGCCTAGACACTTCTTCAAAATCGATACGCTGAAGAGGATTGATCATTCAATCAACTACATGCCCACAGCGCTCGAAGAAGATTTTATTCCTGCAGAATACAATGAAGAAAGATACATTGCTGCAGAGAATGACATTGCCCTGCTGATTGATACTGGCCGTCAAATCAGGGATACAGTTTTTCACGCTGCTCTAACAGAAATTTAGAGAAAGTATTATCTGGCCACTCAACTTGGAAAGACCCCTGGACAAATCCTGTCTTCTGTTATTCTTCAACAAGACAAACAAGGAGGAAGAACCCCTCGATGTGACATAGATCTGGCATACTATCTAGATTATGGCCACAGCAAACCAACCGGTTTCGCTCTAAGGGATTACAATATTCGTGTGTATAAGCCTCTTCATCCTAGCTTTCTCAATCCATCAGAGTCGGTCTTGAACAGAGAAGGCTACACACACTTTCCTCAGACTGCTAATAGCGTTGAAAATCTATCTTCAGTCAATCCACTTTGCCTGTGGAAGAATAAAGTAGTTCATGCGGTGAGCGTCTCGAATCATTAACAGATTTGATTCAGACTGAAGCTGATGCATTTTTTGACAGCGTCTGGAATGCCAACTATCAGCCTGATAGATATCGCTTTGAATCTATCAGAGATATTCATCAAGAAGGCATTCACGCTATGGTTAATGCTGGAACAGACTATTGCATGAACGAAGTTAACTGGGTTGAAGCATATATGGGCAACAAATATACATTCTCAGAGTTAGTCCAAGCTCCCCATCTTTTTGGCATAGGCATGCATGACAAGAAGCGTCAGTTCGCCAAGTATTGCCTCAAGCAGCGTCAACAGAGAGTTGGACCTGTTCTAAAGCTCCCAATCATTAGACATCAAATTGAGCAGTGTCTGTGTCTAGAGCTTCACAGATTGTCCACTACTCCTCTACTGTTCAACGCTCAAGCATCTTCCAGTGGTACCTCTTCTGTATCGTGCTTAAATTTTGCTCCGAGCCACTGCGAGGAGAATTTCAATCTGATGGTGAAGATTTTGACTCCCGTATCTCTGTTCGATAAAATCTTCACTGCCAATCTCAGACCTTGGAACGGCTCAGTAATCAATTCATTTAAAGGATATCCACTACTCCCTTCTATCCGCAGCAAGGTACTCGATCATTATGAGTTTGTCCTCTCCCTGCTTGAAAGGAATCAAGAGCTGGCTCAAGCAATATATCCATATTTAGAAGAGTACTATGCTGATTGTGTACCTGAATCTCAGCGTCTTCAGTCTGTTCCCTCAGCCTGCTTGATTGGATTTTCCAGACATTACTGCCCAGATTCAATCTTTTCCATCTGTCAAGCGCCGTCTAAAATCTTCCGAATCATGTGCTCGATATTATTGGTCCAATGCACATCAGGGCCATTGATAGTCCCCTTCACACATTCATTTCCAGTACTTGTATGCCTAGAACCAGACTCACTGAACTTTTGGAAGCTTCGTCCACCTCTTATGACGATTTAGCAAATTGGAACTTCCAATTCGATGACTTTCGTCAACCTGAGTCAGTGTTTGAGGAAGCGCCTGCTAAGTCAGCTGAAGTGTTCACGTCTGAAGTTAAAAGTATTCCAGCGTCTGCTGAAGAACTCGTTCAAGCGTCTCAACCAGAGGATATTCCTGACGCTCCTGAACCCGTTGCCGATGATATTGCTGAGGATCTTTCTCTTGACATACGAGGTGCTGTCTTTGATCCCGCATATCAAGTTCCTATTGACTCTCTCAAACACTCATCAAGATTCAAGCGACCGACTCCTTAAGCGGTTCAATCAGATGAGAGTCAATCTTTCGGTCCTTTGCTCAAATCCGTTTTGGAGAATATCAGTGCTCACGCTACTCAAAACGAAGAATCTCTCCTCTGGATTAAAGACGATTTGGCAAAGATTGAGACTCACGTTATGAGCGCTCAGATTGCTCATATGCGTAGTTCAGCTCAAGCGGTTGTTGGTGAGTGCAAACAAGATTTTCAAGAAATGCATGATGCCACTCAAGCAAACCAACTTGCCATGAAAGAAGAGCTTGAAAAGCGTCTTGAAACCATTGAGACTTCTTTGAATGATGCCACCAGCGCCAAGCTCCTCGCTCTGCAGGAACGCTTCGACAAGCGTCTGGACGTCATCACAGATTCTATGTCTCAGATTGCTCATCAGGTCAGTTTACTCACAGATCATTTCCTAAAGTCTGATGATGGCAATAAGGGGGAAAAGAAGAAGAAAGGAGAAAAGAGGAAAGCGTCTAGTTCAAGAGCTCAAGAGCCTCCGTCTCCTAAGCGTCAAGTTTTTCCTTCTCCTTCTGCGCTTAGTCTCCCATCTTGGATAACTGCTTTGAAAGTAAGTGACTCTGGAGCGCCTAGTCGTACACTAAGGGAACCTCCAAGAACACTATATCCAAATCTACCGATACCTATAAGAGCAATATAGAACAGTTCGACATCCCTCTCCAGAGAACATACATTCCAGAACCTTCAGATCCCCAAATTTTAGCTGATGTCTGAATTTGTCCGAACTTTCAGAATTTGTCTAAGGTATATTGGTATCGATCCAACAGATTGGGACAAACACTTTACTGTCTTCAAGAAGAGACAACAAGAAGAAAATAAGCGCATAATCAACAAAGATCATGAAGCGATGATGACCTTAGAAGACAATCTGACTGAAGCTATCCGAGCTGAAATGCCCAAGCGATACAAAGTCAGATCAAGTCATTAAAGCTTTTGATTTGCATTATCTATATTCTTGTCTCTTATATCTTTATTTGTTCAGTTGTAAAAATGCTTGTATCTCCCGATACATATAAAATGCATTTTTTTTAGCTGAAACATCTCGTTGAAGCGTAACTAACTTTAACTAACTGTATCTAATCAAAGCTAACTTTTATTTTGGATGTCTAACTCTTGAACTATAAAAGAGTAAGTATTGCCATCATCAAAAAGGGGAAAATTGTTAGGAATTTCATGTTAGATGTTTTGATGATGACAATTAGGACTTTTCTGTTAGACCCCAAAATATGTAAGTTTGTTTTCAGTAAGAAATTATGTATAAGCTTTGAAGCGTTAGATTTGTAATAGGTTTAATAGGCTTTGTTTTATTTTTATTCTAGATTGTTAGGCTAAGTAGTCTTAAGCTGAGCGTCTGATAATTTCTGAGTGAGCTTATCAGTGGTAAAGTTCGAAGACTCAAGCGCCTGAATTCTGAATGAAGATAAAGTCTCCAAGCGTCCAAATGACCAGCTATATCAAGCGTCACCTTATAGGACAGAAGTGATTCAAGGATGGATAAGCGTCTATCAATGACTGATTTCACCTGAATTTATTTCTAAGTCCAGAAGGAGTTTAATGCAAATACTCTCAATGCATTAAATACCAATGGGTATTTAATTCAAATGCATTAAATGCTGATAAGAGCATTAAATGTGATAAGCACTTTCAAACGTACGGAGAAGCCACCCCATTGGACTGTCAACTTTCATAGACTGCAGCACCAACTTTTGTGCAGCAGATTTTCAGGAAAAAGGACAAAAGTTGTTCACTCGCGGAAGTGAGAGACACGCGCCTGTGCATGTGTCAAACGAACACTTTCTCCAAGAATGCCTATAAATAGGACTTCAACAACAAGCCAAACATATACAATCAATCTCCAAGCCGAATTGCTGTTGTATTGAAGTCTCATTCCTTAAACTCTCAGAAAAGCCAGAATATTCAAGAAAACATTCTCTTTGCTTTTCTTCAATTCCTGAGACAGTCAACAAATATCTTAAACATTCTTTTCGAAGAAACCACATTACTACTGAGATATTTCCAGTTGTTTGAACTTTATCAAAATCAAACAAACCGTTTTAGAAAACCCCATCCAAGACTCGCGATCTGTGTGAAGTCGAAGTTGGATACTTGCATTGTTTCTGGGTGAAAGAAGCAAGGGGATTGAAGTGATTTGGAGCAGAAATCTGTGTGATCAAGGAGCTCAAGTCATCGACATCTATCTCTCCCTTTTTTGTAGAAGATTCTGTGTGATTCTTTGAGAATCATTTTAGTGGATTGCCTCCAAGTGTTCAAGGATAAGAAGGACGTAGTTGGGATTACACCACCCAACGAACCTTACAAATATTGTGTCATTTACTTTTCAGTCAATTCTTTTATCTACCATATCATTGCATAAACTGATTAAGTAAAACACAATCAAACGCTAAGCAACTAAAAAACTTCTTGTGACGCTAAAGTTTTTAAAAGAAGACTACAAAAATTATTCCGCTGTGCTAACACTGATTAAAGAACTGAACACTTAAGCCCACTCGGTTAAAGTATTCAAATCTTGAAGTCTAAGTTAACTCTCTAAAAACGGTCTTCATTAGACGCTTAACCTAAGCGTCTATATCTCAAAGTAAACGCTCAGTCAAACGTCTACATCTCAAGCGTCCAAAACTTTTTTAGTACGAAAATTTTGAAGTCGAAAAAGACTTCAGGGTCTATTCAACCCCCCCCCCCTTCTAGACCCTTTCGTATGCTACTTGGGACCAACACTCCGAATGAGAAAACTCCGGAGTGGCCTCCTATATTGTAGTTATTGTTGGTTAAAGACTCCTTCATGTGTTTTGATTTAATAAGACGTTCAATCTCTTCAGCTAACGCTTTGCAGTCGTCTGTATGGTGCCCTCGTTCTCTATGGAATCGGCAGTAAGGGCCCAATGATGGACCCTGGGTCTCCTTCCCAGAACTGGCTGGCCATTGTATTATATTCTTATTTTCTAACTCCATTAGCTGTTGTTGTAAACCTATTCATTACGGATGATAATGGGATCGCTCTGGAATCCGGGCTGGTATAGGTGCTGGCATATGCCGCCTGCCTCGTCAGTCGCGACGCTGCCCGCTCTGATTTTTCTCTTCTTTCTTATCCTTCTTTTGCTCAAATCGCCTCACCAGCTGGGCATCCTCCATGTTGACGTACTTCTCAACCCTGCTAAGCAGGTCATCGAAGTCTTCAGCAGGTTTCTTAGTCAATGATTTGAACAAATCGCCCTCACGCAGCCCCTGAGTGAAGGCACTGGATTTCAGCTCTGCCGTTGCCGATGGAACTTCTAAGGTGGCCACGTTGAAGGGTTTCACGTACGATCAGAGGGTTTCATCACCCCTCTGCTTTATGTTTAATAGGCTCAATGAAGTCTTTTCGTGCCTTTTACTACTGGCAAATTGTTGCAAAAAATGAGAACTAAACTCCTGGAATGATCCAATACATCCTTCAGGTAGCTGATTGAACCAAAATTGGGCTGACTTAGTCAACGTCGTTAGAAAGACTCTACACTTGATGGGATTCGAGTACCTATGCAGCAAGACGTAGTTTCTAAAAGTGTAAAATTGATCCTCGGGATCAGATGTACCATCGTAGGGAACAATGGAATGAATCTTGAAGTCTCATGGCAGGTTCTCCATCATAATGGATTCGGTGAATGGGATTCCTCGCTCTATTTGCCTCTTTTCTCCTGCCATTCGCCTTTCCATTTCTTCCATTCTCTTGGACACAGTGTTTTAAAAACCGGACCGGACCGGACCGGCCGGTCCGAGCTGAACCTAAAAATCGGTATTAGCTAAAAACCGCCCAAAACCGTTCGGCTCACGATCGGACCGCTGAACCGGTCATGGTTCGCAAAAATCGGGCGCTTTTTATTAAGTATAAATAATTGGTCAAATCCCTAAATTTTGTACCAAACACAACTCAATTTTTGCTTTGAGTGAGTTCCTAATTGTCTATTAGATCGAATTACAGCCCAAGATTCTCCAAAATCTCGCCTTTTTGCCTCAAACTCCACAGGAACCGCTACTGCTTCTTCTCCCACGAGCAGCACAAGGCGGCAGTTTCTATCTTTTCTCAGTTTCTAAAACGCGAGCAACAACACCTCTTTTCTCTCCTCTTTCTTAATGTGGGTATCCGGTCTCCCTTCCTTCTATTTTGTTTTGGTGTTTAAACAAGATTTTTGTGAGTAAATAGGTTTGGGTGCTTTTGTAGACTATCTATTTGATCCTTTGATTTTATGAGAACGTGTGAAGTTCGGGTATATTTATGAATGATATGAATGTATTCTAAGGATTCATATTTTCCTTTTTCTTTTTGTTGCATATTTATGTATTTTATTATTATTTTTATTTGATTTAATATATTAATAATTATTTATAACATCACTACTCCGATCACGTTTGAACCACGGTCCGACCAGTGAACCTTGAATCGGTAGATTTTCCGGTTCGATAGCCGGTCCGGTTTTTAAAACATTAGACATGTGCTCCAATTTGTCCTGACCAGCCTTGGCTTTAGCCTGTCCTCCTGGATGTCCCCATAGGGAATGAGCAGATTCATAATTACTAGCTTCCTCATCAAGACCTTTACCTTCATTTTTCCCGTCTCGTTGTAGATGCCAGCAATGATCACCATTCATCGGGGCTTCTTCCCGTGGGTATTTTTCCTCCTGCCTTAGGGGCAACTTTTCTTTCCTCCTGGAATTCAGATCTGTGCATCTGGCGTCCTTCTGGAGCATGATATTTTTTGCGAGGCTCTCTCTCCTCTTGATTTCCTTCTTGCTCCAGGAACTCCATCATTCCAGCCCTTTTACCAAGGCCAACGTCAGGGGTGGTCTCCAAACCTCCATGGTGGCCTCCATTTCTTGCAATACACACTTTTTCAGGTGTTGGTGCCATATGATTCATTTCACCATTTGCCAGATCTCGCGGATCCGGACGCTTCATCACCGTTTTGACGGCCTCATTTATGATCTTTTGCAATTGTTCAGCCGTCAAGTGGTATGCCGGGGTGATTGGCGGGGGGTATCCCTCCGAATAGCCTGCCCTTCTGGCTGTAGGGAAATTTCTTTCCGTCCAGCCTGGATTTCAACCTCCTCATCTATCGGGGATTCTCCCAGATCGTTAATCAGTCATCTAGCCATGATGGCTAGAGTCTCGAGAGCATCCTTGCCTCCATTTGCACAAAATGTTACTTTTTTCTTACCTCTGTTCTCCACGGTTTCTTGTATTTCACCCATTTCTTGCCGTGCCATTAAACTTGTTAAAAGAAAATTACGAAACAATAATTAAAATTTACCTCACGTCTTGAACTCAATTTCCCACAGACGGCGCCAATTGATGTGTGTCTGATTCACACCAATAATATTTATATATTAATATGAGAAATTGAGTATAATAATTATAAATAATGCGTAAATATAGAGATGATATTGCATAAAGTGTAAGAGACAATATGACATAAAACGGAAGAGCTTTATTCATCATCAAGTGTATGTATTTATACAAGTTGAATGGCATCGGGCTAAATAAGGGTAGTAAAATCGAGCTAACATCCTTCCTCATTTATCTCCAGCAGATCCGGCTATTTTAGGCAAGTCTTGAGATCCACGAGATTATGTTGGGTCCTTCCGAGAATAGGCCTTGATTTGATTTGATCATATTGGCTTGCTTTGGTAAGTCATTGACTAATATCTTTAATTGGTCTTTGATTGTATCTTGATTGGATCTTGTCTCTAAAAGTCTTCCTTCCTTTTATAGGCGCCTGGTCCAGCTCCGCGCACAACTGGCACCTCCAGCCGTGTCATAGTGGATTAGGGCTTGACTTTTCATGATTTATTAAGCTTATTGGACCTACTTTGGTGTGGACTTGTCAGTTTGGCCCAATGAATTATTTTCACACACATCAAAAATAGTTCACGAGTGATTCATCTGTTTAGTTTATAGACAAAAAACTAATTGTTTTGTTTTCGAGAAATTACACCAACACCCAGCGATATAATAGGTAATTACACAAACTTATCCTCTTATAATTCAAATTATAAATACCTAACTCACTATAATTGTAATATTTACCCGCTGGAAACCACCAGTCAATGGTCAAACAGTACTAAATGATATTTTGCCCTTCACTTAAATTATTAAAAAACAAATTGGAATAATATTTTCGCTATGGTCATACCCCCTCTTATAATGTGCAATGACCAAAAACCCCCTCTTGTTTTTGAAATTACCAATACCCCCTATAGGGGTTGCATTGTAAGAATTTTTAATACATAGGAGGTGATTGTATGAAGTTCATTATAACAAGGGAGGTTTGTGTAATTTCCAAAATATAACAGGGGAGGCTGACATAATTTTTCCTAAATGACATTTGGACAGTGATATTTTTGGAAGTTCACATGGTGATGTTATCAAAAAACTGATTTGGGGGGGTGGGGAGGGGGGGGGGGTAAATGTAATTTTCTATTTATAGTGTTAAATATTTGTAATTTCAATTATAAGAGTGTAAGTTTGTGTAATTATCTATTATTGTTGTGGGTGTTCATGTAATTTTTCCTCTTTTTTTTGCTTGTACCCTTGTACGCGTGGTTACTCAAGTGTTTATGTGGTGACAGGGACGGATCCAGGAATTAACTCTTGGGGGGAGAGGGGGGGAGGAGGCGCAGTTACCATTAAAGTAAAAAAAAATTGACAATGTTTGTACATATAAATTTACTTTAGTTTCAATATATAAGTAATAAAAACAACTATCATGTGTAAAAGAAAAAAAAAACTTGCAATAAAAATTACGGAAGTTTCGAAATGTACAAGTTTTTTTTTTAAAGAAAATTATCGAAGTTGTATTCATTGTTCTTTGAGTACCTACTATTCTGTGATTGAATAAGTAGAAATATGTAAAATTTATATATTAAAGTCTAATTTAGAACCTAATTGCTTATATTGATATATACTCATTATATTGATAATTATTAAGAGATTTCATTATTGAACTTAATATTTAATTTATTATTAATAGAACTTCTTCCGATATTTTTCATCCAACTTGATTTTTTTTATCTAATTTTATTTGGAGTTAGTGACTCTCTCTATTTTATTTTTAAATACAAGCATTCGTTTAAAAATAATGATGCTTTATTAATAGCGAATCAATGTAAAATTAAGTGGAATCGAGAAAATAACATTAATAAAAAAAAAATAACAGCTAAGTCAACCGCAAATTTCAACTAAATTATAAAAAAATTCAAAAGAATATTAAGTACAACTATTAACCCTAACATAATTATTGTATCCATACCGTGTGGTGAATAAACTCTAAATAATTGATGATGGTGGATTTTTTTATTGCTTTTAAATTTATTGATGTCTTTATTTTTGTCCTTATAAGTACTACTTTTTAAATTTAATAGTGTTTCGAACAAATATTTGTTAATTCAAAAATGCAATATACCATTGTTAATTTAATCATAATATTTCCTTCTCAACAATGTTTCTTGTTGATTTTTTTTCAAAAAAGTGCTCATTAATTTTAATCTTGTGAGTGCAGGAAAGAAGTTCAAAGAAGAAATTGGAGTTATTCACACATTTAACTTCCTTTTTCATTTTTGGTAATTGCTTTTTTCCTTTCTTCTTACTTTTCTTCTTACTTTTTTTAAAAAAAGGAGAGTAAACTTGTGGGTGATAGGTGGAGGCGCCTACCATCTGCACTGTAAGCATTATTAGATCTTATTCAGAACCTTAATCACTATATTATTGGGGGTGCTATATAGCGAAAACATATGTATTTGACAACGAAAATTTGAAATCTTGGGGTGCGCGGGGGTCCGTGCCTATGCGATGACATGAGTTGATATGTTTTTATATGGAGTACAAAATTAACGGAAACAAAATATGGACAATTAAAAATACATCTATTGTATTTAAGTGATTTCATTTTAGTAACATTTGATTGGAAGTGATAATTAAAGTGAACTAATATGATGTGGATAGAAATTCATCTTTGGGCCAAGCTGGGTAGTCCAATACCTTATGGGCCCAAGCCCAATAGTTTTACGGACTTGGATACTTTTAGAAGATATTATATTCGAACATGTTTAGATGAAGGCCTCGACGACCCGACCTGCATAGGAAGGGCAGCGCTAATTATGGAAAGCCTGGAGACAAGATCTAATCAATCACAATCTTTACCATATATAGACCTGCGGAGATCAAGCCTGTAATTCTATGTCTTTACCATTTATACCCGATTGATTATAGCCCAATATAGATAGATTATGATTAATTCCTACTACCAAATGTATATTTAGTATAGCTGACTTACCCTTTGTTTTATCCCCAATCAAATTCTTGTATAAATATCAACTCCTACATTGAATAAAGGATTGAACTCTTTACCCCCGTGGACGTAGGTCCGATTTTGAACCGAAACACGTATATCTTGCGTTCATTTACATTATATTCGTGCTTTATACTATATTTTCATATATTATATGGCATATTCTTATTGATGTGAAACCCACACACATCAATTGGCGCCGTATGTGGGAAATTTGAGGCCAAAAAGTCGTGAGATAGTTTTACTTTTTCGTAAAAATCTTTACTTTCACAGTAATAATTTTTAATGGCAGATGAGAACATCATGGATTTGGAAAATGGAGACGGAAATGTCAAGAGTGGGAAGAAGATGACGGCTGCCCTACCTGGAGTCGACCAGTCCACACCTGAGATGCCGGCGCACCTGGTGAGGCATTTGGCGAACGACTTTGACACGCTAGAACCTAACGCGACTTATAGCAAGAGTACTAGTCGTGTGCGTAGTAATAGTGGACAATTAAGTCTGGATTGTCGAACTACAGGGACTTGTATTTTAGTTTTAAACTTGTAAATAAACGCTTAAAGTAAAGGTTGAAACGGAATGAACGTGTAGAGAACAAAAGTAAAAAGGAGCAATAAATTGAAACTTCAAGTGTTAAAGACGACTAAGGTGCATGTTAGGGCTCAATTTGATACAATATCTTTATAACGTGAGTTGTCGAATCTTTGGACCTATGTTGCGATGGTGGAAAGTTCCTTAAATAATTACTACCCGATGTCTCGGCGATAATAATCCTATGATTAATTGACGGTCCTCAAAATATCTCTATCCGAGAATCTAACCAACAATCATGCATTCAAGCTCTAGAATTTCCCCGGATTAATCCGGCTAACTGCATCCGGGAATCTCTACCGTTTGTCACTTAACGGGCAATTCCTTACTGTTTGCGGATTATGTTGTGATTCTCATGCACCCTAGATCAATTTTCTCTCGAAACATTCACCTAGGCAATTGATTGAACACATGGTGATCAAGCACATGTACGTAAAATAAGAACATACTCACAACACATAGCAACACATGAATTTCTTCAACAACCAACTATTATATAGATACTTCACAAATAGGCCTTCACATGGCATTAGTCTTATAGATCTAGTTCATCATCAATGGTACAATAAAATCTAAAGCAAACATGTATATATTCATAGAAAAATATATAATGAAAGCAATGAAAAACTCCCTAATACACTTGGTTGATGATGAAATCAAGTTGAAGACTTCAATCCTTTGCTAATCCTCCTTCTTTATCCTCCAAAATATGATGTATATGGATAGTTTTAGTCCCAACAGGTCCTAAAAACCGAGCCCCAAAGCTTTTTTCTTCATTCCCCTTGAGTTTGTATTTAAAGAGCTCAAAAACAAGGGTTCCGACGCCCAGGCGAGCCGAAAATCACGCACAGGCGTGACAGAGGTGGTGCCTCATGCCCAGGCATGATGTAGGTCACATACGTACTTGATGAAGGTCACGTACAGGCGTGACAAAGGTCACGTACGTAAGTGACAGACAGAATCAGCCGTTTTCTTGTATTTCAGCGCAGCAATCTTGTTTCCATCATAACTTTTTCCACAGACCTTTTATTTGGATGATTCAAGTTGTCACGTGAAGCTAACACAGAGATATAAAACTTTGTTGAAGAAAACTTTCTCAAATTCGGGCTCTAAAAATACATAAATTCGGTGCTTTCGTGCATTATTCCTCAATTGCAGTGATTTTCCACCTTTACTTGATAAACATACAAATTAAACGCATATGTGGTATAAATCATGCATAAACCAATATAAATCCAATAAATATGAGGCTCTAAAACATATAAATTCACACCCTATCAGACTTGCAAGATCCGATGGTAGACAATTCGTCAGAGGGCTTGGTGGCGGGAAATAGAGTTTCCTCTCAAAGTGTGTTGAGCATGGATCTAATCGTCGAAAGGCTAGAAGGAATCATTGACAAGGTTGTCACCAAGGTAGTAGACTCTAAACTTGCAGGTGTGGCAGATCATGCACGTAAGGACGATTTCGCGTCCCCTCCTCAAAAGGGAACGCCCAAAGCTAGAAACGTGAAGGTTGGGGATATTGACGACGCCACCCCTGACGGAAACTCGGGAAAGCGTACTAAAAGGCCAGAAGAGGAAGGAGAGAAAGGAGGCACTGCGCCTCAAAAAAAGTACTTAGCTCTAGAGGAACGTCACATTCGTCATCTAGACCTGGAAGATGAGGATGATCTGGAAGGTTGGGCACCTCGGCCTGGGTTATAGAGAGAGTAAAAGCATGATGAGGGACTATACCATCCGACACAGCACTCGCGTCGCGACATAACTGGGAAAGACGACCTGCAGAAACGTCAGTATAGGACTCACAATAAACGTGACAAAAATCTGGAGGATGATGCTAGCAGCTTTGTATCTGCTCGATCCGGTTGGGCAGACCCTGGAAGGATGGCTAAATCAAAGAAAAAGCTGAAGTAGATGGAGCTCATGGCAAGTCGAATGGAAGAAATAGAACGTAAAATGAAGGAGGCAAGATACAAGTAGATCGGGGGATTCCATTCACAGAATCCATCATGAGGAAGGAATTGCTAAGGGACTTCAGGGTTCATTCCATTATACCTGATGTGTGTGGGTTTCACATTAATAAGATTTATATTAATATATGGGAGAATATGAGTATTATGGTGAGATTTGATATACAATATAAGAACGATAATGTAAATAACAAGAGATTTAACGTGGTTTGGTCCAAAAATTAGACCTACGTCCACGGGGGTCAAGAGTTCGGATCCTTTTATTGATGTTGGAGTCGATATATATACAAGAATTTGATGAGGGGGTTAAAAGGGGTAAGTCAACTATGCTAAATATACATTTGGTAAAAAGAATAAATCATAATCTATCTAAATGAGGCTACAATTAATCGAATATAATTGGGAAAGATAGGCCGGATCTCCGCAGGTCTACATATGGTAAGGTAGAGGATTGATTGGATCTTGTCTCCTAGCTGTCCATAATTAGCGCTGCCCTACCTGTGCAGGTCGGGTCATCTGGGCCTCCAGCTCAGCCTGTCCAAATATGATGTCTTCTAGAAGGATCCAAGTCCATGAAACCATTGGGCTTAGGCCCATACGATATTGGACTACCCAGCTTGGCCCAAAGATGGATTTCTACCCATATCAATAGTCCCCTCCGACTCTAAAGTTTGACGTAGTCAAGCTATAAGAGTTGAAAATAAATAGTTGATATGGGCCGAACTGACAAAACTCTAGGTATACAGGTGAAAAATACGCTGAAGCGAAAATGCCAAAAGAATCTCCAATCGATTCAGGTATAGCAGCCTGACCTGTGGAGCTCTTGGAAGCCTTTTTTGTGTAGGTCCGGAGAAAACCCTAGTCGTGAATTGAATAGGTCGATTGGACTTCTCCACACGTCTGCAGTTATTGCCTTGGAACTCGAGAAAGCCGCGCCATAATCATGGCCTCGGCAGATGATGCCGCCATAACTACCCCTAGGTATGTGTTTGATGGCTGCCACGTGTACGGATAGGGATGAAGCCCGCCTCTTTCCTTGTATGTTAATTTTATTTTTTAATTTTTAATTTTGAATAAGGTAACTTGTAGAAACCGTCGATTTTGTTTCCTTTTTTCAAATTTTTCCTGAGCATTAAAATCAGAAAACCCTTTTCCTCCTCTTCCTCTTTACTTCGTCTCTTCCAGCGGCGGTTACCCACGTTCATTGCCCACTCCCTAGGTATTGCGTATTTCTCTCTTTCTCTTTTCTTTATATTTTGTTTGTTTTGCTTGTGTGCTGCGTAGTTTTGTGGGAAATTCCAGAAATTTTGCTATTGTTGTTGACTTTGTCGTCTCTCTTTGTGTGCCGAAATATGTCGAACAGTCTTGGCTCCGATTCTCATAATCGAGGTGAGCCTTGCGATTTGCTGGAAACTGCCTCCGATTTTGAGAAGAAGACCTCATTGTTTGTGCGCGACTTGTATAGTGTCACCAAGGGTGACAAGATTATCGACGTTGAGTCTTCTGACACTGAGTCTGATGGGCGTAATACCACCCTCATCTCCTTCCCTTCCCAAGGTGAAAACCCAGGGAGTATTCGAGTTGGAGCCCTAGATGTTGTAGGAGCTCTTCAATCACATTTTACCCTTTAACAAGAACGAAAAATACGCCACATGTATGGCATATCTGAGAGATACCAGATTGTAGTCCCCACTGCTCAGGATAGGCCTCATCGCCCTCCCTTAGGTCATGCCTGTTTTTACGTTGCTCATCTCCACATAGGTCTGCGCTTCCCCATTCCTCGCCTCTTAATTGAGATAGCCAATAGGTACCGCATCGCTTTGAACCAATTTGCCCCCAATGCCATTCGTATGATGGCTGGCTTTGCTGTGCTTCTCCACCATTATGGCCATCCAGCCACGACCAAACTTTTTTATTCTTTGTTTCTGCCACAATCTATCTCCTCAGATAGTGGCATTTTTTACCTTACCTCTAGAGGTCAGGCTACCTTCCTGGCTACCCACCCTACCGAGAAGAAGTGGAAGTACAATTACTTTTTTATCGCCCCACCTCCAGGTGAGCTCTGGGATTTCCATCGCGAATTCCTGGAGAAGATAGATGGGACCCATCTTTACCCTCCCCGAAATTTATCTTCATATCACCAGCAACTCGTGCACTATCTGAATTTTACCCCTCGCGATGTGGGTAAACTTGTAGACGACCGTTTGTTGTACAATATTGGCTTCAGCCCTGTTGGGGCGGATCTGCAGGGCGAGACCCTAGGTAGTGTTTTGTGTGATGTTTTGTACATGCTTATACTGTAGTTTTCAGGTTGAAATTTCTCATATCTAAATACTGCTTGCTGTTCCTTTTGTTTTGTAGAGGAGCTAATGGACGCTTCTCTTGCCAATGATGCTTTCAAACGCAGGAAGAAGCCCCCTCCAGCTTTGGAGCCTCCTCTACCACCACCTCCCCCAGGTATGCCAAATCAGGTGGTACAATCTCCACCTACGCTCTAGAAGCTATGTCTTCGCCTACCCTGGGCCAGGGAGAACAATCTCTCCCACTTCGTGATCCAGCATTGGAGTCGGAGATAGCCTCGGGTAAGAGGCTTGCAGCTTCGGCGACTCCCTTAGACAACTGCCCAGCTAAGCGTGGCAATTCAGGTAATGCCATCAAGGAGCTCATGCCTGACCTGCAGCTCAGGACTGCAGATCCTCCAGCCTCCCGAACTCGATCCAGGGCTCAGGATCCTACTCCCACTTCTGCTTTGAGGAGTAACGACATTGCAGTGATGCTGGACTTTATCTAGAGACTACTCAACTCGCTTGATCATCACTACCTGGAAAATTTAACCCCACGCGAGGCTTCTCAAATTGCCCTTCTTCTCATGCCCAAAGCAAGTCTTGTTATATTCTGGGCTTTCGTGTTTCATTGATCTCTTTATATAAATATTTTATTTTTCTTCATGGCAGTTCCATATGCTAGCTGGTCGCGCCTTGATGGATCAGTATCAAAATACTGAGGTGGACGACCTACTAAAGAAGCTATCCAGGGTCCAGGAGCAGCAGAAGAAATCTCAGGAGTCCTGGTCTTTTAAGGAGAAGAATTTGCGCCAGGACCTGAAGAATCTTCATGCAGACTACCCAGAAGCTGTTGGGTGAAAAGGTGGATCTGGAGGTAGCCATAGCTGCACAGGCAACACAAAGGCGGACGGAGCTGGAAGAAGTCCTGAATGTGGAGCGCCAGAACTGGATAGCTAACTTCCCTGCCTCGGCTGAAGGCCAGGAGCTCCTCGCCAAATTCAAAGCTGACTTCCTTACTTCCAAGGAATTTTCTAACCTGGTTGATGACAAATCCATAGATTTCTTTGTCAAAGGCTTTGATGGCTGTGCTGCTCAGTTCCGAGCCAAGGGTTATCCTCCCGAGGGTGTCTCTGATGAATTTCTAGATCCGGAGGTTGCCCTAGAGACTGCTGTTGCCGCTCCAGGAGATCCCCCTTCTGTAGGTCCGGTCGTCCCACCTGCCGCAGGTCAGCCCGACGAAGCTATTGCTGACCAGCCTGCAGGTGCTGCTGATCCTTCCCCTGGTGTTGCCGATGTTGATGCTACTGCTTCTGGGGCTGAGCCCACTGAGTAATTTTTAACAACAACGATATTTGGTTTTTAGATGGGCTGAGCCCTTTAGACAATTTATATTTTTGTTAATTTGGTTTTGGGTATATGTGGCCCTTGGACAATTTACGTTTATATTTTTATGCTTGTTTTGCTAGACCTGTCCCCAGTTGGGGTGGGAAAACTGCTTGGTTTTTATATATTTACTATGATACCTACTTATATATATTTTTCTCGTGTTATCTGACTTGCTAAGAAAATTGCTTACCTGTGACGTGTTATAATTACTCCTTAGGTCCTTTGATCATATCTGCATACTTTGTGAATGGTTAAGAAGATACAGAAAATTTGATTTCCCCCAAAGGAGAAGGGTTAGTCTGTCATACATGTATGAATTTACGCACCTGGCATTAAATCGCAAAAAATGTTACAAATAGTACAACCATACCTCTGTTGGTACTCTAGTTTCCCATACCTACAGTGTACGAAAAATTCCAGGTATCCCTTTCAGGATGAGATAAATTGGTTAGTCTTCAGGTAATACCACCAGACCTGAACTGCGCTATAGCTGCGGCTCTGGTCAGGGGTCCTTACCCTAAATCGTTCGTCAATTCTTAGCATCTTCTTGACACATATAATCATGTGGACTTGTATTGTCATTATGCAATCATGGGGACTTGCACCGGGATCAAACACCCTTACTTTCTCTTATGCAATCATGGAGACATGCATTTGCAATCGTGGAGACTTGCACACGGGCTCGAACACCCGTTAACAAGCGCATGTTGGGTTTCGTTCGAAAAAGCATAAATGCAGCGGGAGGGATTTCAAATATTAAAACGAAAACCCAATTGGTACTCTAATTCGCATAATTGAATCTAAAAGCGTATAACGAATAAAACTTACTCGTTAATATGAATATGATGATGGAGAAAAACTTCTTTTTCTCCAAACTCGAAATATTGAAGCTTCAAAATCTTCAATCCTTTGGTTTGATTCTTCAAACTTGAACTTGATCCGAACAACGAAAATACGTCGTCTCTAAATCGTCACGCACGGATCAACAAACGAAAAATCCCCTTTCTTCTTTCTCTATGGTCGACGGCTAGGTATAGAGGAAGGGAGGAATATTTTTCTTTCTTTTGAGAGTTATGAGAGTTGTGTATTCTTCTTACTTGTTCTAAGTCAAAGAGTCCTTATATACCTCATGACTTATTGAACAAGTCAAAACAAAAGAGCCCTAATATGTGGCCTCTCAAAGACGCCACTTTGAGGCCTCATAGGCGTCCAATTGGACTCCTTATTTAGCCCGAGATTTGTTTTGTTTAATTAATTTCTTATATCAATTAATAATTTATTATATCCAATAAATAAATAAATTAATTAAATAACCAAATTAATTAGATAAATTAATTCATTAATATATTTCACAAGGAAATTAATTAATAATTAATCTTATCATTATAATTAATTATTTCATCTAATGAATAATTAATTATTTAACTTATCCAATAAATTAAATCTCTCCAAAAATAAAATAGAAAATCCTTTTCAATTTTGTTCATCAATTCTTTAGCGCGACTCTTTAGGTTCGTTTCATTTGGCAATGAGAGAAAACCAAAGGAAGTGGGTAACACCTAGCCAGTCACGTGGCCCACTTCGTAACCCAAACGAAAACGAATGATAGGATCATTCCGAAACCTTCCAATCGTAAATACCGTATATGTATAAACCCTTTGTTCACGTTCCCCGGTCAAGTGAGAGTCATGGTTATGTCAAACTCACTGGACTTGACCATATGTATAAATCATAATAAATACGAGATCATTGAGATCGATTTAGTGCTAAGCACAATCGTCTCGTTTGCTTTGGCCAAAGACTTTGATCTCTATTTATCTATAATTACATAGGGTACATACTCATTCACTTATGAGAGAACAAATCCCATATTAGATATCTGCTAAGATTACCACTTGCCCATCAAGTCCGCATTTCGAGGTTGACCCCACCAAAGGGTGAATTGGGTCTAACTACTCTAGTGAAAGACTTGACGTCACAAGTGTATCTTCAGCCTGATACTTCAGGTCAAAGGTTCACATATACCTATTACGCATAATCAGTTCCATCATTGACAGTCACAGAGTGAAAACCCATGTGACAGAACCGATGCGAGTCGTGTTCGAACATATCAGTTCCACTGACGTGTCTACAATCTTAATCTCCTATCATCCCATGATACCAGACAGGCACTCCTATGTCGGAGCTAAGATTGTACAAGTATTCGAAGTCTTTATTTGTCCATTAAAGACTTCATATTACTTGCGAACTTATTTTAGTAATCAAGATCGATCTCTCTAGTGCCAAGCTTCCTATCCCATAGGAAGTAGAGGGATCGCACTGAAAACATGGACAAAACGTTTTACACAACTTATAGATGCAGATAAGAATTAAGTGAAAACTCAATAATGCCTTTTATTTAAGAAGAGTTTAAGTTTAATACAAGATATATGCCCTATACATTCTATCCTCTATGGCATCTGAGGGCATAATCCTAACAATCTCCCACTTGCACTCAATGCCACTCATTGTGGTATCTAATACCCATCCTTTCCAGGTGTCGGTCAAAAACAGCCTGAGGTAGTGGTTTGGTGAACGGGTCAGCTATATTGTCAGCTGAGGCTATTTTCTGCACTGCTATCTCTCCTCTGTCAACGATCTCCCTGATGATGTGAAATCTTCTCTCAATATGTTTGGACTTGTTATGAGACCTCCGTTCCTTGGCTTGTGCTATCGCTCCATTGTTATCACAATAAATTAGTGGCAACGGGAGCTGAGCACTAGGGACAATTCCAAGTTCTCCAAGAAACTTCCTTGTCCAAACAGATTCTTTCGCTGCCTCTGAGGCTGCTACATACTCTGCTTCAGTGGTGGAATCAGCGGTTGTGCTTTGCTTGGAGCTCTTCCAAGACATCGCTCCACCATTGAGAGTAAAAACAAACCCTGAAGTGGATTTTCGGTCATCAAGATCAGACTGAAAGTCTGAATCAGAATAACCTTCCATCCACCTCCATAGATGAGAATCATATCCTTAGTTCTTTTCAGATACTTTAGGATATTCTTTACAGCTATCCAATGTTCCTTTCCCAGGTTTGCCTGAAATCGACTCACCACGCTCACAGCATAGGCAATGTCGGGTCTAGTACACAACATTGCATACATCAGGCTACCAACTGCAGAAGCATAGGATACATTACTCATCTCTTGTCTATCTTCCTCACTTTGAGGACACATAGACTTGGATAAGTGTACTCCATGCCTTATGGGAAGAAACCCTTTCTTAGAGTTGTCCATCCTAAACCTCTTTAGGACCTTTTCTAAGTAAAGGGCTTGAGAGAGACCTATCATTCTATTCGTTCTACTCCTGTAGACACGAATTCCTAGAATGTATGTGGCTTCTCCCAAGTCTTTCATGGAAAACGTACTCGAAAGCCATTTCTTGACAGTGGTGAGCATTCCTACGTCATTTCCTATAAGTAGAATGTCATCCACGTATAGTACTAAGAACGAGAGTTTGCTCCCAGTAGTCTTCTTGTAGACACATGGATCATCTTCATTCTTGATGAAGCCATATCCCTTAACTTCTTCATCAAAATGGAGATTCCAGCTTCTAGATGCTTGCTTGAGACCATAAATGGAACTCTCAAGTTTACATACTTTATGGATATCGGACTCAGACAAAAAACCCTTTGGCTGTTCCATATAGATATCCTCCTCGAGGAATCCATTTAGAAAGGCCGTTTTGACATCCATTTGCCATATCTCATAATCTAAGTATGCAGCTATGGATAACAGAATTCGTATGGACTTTATCGTAGCCACGGGCGAAAAGGTTTCTTGATAGTCAATTCCTTCTCTTTGATTATACCCTTTCGCTACGAGCCTGGCTTTAAAGGTGTCAACCTTGCCATCGCTACCTATCTTTCTTTTGTAGATCCACTTACATCCTATAGGTTTTATACCTTCAGGACGATTTACCAAAGTCCAGACATGGTTCGATTGCATAGAGTCCATTTCTGTTTCCATGGCTTCTCGCCATCTTGAAGCATCGACATCCACCATCGCTTGATCATAGGTACAAGGATCATCTTCATGACCTTCTTGTACTACAGTGTGAAGCTCTCGCTCCCCCTGCAGTAGATACCCATACCTCTCAGGTTCATGCGGTATTCTACCAGATCTATGTGGTGGTTGTGCTACTATGGGTTTAGGCCTCGGTTCTTGAACAGATGTATTTGAGGGAGTTTCATTTTGTTCTTCTAGAACAATTTTCCTACCTTTGCCCCCTTCCAAGATGAACTTATCCTCAAGAAAGTGAGCTTGTAGGGCCACGATGATTCTTTGATCATCATGCAGGTAAAAGAAGAATCCCATGGAATCTTCAGGATAACCAATGAAACGTCCCATTATGGATCTTCCCTCCAATTTCTCCACTTCAGTCTTCTTGACATAAGCGAAGCATCCCCAAATCTTAATATGATTAAGACTCGGTTTCCTATTATTCCACATCTCATGCGGATTTTTAGGAACGGATTTGGAGGAACATCTATTCAAAACATGAGCAGCGGTAAGGAGTGCGTATCCCCACAACGAAATGGGTAAATCAATGTAACTAAGCATGGAACGAACCATGTCCAATAGTGTTCATTCCTTCGCTCGGCTACTCTTTTCGGCTGAGGAGTTGCTGGTGGTGTTAGTTGTAACATTATTCCTTGTTGTCTTAGGAATTCATCAAACTCGACACTCATATATTCTCCCCCACGATCCGATCGTAGAGTTTTTATATTTTGCCCATTTTGATTTTCTACTAAGGCCTTGAACTCTTTGAATCTTTCAAAGGATTCAGACTTTTGCTTCATCAGATACACTAGGCCAAATCTTGAATGGTCGTCAGTGAAAGTGATGAAGTAGTAGAAACCTCCACGAGCCATTTCTCCAAATGGTCCGCAGACGTCGGTATGCACTAATCCTAAGACTTGCGTAGCCCTTTCAAAAGTCTCTGTGAAGGGGGATCTAGCCATCTTGCCTAAGAGACATGATTCACATGTAGGAACAGGGTCCGACCCTAGTGAGCTTAAAAGCCCATCTTTTTCCATTTTGTGGATCTTGTGCTCTCCGGCATGGCCTAGTCTAAGATGCCACTTGAGTCTTAAGTTAGTTTCTTGCCCACCACATTTACGTGTTACAACATTAACATCAGATGAATTACGGACATTTAAATAATACAAACTATTAACTAAACATGCATTGCCAACTAATTTATTTCCATAATAAATGTCGCAATTTAATTTAGAAAAATGGAATGTATATCCAATCTTAACTAAGATAGGAATAGATACAATGTTCTTAAGCCCCTTGGGCAAAACCAAAACATTATCTAAAAACAGTAAATGTCCAGAATTCAATAAAGAGAAGTAGATCCGATCCTAGTAGCAGCGACGCTTTTTCCGCTACCTACTTTGATCATCACTTCTTCTCGGCCCAACTTTCTACTTCTCTGTAGATCCTGATCCAAACAACAAACATGGGCACTAGCCCCTGAGTCCAGAATCCACGAAGTAGAAAATACGGTCATAGAACAGTTAGTTTCAAAAACTAATAGTTCCATACCTTGTGCACCTTTGCCTAATTTGGGACAGTTTCTCTTCCAGTGGCCAAGCTCACCGCACTCGAGACATCTATCCGTTTTCTTAGGTCATTTGCTCTTGTAAAACCCTTGAGCCTTTCCCTTACCCTTCTTGGTACCCCCTTGAGCTCCAAGCTCGCCAGACTTTTTCTTGTTCTTCTTCTTCTTAGACTTTTTGGGTCCAGAAGAGATGACCAAGGTAGTTTCCTTTCCCTTTGGTTTCATTTGAGATTGTGCAGTAACCAACTTGTTCATTAGCCCAACTAAATTGCACTCTATCTCATTGCAGTTAAAGTTAACCACAAATTGGGAGAAGGAATCAGGAAGAGACTGCAAGATTAAGTCAGTTTGAAGGGTGGCATTCATGGTGAATTCGAGAGCTTCCAATTTCTCGATCCTCGAAATCATTTTGAGGACATGATCACCAACCTTCTCACTTTCTTTCATCTTGGCTCCGAAGAGCTTTTTCGATATCTCATATTGTGCAATTCGACTATGCTCTCCATAGAGCTCTACCAGGTGAGCTAGGATAGCTCTTGTAGTGGGCATCTTATCATGTGACCTTTGAAGATCATTAGTCATAGATTCCACCATGTATCCTCTCACCCGGAGGTCGTCCTTAACCCATTTTTCATGGGCTTGGACTTCTTCCTCGTTGGCACGTGTTCTAGCAGGAGCCGCCGGGATATCAGCCTCCAAGATGTATCCTAGTGATTCCATATTGAGGACAATCCTCAAATTTCTAAGACAATCCACATAATTGGGTCCAGTCAGAGTATTCTTTTCTAGTAGAATTGAAAGTGGGTTTGTCATATTTGAGAGAGATAAACGAGAAATTGACTGCAGAAATAAACCAGATTTATTAGATTACTTGTTTTGACTTAACCAAGAAAAATTAAGGACTTAAAATTTATCTTGGCTCCCACTGCATTTTTCGAATCACACACTCCCATGTGAAAATCGGGAATCATCATTGGCATCGATTCCATAGCAGGTATTGAGGTCCTCAATTAATTAAATAGGTTGCAACCTAATCGGTTTCTGGCCCATTAATTATTTGAAGTGATATCTAATATCAATTTATCCAATAAATGTTTCAATACGTTTCACCATAGTTCACCAATCCGCAACCCATTCGATTTTTAGGTTCGTGAACTACCCAAGTTTATCCCACTAACTCCTATAATCTAGCATTTGAATTTCACCTTGCAACCGAACAGGTTTCTGGGGTGAAATATGTTTTGATTAAGGCATTTGCATGCACTTCATAAAATTTCAAATTATTTCTAAATGTATAACCCCCATAACTGGGAAGCATTACACATTTATAGTAATTCTAATTTTAGAAAGCTTAGTGGAGGGTGAGGATGTCAAACATCCTTTTCTAACTCGGTATAATTTATTTGGGAGAATTTAATTCGGCAAAAGATTTTGGTCTCACTTTGCACATTATTCAATTTATATAGCGCTTTATTCTATATTGATCATGCATAAAAATACTACTAATAATCATGCCGTTCAATATAAATAAACATAGAATTTAAATAAATGAATAAATAAATTCATCACTTGATCATGGACTTTTACTAGAGGGCCCGAGCCAAGGGGCCATCACAAAAGGCATAGATTAAACCTATTAAACATTCATGGGCCTTTTGACTTTATCAACTTTGAACTATTTTATCTCGATTCCTAAAACAACTCATGCATTATTTCTAAGAATATAATAAATAGCTTCAAATTTGATAACCCATAAAATTAAAGGTAAAACATATAATCCTAAGTCCATGATTAGTGTTTTAATCACATAAGACATGCTTGCATCAATTAATACATGCTCGCAACATTTAATACATGCTCGCAATATTAAATCACTTATATTGATTGTTAAAATTTTAGTCCAACTAAAAAGTCCTTTATAAAATTCCTTATGATTACACATATTCACAATTTCAATTAAAATCATTCTAGTCCAACTAGATGACATAGATGTACGAAATCAAGAATTAAGTGCATCTACCTTTAATTAAAATAATATGAACACACAAAATATGGAATTCTATAGTTTATTTTATTATGATTTAAAGCCATCAAAAACTGGAAATACTTTTATTTGATCAAAGAATTAATTATTAATCTCTAAGAAAAATAATTTATATTTCTTATTCAATGAAGTAATTTCCAAGTCGAGGAAAAAAATAATAATATTTAATCCATAAATCAATTATTAATCTCTAAGAAAAATAATTAATTAGTTCTAATTAAATATTATATTCCAATAAACTCAATGGGCTCCATTTCATCAAACCCAAGTTACCATCCTTTTGGTCCACTTGGATTCAATTTAATTGGACTCAAAATAATTAATTAGAATAACATTCACGTTTATTAATTTCTTATTGGGCTAAATTTAATTTAAGTCCAAATCACCAATTTAATTGGCCCATTTAGATTTAATTAGATTAAGTCCAAACTAATTAACAAATCGAAATTGGATAATTTTCAATTGGGCTTGATTTAAATTATTCAGGTCATCATCCTTTTGATCCACCCAATTAATTAAAATCACCCAAAATTCAAAAATCAATTTCAACCCAAACATATCCCGTTTTACGACCCGAATCCATGACCCGGATCAACGAATTGGGTATTGACACGCTAAAAGCTAACGTGCTATAATAGCAAGTGCACTAGTCGTGTGTAGTAATAAAAGTGGATGAGAAGTCCGGATTGTCGAACCACAAGGACTTGAATTCTAGTTCAAGATTTTATAACGATAAAGAACAAATACAATTAAAGTAAATTGAATGTAAAATGCGTACAATAAGAACAAGGTTGCACAAATGATTTTTAAACAAATATGTAAAGAGAGACTAAGGCACATGCTAGGTCCAAATTGATCAAATATACTTATAGAGTTTCTTGTTGAAGGATTATACTTATATTGTTATGGTGAAAACTCCTATGGTAGAGAATAACCGATGTCTCGCGTATAAACTCCTATACTTAGATCGTGATTTCCCAAATATCCCTATCCGGAAATCTAACCACTAAACATGCATTAATGTACTAGAGTTCACTCGATTTGAATCGAACGACTTCACTCGGGAATCTTTACCTATGTCTAGGGCAATTCCTCATTAGTTGCGGGTCATGATGTGAATTTCTTGCACCCTAAGTCAATTTTCTCCCGAAATATTAACCTAGGCATAAGATTCTAACATATAGTGATCAAGTATATGCAAGATAGACAAAAACACAATTCACATCACATAACAATATAAGTATAATCTCAACAATCATCTATTATAAGCATATATTTCAATTTGACCTTACATGGCCTTAGTCTTACGAAATTAGTTCATAATAGATAATATGACAAACAATAATGAGTAAATACACATATTCATAGACATCAATGAAAATGAAAAGACTATAAAAACTCCCTCTAAGTAAATGATGATAGAACTCCAAGTGAATATTCTTTCTCCAATGATGATAATGAATCCAAGAATCCTTCTCCTTCTCCTTTCTCTCTAATGGATCGGTCCCTTCCTCCCCTCTTTTTTTTGATGATGAATGAATGCAAGAGATGATTAGCTTTATAGGTGTAGATTCTTCTTCCTCCCATGTGTTGTTCCTCTCTTGTGTCCTCCATTACTCTAAAGTGTGTAGTATAAAATTCCATAAAGTAAATCTACCAAGAAACACACTTATGACACTCCCCCTCAACACATGTGCTGAATTATGGCTAAAAGTGATTCCTTCCCATCATAAAGAGCTGGAATTTAGGCTGAAAAGGAGTAAGATTCGGACTGTCCACGCCTAGGCGTGACTAGGAAGGCGCTAGGGCGTGTCCTGGCGCATATACTTCTCTGTTCGGCGCAACAATGGTATTTCCTTCATAATTATCTCTATAGAACTCCGATTTGGATGATTCAAGTTCCCATTTGAAGCTAAGACATAGATCTACAACTTTGTAGAAGGAAATGTTGTCCAATTAGGTCTCGAAATATACAGAATTATCGCTCGAATGTGGTAGGAGATGCATAAACCGCCTAAGTGTTGAAAAACATGTTTGAACTTGTTTTGTACATCGTTTTTCTTCCCTTTTCTTCATGTATTCTCATTTATTACCTGTATTCACTTAACACACTTATTAAATGCAAATGTGACATGATTTAAGCAATAAGTGAATCCAAATCATAAGAATTACGGTCTTAAAAACACGTAAAAACACCTCTTATCAACACCCCCAAACTTATCAATTGCTCGACCTCGAGCAATAAGAGCTATATGGCAAGATCAACATCATTCAATGGGAGAAAACAAAACAACTAACTAACTCACTTTCGTGGAGTAAACGATTGCACTTAGCGGGTGCAACAAGCCTTTAAACCTTTGAGTTACTTCAAAGGACGAGTTATAGTCTCGTGAGGGTTTGCATGCGATATACCCACAAAATCTAACAAAATTTATCCAACCAAATCAATACACCTCAACATGATCAACAAGAATGAATTGCATAAAATCAACCTTTTAAAGTTCACAAATATATATACATATCAACTACTTTTGCTCATGTGACACCAATACTTGAAAAGACTCCCTAGGGGTAGTGAAAAATAAATCTAAGGTATTATAGTCGAAAGGCATCCTTACCAATTTTTGGACATTAATCCCATATCTATCAACTTTTGATCAAACATAAAGCACAAGAATTATAGAAAATCTCATAGCCATTTAAATTTCATTATCTCAACATTCAATTTTCAATTCGTATGAAACTTCCATTAAATTCATTAAGGCTAGATCATGTGCAATGTTTTATTTCATTAGACTTTCTATGACACCCATGTAACAAGCTTTAGATCAATGACTCCCAAACTAGATACTTTTGGGGCATTAAGTGTAGAGACACTCCTAAGGATTTAATCGCTCGAGTGTCAAAGGCCACGAAATAAAACGAGATCTTTTAAACAATTCACTTCTTTTTGGCTTGAGCTTAGCTCAAATTAGCATAATAGTACAGTATATAGGCATGAAACTTTTCACCTCCAGTACATATTAGCCTAACCACTTTTGGTCATACCAAAATTCAACCTTTTCACTTTATTGTTTAGCATATAAAATTACTACTCAACTTATAACCTTACGAAAAATCTAAGTTAATATTTCCGGGAAAAATTCCTTAAGTGTCTCAAGATGGTTATCCTCTCAACTCCTCTACCCTCGATTTATGTGCATTGTGAATCATCTAAGGAAATCAATCCTAGTCTAGTGTCTCCACGAGCAATTTCAAAGATATATATTCCATTAAATTCAAATTATTTCAAGAGATCATGCTAGTATGCCACTTTTCCAAGTCAATCAATTTCAATGCATCAATTGGAAGGACTAGATTTTTTTTTTTATATAAATATATATATATATATATATATATATGCTAAAAAAAATATTTCACACTATACGACACCCCCAAACCTAGACAGAAATATATAGATCATGAATGGACCCCCAAACTTAAAACAAACATTGTCCCCAATGTTGGAGAAAAATTTGAGTAAGAGAACACTTCACCATAAGGGGTGCTGAAAAGCAAACCCGAGTTCTCTTGAGGATATTCTGTCCCAAGTTTAGCAACCGCGACTTAGTTGAAAGAGAATCCTACTACAAAATCAACATGTGCTATCCATATGATCCGGTTAAGCATAGCATATTTTCCACAATACAAAGAAAAGAAAAACAAAATAAAATCCATCAATAATAAAAACAAACATAATTCCAAAGGTTAATCAAAATTCAAAAACAGACCACAAATAAACATCTAAGATAAAAAAAATTCAGGAAATGAAAATAACACGGGACTAATCGTCAAACATGGCGTCCACATCATCATGATCCCCTCCACCCTCAACAGGCTCATCATCTCCTAAAATATGGTCATCGTTAAGCAAATCATCGGAACCATCGTCATGCTCAGGAGAATCAACCCGAACAACTAAAACACCTGCACCTACATCGGGCATATCTTCTTGCGGAGGTGTATAAGAATGCGAAAAAGTAGGCGGCGAAGAGTAGTCGAAAGGTCCCCGGCCCATAAATGCATCCTGCTCCATAAATAATTGTCTAACATAAGAACAACCTTCATTCATCATGGTATGCATCTCTGTCCTTAATAGCTGCCGAAGGGCATTCATATCAAATGATGTAGTGTGGCTTGATTCTGCACCATGAGCAGATGAAGGTGGACGAGAACGCTTAGGAGGAGGGGGAGCGTGTGGAGTAGCGGCAAGCATAGTGATGGATGAACCAGGTGGCTCGGGTCGCTCTAGAGGGGAAACTTGAATTCTATGCTTGTTACAGAGAGCAGTGATAAGGGAGGGAAAAATCAGAGGATTCTTCTTTGTCGACTCTACTCCCATCCTCTGTTGTGTCGTCTGATCAACTACCCAAGCAAACTCATTTTTGAACTTCTTCAACTGGTCTAATAAAGAATCAAAGATCAACTTTGAGAAGTCAATAGTTTTGCGAGTCATGATAGAAAAAATGAGAGCGGCCCTTTGTTTATTAGCTTCTGACTTATTAGTGCTAGGAATGAGATTGAACCGTATAAATTCAAGCCAAAAGGTGGCCTCCGGAAGTAAAGCTCGACGGGGGAGATAGGCCTGGCCCGATGGCCAAATCTCACCTTCCTTTGCTATGACCCTCATTAACTCATCCATATCAATTTGTAGGTGTCCCCCGTGATAAAGAGTAGTGTATTCACACTGTTGAGGCTTAGGAGTACCTATAATCTCCCGAATCTTTCCGACATCATATGACACCGTGGTATGGCGAACCGTGTGCTCAGGCTCACTATATCTCGAGGCTGTAAGTTCATGAAATGCCCCCGCACCAAAGAATTCCTGAACCAAAGGGACCCAAATAATCTCGGGCTTACGACAAAAATATTGCAAGTGATGAAACTCAACCAAGTTCCACACCGAAGGCTGTCCCTATGTAACTAAGTACTTCTCCTTAATGATATTTCGATGGTGGAGGCATTGACAGATTATTTGGACTTCCGGATCAGAGAATCGAGGGTCAAGGGTCGGAATAGTCGAATCAATGGGTAGTTCAGGGTCGTTAGATGACCCTTCTCCCACTTTCTTTTTACTTTTGGATTGTTTGGAAGTGTGCTTCGGCATTTTTTTTTGTAGAAATTTTGGCAGAGTAATGACGGTTAATCGATATACCAAATTCCCGATTACTCCCCCGAAAACAGCAACCCACACAACAATCAACCAGAAATCACCCCAAACCTTGAAATGTAAAATTAATTTCCACACCAAAACGGAACTATAATCACAAATGTAAATTCAAATCTGTAATTCCCAAATTCATAACACAGCCCGATGATTCTGTATTTCAAAACTGAAATTGTGCACAAACAATCCTCCAAATCTGTAAATCCCGAAAATTTCCCCACAATTGAATATTCACCAAGATTAAGCAACAATTTCAGGCCCGAAACGAAAACACTGATGAAAGGATACTTTATACTGATTGAATAATCGGAAATGAGCAAGAACGCAGCTATTCACTCACCTTTTGATCGAGAGAAAACGGACATTGCAGTTTTACGGCGGCAAATTCGACGGCGAGTGGTGGAAGACGGTGGTTCGGGCAGGTCCAATGGCGGCTTTAAGGTGGAGATTTGATGGTTGTTGCTCGGCAGTCGGAAGAGAGAGAGAGAGATTTGAGAAATAGATCTAATTTTTCAGCCAAGGTTAAGTTTATACCTGCGCGGCGCCCGGGCGCGCGTATATCGGCGCCTAGGCGCCTCAATGCGAATCAATTGAAGACTTTGAGTTTTACGCCGCGCCTGAGCGTGTAAGGGGGACGCCTTGGCGTCGTGGGCTTGGCGCCTGGGCGCGATATGGGGCACGCTTGGGCGCGGGAATGCGAAAGGAATTGGACAAAAATAGCTCTCGTGGCGCCCCGGCGTAGGATTTTGACGCCTGGGCGCCTATGATTAGGCACCGGGGCGTGTAGTATCGTACGCCTGGGCGCGGAAATGCGAAGCAGGTCCTGTACTGAAGAAAGAGGCGCCCGGGCGCGGGAGACATGGCGCCTAGGCGTGGATGTTGCTGTGTTGCAAATTTCATTCCATTTCCTGTAAACAAAAGGAAAAATAACAATTCACACTAAAATTAACACAACTAACAAAGATTAAGCAAGAGTAATCAAAATAAAACGAAGCAAACCAAAAAAAAAAAAAACATGAGAAAAGAAGGAACTTGGGTTGCCTCCCAAGAAGCGCTAGTTTAGAGTCGGTAGCTCGACGTGAGACAAAAAGTTGCTAAGGATCCCGGAGGGGTATGGTCACTTTATCCCTTGACCCGTCAATTCCAATGTAATGCTTTAACCTTTGGGCGTTTGTCATGAAGGTCCGTCCATTTTCCGTTATAAGTTCAATAGCACCGGAGGCATAAACACGAGATATAACAAACGGTCCCGACCATTTTGACTTGAGTTTCCCGGGAAAAAGTCGAAGGCGAGAATTGTATAGTAACACTTTGTCTCCTTCGTGAAATTCCCGAGGAATGATACGCTTATCATGCCAAGTTTTCGTTCGCTCCTTGTAAAGCTTGGCATTCTCATACGCTTGATGGCGCCATTCCTCAAGTTCGTGCAATTGGAGTAAACGCTTGGTACCTACGAGTTGGGAATCAAAATTTAGAAATTTAATAGCCCAAAAAGCGCGATGTTCGAGCTCAACCGGCAAGTGACATGCTTTTCCAAAGACAAGGCGATATGGGGACATGCCAATCGGAGTTTTAAACGCGGTTCTATATGCCCACAAGGCGTCATCTAGTTTAAGGGACCAATCTTTTCTAGATGCGTTAACCGTTTTTTCAAGAATGCGTTTAATCTCCCGATTTGACACCTCCACTTGACCACTCGTTTGGGGATGATATGGGGTTGAGATTTTATGCCGTACCCCGTACTTGTTCAATAAGTGTTCGAATTGTTTGTTGCAAAAATGGGTGCCCCCGTCACTAACGATAGCTCTAGGAGTTCCAAAACGAGTGAAAATCCTGTTTCTTAAAAATCGAGTAACCACCCGAGCATCGTTAGTTGGTAAAGCCTCGGCTTCGACCCATTTGGAGACATAGTCGACCGCAACAAGAATATACTTATTAGAACAAGAACTAGGGAAAGGTCCCATAAAATCAATACCCCACACATCAAATAGTTCACATTCAAGCATGTTATGCAATGGCATTTCGTGTCTTTTAGAGATGTTACCTGTTCGTTGACACCTATCACAAGATTGAACATACAAAAATGCATCTTTAGAAAGAGTAGGCCAAAAGAAACCTGATTGAAGCACTTTAGCCACTGTTTTAGAAGGTCCAAAGTGACCACCTACCGACATATCATGACAATGGGTGAGAATTGATGTTGTTTCCTCCTCAGGGATACATCGTCGAATGAGGCCATCTGCACAAATCTTAAATAGATATGGTTCGTCCCACAAATATCGCTTCACATCAAATAGGAATTTCTTCTTTTGATGATAAGTGATATCCGGAGGAAGAACTCCCGTGACAAGATAATTTGCATAATTGGCATACCAAGGATCGTCATTATTGTGTATAGCATACAAGTGCTCATCGGGAAACTCCTCACAAATAGGTTTATCATACACGCACTCGGGGTAGGAGCCTCTATCCTAGACAAGTGGTCGGCAACAACATTTTCTACTCCTTTCTTATCCTTAATTTCTACATCAAATTCTTGAAGAAGTAAAATCCACCTAATGAGTCTAGGTTTTGCATCCTTTTTGGCAAGTAAGTATTTTAATGCGGAGTGATCGGTGTACACAATTACTTTATTCAAAATGAGATAAGCATGGAACTTGTCAAATGCAAATACTATGGCTAGTAATTCTTTTTCCGTGGTTGCGTAATTCATTTGTGCATCATTTAAAGTCTTACTAGCATAGTAGATGGTTTGAAATACCTTATCCTTCCTTTGGCCAAGGACCGCACCCACCGCGGTGTCACTAGCATCACACATCAATTCGAAGGGCAAACTCCAGTCGGGAGGTGCCATGATGGGAGCGGATATCAATAGCTCCTTAAGAGTCATGAAGGCCTGTAAACAAAGGGAATCAAAATTGAATGGTGCATCTTTGACAAGCAAGTTAGATAACGGCTTTGCAATTTTGGAAAAATCTTTGATAAATCGCCTATAGAAGCCGGCATGACCAAGAAAGCTCCTCACGGCTTTCACCGATGTAGGTGGAGGAAGCTTTTCTATTACCTCAATCTTGGCTTGGTCCACTTCAATCCCTTTTTGGGAGATTTTGTGACCTAGTACAATCCCTTCCCGGACCATAAAATGACATTTTTCCCAATTCAAAACAAGATTTGTTTCCTCACAACGTTTTAGAACACGGTCCAAATGATCAAGACATGTGTTAAATGAGGTTCCAAAAACAGAAAAATCATCCATAAAAATCTCAAGGAATTCTTCAACCATGTCATGAAAGATCGCCATCATACATCGTTGAAATGTGGCTGGGGCATTGCATAATCCAAACGGCATCCGCCTATAAGCGAACGTGCCATAGGGACAAGTGAAAGTTGTTTTCTCTTGGTCCTCGGGTGCTATGGCAATTTGGTTATAGCCGGAATACCCATCTAGAAAACAATAAAAATCATGTCCGGCTAACCTTTCAAGCATTTGGTCAATGAATGGGAGGGGAAAATGGTCCTTACGAGTCGCATCATTTAACTTGCGATAATCTATACACACACGCCACCCGGTAAGCATTCGAGTAGGGATTAATTCATTGTTCGCATTTTCTATCACAGTTATTCCGCCCTTCTTGGGTACTACTTGAGTCGGGCTTACCCATGCACTATCAGAGATAGGATAGATTATACCTGCATCGAGTAGTTTTATAACCTCTTTCTTTACCACCTCTTGTATTTGTGGATTTGACCGTCTTTGTGGTTGGCGTGTAGGTTTTGCGGACTCCTCCATGAGTATTTTGTGCATGCACACCGCTGGACTTATGCCTTTTATATCCGCAATTTTCCACCCGAAGGCTTTTTTGTTGGCCTTCAATACTCTCATGAGTTGCTCCTCCTGTTCTCCTGTCAAAGAAGATGAGACAATTAAAGGTAGAGTCTCATTATCATTTAAAAATACATATTTCAAATGTAATGGTAATGGTTTAAGCTCAAGGATAGGGGCCTCTTCGATAGAAGGGCGAGGAGGAGCCAAGAGTGATCTTTCTAATTTTTTAGCTCCAATGATGTGGTAAAGAGGTGGCTTCTCTACGCTAAACATGGTTTCCAATTGTTCTTCACTCGCTGAATCGACATCCATAGATTTGGAAAGACATGTCTCCAATGGGTCGTCTACCATTTGTGCCTGAAAAGTCTCATCAATCAACATATCAAATACATCGATGCGTAAACATGAGTCAGGATCACATGGGTGTTTAAGCACTTTAAAAACATCAAAGGTGACCTTTTCATCTCCCACATTTAAGGTTAGCTTACCATTGGCAATATCGATTACCGCCTTACCAGTGGCTAGGAATGGTCTTCCTAGGATCAGGGGTACCTCAACATCTTCCTCCATATCAAGAACCACAAAGTCAACCGGGAAGTAGAACTTGTCGACTTGAACGATTACATCTTCGATTATTCCCCGTGGTCTCTTGATTGATCTATCGGCAAGTTGGAGGCTCATTGAAATCGGCTTTGGATTACCAAGGCCCAACTTTTTGAAAAAGAGTACGGAAGGAGGTTGATGCTAGCTCCAGAGTCACATAAAACTTTTTCGAAGGATAATGGCCCAATCGTGCAAGGAATAGTGAGACTCCCAGGATCTTCAAGTTTCATTGGTAATTTATTAAGCAATACGGCGGAGCATTCCTCGGTTAGGCATACCGTTTCGTTTTCCTCCCACTTTTGTTTGTTAGATAAAATATCCTTGAAAAATTTCACGTGATTTGGCATTTGTAAAATTGCGTCTATAAAAGGAATATTAATTCTAACCTCACGAAGAATTGCTAAGATCCGAAAAAAACTTGGATCCATCTCCTTTTTTTTCTTTCTATGTGCATTTGGAAATGGCAGACGGACCTCGATGGGAGGATGCGTTGGAGTTTAAGGGCCCGTGGTGGCGGATTCAGGAGGTGGCGCCTGGGCGCTGTGACTCGGGCGCCTGGGCGGGACTCGACAGACGCTCGGGCGCATCAGTGCGAAACGAATTCTCCTGATGTGATGTGTTGGGCGCCTGGGCGCCACATTCGGCGCTGGGGCGCCGGGACTCGGGCGCCGGGGCGTGATCATCGGGGCGCCCGGGCGCGAAAGTGCGAAGCACTTGTTCACTGTGGGTTGGTTCCGGCGCCTGGGCGTGGTAATCTGGGCGCTCGGGCGCGCATGTGCGAACAACATCATTTGCTACATGTTTGCCACTTCTTAAGGTAATGGCATGGCATTGCTCCTTTGGATTCTTTTCCGTGTCACTTGGTAGAGTTCCCGGGGCTCTCCCGCTCATGGCGGAGGAATCATGACCCATTTGTGTTTTTCATATCCTTCATCTCCATCATTAAATCCTCAGTCCATAGTCGGAGTTCGTTGATTGCTGATCCGATTTCTTTATTTGTTCATTCTAGACTCTCATCGGTTGTAAGAGGTCTTACTTGCCTTTATATATGAGGATTACTTGCCTTGGAGCGTGTTTTGTTGAATGGGGGCCTTGTCTTGATAACCCCGGGATGGCATTTTGTGCCGGATTCTGGCCCCTTGGAAATTTTCCGGGCACCTGGAAGTGTAATTTGAGGTCGATAGCATTCCGACATAGTTTACTCAACCATGTGTTTCCCAGCAATTGTTTCTTTCTTCAGCCCCACTCTTGAACACAAGCAATCTTTTAGTGGTGTGATCTCTTCATCATCAGGATAGAGCTCATCTTCCCGGCCTAATTGCTCATCTTTCCCAACACTTTGGCAATCGAGCCCAGGCGATCACCACCTCACCCGCATTGATCCTATTTCGGATGCGGAAAACGGACTCCATCATGGAATCGTAATCTTGCTCGATCAATGTTAGGTTGTGATCCGGACTTTTCGGAGCATGTTTTTTATATCTTAGCCCATGCCTCGGCGGTTGGGGGAGGGGGGGGGATTTGACTAAGAAGAAAGAAGAAGAAGATGATGAAGAAGCAGAAAGAAGAAGATGATGATGAAGAAGAAGGGGGGGGGGGGGGAGGAGACGACGACGCAGCTTTTGAGGAAAGAAGAAGAAGAAGAAGACTAGGTGGTGGTGGCTGATTTTTGAGGAAAAGGAAGACAGAGTCGGGGGAGGGGGGGGAGATCAAAAAGGGGGAAGAAGATGAAGAAGAAGCAGGAAGAAAAAGAATATTTTTGCAATTTGTTTTCAATTTTTCTTGTTATTTTTATGAGAAAAAATAAATCTCCATATATTTATGAGTATTGTTCTTATTTCGTTTTGAATTCAAAATAAGATTAGTGATTTGTTTAGTTTGATTTTAATAAGTTGATGATTTATAAATTAGCTAATTATATTTTATTGAAATTAATAAATTATATAAATTCAATAATATTAAATAGAATATAAATATATATATATATATATTGTATATAATAACTAATAAAAATGGTTACTCGTTATTAATGAAAATTATTAATTTAATATTTTAGTGATTGATAATTTATTTTAAATAGTTAAATATAATTAAATATTTTAATGCTTTTTATTTTGAAATAACAATTATTTATCTCAAATAATTATTTTCTTATTGTTAATTTATTTACTTAAAATATTACAAGATATTGTTAATCTTATTGGTCATTCAAAATTTAAAAATACAATTAGTGATTTATTTAATTTGATAATTTATCAATTATAACTAATTTTTAATAAGATGATGATCTACAAAATTAGTTATTCATATTTCATTGAAATTAATGAATTAAATTAATTAAATAATATTAAATAGAATATATATAATTACTAATAAAAGTGGTTACTTATTATTAACTAAAATTATTAATTAAATATTTAAATGATTGTTAATTTTACATTGACATCCCCTAAAAAGTAGGTATATATTACATATACCTCCCCTGGGGGTATATTGGACATTCAAAATTTCTGGACTTTTTGGTCCAGGCTGAACCAGGTTGGACCAGGGGTATTTTGGGGAAAGTCAAAAAGATTTTTGTTGACATCATCAAAAATCTATCCGAAAAAATTGGCAGGTGATGCCTGTGTAATCCAAAACATAATCGAGGGGAGGTTTTTGTAATTATCAATTAGTAAGGGGAGGTTTGTGTAATTATCCCATTATTGAGGGGGTGTGAGTGTAATTATCCCTATTTTATATAGATATATGCCTAATGCTTGATTTGAGGATTTAGAGGATTCTTGACGTATGCGTGAACTTGTATATATATATTGGGTAGAGATAGATGTATATTATAATGAAAAGTGTTTGTGTGCATATATACATATATATACAGATGTATATTATAAGAAAAATATTTATAAGATAAGTTTTATACTTATATTTTCCTTAGTACGAAGGTATATGCCTAAAAGTGATATGATGAGGTATCTATTGACATATATATTTAATTTATTGAGAAAATTATGGTTTACAAATCAAATGTTATCTGATCACTAATAAAACCATTATCCGGAGAAAAAATAACAATGGTTATGGGAGATATGAGACTACTACCGATTAAAAAGTGTCTTGATTGAAAGCAACTCTATCTTAAGGTACAAGTCACGCATTTGTCACCTTAATATTAGAGTTAAAAAGGCAATTCAATACAAGATATTAGTGAAATGGAAACATATAGATACATTTCAAGTGCATAACTTAAAAATAGTGGCGGTGCCATTATTTCAAAGTTCCATATCTAACCTATGCACTAATTACCACAATGAGTGTAGGATGAGTTTAATTAAACTCTTAATAGGCTTATAGCTAAGTGGAATATATGTGGACATTCATGATGAGTCTACCTATACAAGTAGAAAAGTGAGAGACCACTTCTTATGGATTACCATCGGTAGAATCCTAGGGTACTTGTGAATACTAGGATCGAGCACAAGGCCCATTTATAAAAGGTGCCGCCAAGAAAGAAGATCAAAAACTCATATATAGTGAGAATATATCTATTTAATTATTCATATTCAATCATAAGTTAAAGGTTTATCCACTTCATGGCTATTCACTATATAAAGGTCAAGTTATTACTTATTTTGTATTATATGTAAATAAGTGGGGGATTGTTGTATATATATATTTACATTTAATAATATATATATATATATATATAGAATATGGTTTTTTTTTCTATATATACGTATAGTTATATATAAGAAAGAAAAAAAGAAAGAAAAATAAATAATATATTTATGGAGGTGTGAGAGAATAGGTGTCTCTTATGAATTGATGAGTTGTACCATTTCATGATCAAAGAATGTGTTCTTTGATAGAGAGGTTTCTCTACAATGAAGACATCATTTGGCGGCATCCTATGGAAGTCTATAAATACTTCCTCATTTGATCAATTCATTATATAAATAAATCAAATCGATTACACCAAAATTAGAAGTGCTCTCTATCTACAACACTTGAGTTTTCTTCTTCTTTCTTTCTATATTTTCGAGTCTTTTCTTTTATGCTTGGCCGAGTCTTGCTCTAAGAATTTCAAAAGAGTGTAGCCTTGCGAAATTAGTTTAATAGGCTTTGTATCCAAGAGGTGTATTTTTTGAGACCATCTACATCTTAAGTGGGAGAAATATGTACCTTAAAGATAGCATCTTTAAAGGCGTGCCTAGCCTATTGTTTTCCATAAGAATTATTCCATACCCACATTTTATACAACAATCGGAACCATCAATTGATTAAAAAATACACTTACCCCCTTCAATTGTATGGAATTATCTCTATTACCCTTAACCATAATTTTCCCTTTCATTTTTTATTTTCTCCACCATTTTTTCCTTTTTCACAAATTTGCTCTTCTTTTCTTACATAGATTGTTTAAAATTTATCCAAAGCATTATAATAAATAAATTAAAATAATAATTTGTTTTTTTTTAGCACAAACGTTAAATTAATGCGTGTCACCAAATTAATTTATTATTATTTCTAAACATATTGCAAATTGTTACTTTTAAATGAATTGGGTAAACTTTAAGCCATCTATGTAAGAAAACAAAATTTATGAAAATGAAAAAAATGATGGAGAAAATGAAGAATGAAGGAAAAATAATGGTTGAGGGTAATAGAGACAATTCCATGCAATTGAAGGGGGTAAGTGTATTTTTTTACAGTTCAGGGGGGTGCTTGGTACAAAGGGTATAGTTCAGGGGGACAGAGTGTATTTTTCCCTAAAAATTATTAATTACTTAAAAGTATTTAGGGGTGTATGCAGTTGGATTCGAGCAGTCTCATATTCGAAATTCCACGTGAACCAGGTGTGTATGGATTAAGGGAAACTAATCCAAAATCAAACAATTATACATCCAAATTGATCAGTTTGGGTAGATCGAGTCCGATTATTTTGATGGGCAGGTTTGTAAAATTTGATTATAGCTTTCTACTTAATTTAGTATTTTTCAAATAAATACTAAACAATAACTATATAATCATGATGGGTATGGATCAAATACATCCCTATACTTTAGGTAAGATATAAGACTCAATCTAGACCATTTAAACCATTTGATCCCAAGGTCCATATTTAAAGCCTATTTTTCGGTTTTTAGATTTATTTTAATGATGATAGGGGTTTTTTAATCATTAGGTATAACAAACAATGCAAATAACGTGTAGGATCAAAAATCAAATCCCTAATTATATGTTGTAACTGATTCATCTTCCCTTTTTTAATTTCTTTCCAATTTCAGATCCCAAAAAATTAAGATTATACAGAAAACATTAAATTCATATTATGTCACTCTCAGCAATTTCAATTCATCATAGGCGAGTCCCGATTGACATAGAAAACTCCAAACTCTTATTCAATTAACCATCGGCATTTTCAACACTTCATCGGCAGCTCATTATCGGCAATTTCCATTCAACATCGGCAATTTCATGACGCAATCTTTAGGCAACTGATATCAATTCTTCACTCCAACAGATGGTATTTGAAAGGTGGAGTTTAAGTTCTCTCCAACAGAGAAAAATGATTTATGAAGGTTCAAGTAGAAAAAATATAAATTATAAAAATGTTGAATTCTTATTTGAGACTACTTCAATAGCATTCTTCTCATTGTGACCAGCAATCTTTACAGTACAATATAAACCAATATACACTATATTATAAGACAATATACAGTGTTTTTCTATTAGTGACAACACAATTAGTGATTTTAAACCATTATACAGTTGTTTGTAAAACATTATACAGTAGTTTGTAAACAATTATACGGTATCATGTAACTCATTATACGGTGAATTCAATAGCTAATAAACATTATAAAATAGTTAATAAACAAACATACAGTAAATATAAACAAGGTAAAGTACGGAAATAATGGAAATGCATAAAAATCCGACTGAAAACACAAAAACGCAAAAAAACCTTGTAAAACGATGGAATTTGGGCCCGAGAGGGTGGTGTTCAGCATACTTATGATAAGTATCTGAATTGTTTCTAAAACGACGTTTCCTTCAAGATTGACGTAGAGCCTGGGGCCAAATTCCAAAAACAGTTTTTGCCTTTCGTAAATTTAAAATATATATATTTTTTATTTTTTTAAAGCAAAATACAGTACATGAGTGGTGATATACAGTGTGGTATTTAGTAACACCACAATTAGTGATTTTTAAACTATCATACAGTAGCTTATAAACCATTATACATTATGTTATAGCTTATTATACAATATGTTATAAATCATTATACAGTGTGTTATAGCTTATGATACAGTATATTATATTACATTATACAGTTAGTCCAATAATGATACAGCGAATGTTAACACATTATACTTTTTATGATACATTAATTAATTAAACCGTATACAGAACATTTATTAATTTTATACAGCGGGTTATTCAATATTATACAGTTAGAAATCTCATTAATTATTATACGCTATATGTTAACATATACTGTTTGTTACATATTAACATACTGTATATCACATGTATATTTACTGTATAATATTATATAAGTTACTGAACAATCAATGAACATTAGAATTCGAAAAATAAGAATGAATACGATAAAAGAACATTCACAAGATGAATATCTTGTGCCCAAGCTACGAAGCTCCTTATTCCACCAAAATTTACAGTAAACGGCAAAATAAAACCCTACCAAACTATTTATACAAATCATCCTAAAAAGACTCATATTCTACATGGAAACTAATAAAAGACAACAATCTAAATAAAGAAACAATAATTAATCAATTCCAAACCAATTCTAATCAATCTGCCCCTCCACAACGCCGAACTTCTTCTTCTTTCTTTCATACATGCGTATGCCACTTGTCCCCACGTCATCAGTCCCGTGCGCCATGTCACATGCCACATTATACAGTGACATGTAAAACATTATACAGAATATTATAAAGCATTATACAGTATCACAGATTATATTATACAGTTTGTGTTATAAAGCACAGAATCAGATTATAATAAACCATTATACAGCACAATAAAAGGCATTATACACTATAGTTTAATACATTATACAGTAAGTACACACACATATAATACATGAACAGTACCCTCACTAATTTAAAAATACACACCATGGGTTACACAAATATGCATGGTAAATCAATAAAAAAACAGGATTCGTCCTCAATAGACATTATTTATATAAGAAATCAACCAAAAACATATTTATTGTCAACAAATTCAACAACATACATGATTTTATACAATATCAGTTCGAAAAACTACTGTAAATAGAATGAAAAGTCGATACTTGTGACTCTCGATGGGTTTTAACAACAAAATACATGAATTTATCCTCTATACGATTGGTACCTGTGACTCTCGATGGATTTTTAGACCTCATTTCAGATTTTTTAGGGTTCTTTCGTGTGCGAATCCGAATATGCAGTTAGATTTGGGAATATATGGCTTTAATACGGATTCAAATTGTGATTTACAGTGATTTTGAGTGAGTTTGAATATGAGAGATTTTAGGGAGAAGGGGAGTTAATTTAGGGAGTTGTTTGTTGTATAATGGGATGTATTTTACTATTGTACCCCTAAGCCAAATAAAAATGGGTTTGCAGCGCTGATTTTAGTTTTATTTTGGATTGTTGGATTTAATGAATCTAATGGTGTATATTGGGTCTTATATCTTATCTAAGAGAAGGTATGTACTCGATCTTGACCCCAATCATGATTTGCCAAGATAAAAAATTTTGAGTTTTAATTCTTTCTGAAAGGAATTACATCAAAGAAATAAAAATAAATACATTATATAAATGAATCACGTATTTATGTATATGCATATATTGTATATACATATACAATATGTATATACCATACAATTACTGAAAAAGTCACGAGGTCCGAAAATGACATAGTGTTTCAAAAATATAAAATTGCCTCTCGTATAAAAAAATTACACCCAATATACCGGCAGATCGACTCGAATATTTAGATAAACCAAGTTGAGCAAATTATATTAACTTATGTAGAATCCTAATCAAAGCTAAGAAGCCGTTATGAATAATTAATTCAATCATCATCGACAATAATTGTCCATGTTTAAGTGCTTCGATCTTTGTCGGTGACCATTATATGGCTTAGAGTGATTGGCTTATAATTCTAATAAGTTATAAGTCTTTTATTAATTCTAGAAAGATGATTAGATAAGAGATAATATTTGTCGCCTTATATTTAATATATCAATCACACGTCAAGTGCATGTGCATGCATGTAAACGTATACTTGGAAAATAATTTGCGCATTTAGTTCTCTTGGGTAACATATGAAAATGGAAGACGAAACACATCTTATATATAGTGAAAGAAATTATGTAACGTCTTCTATACTATCTCACTTAAAGTCATTAATGAACAGTCATTAAATTTAAAAATAAGAAAGAAGTATTTAATGCTCTTTCTAGCAAAAGTATAGTTTGATTTCTTATGATGCAAGTCAAAGAGTTTAATAAATAAGATAATATATATGCTTACCAAAAAAAAAATATATGCCATATTAATTTATTTTGAATTTATTATTATTATTATTATAATCCAATTAACAACTATTACAAGCTTCATCAATAGAGCTTTGATTCATTAACGATTATTTTATGGCTAATTGGACTAACCTTCCATTTTAATATGAATAATTACAAGAACCCACCTATCACTTTTAAAATTACATCCAGATCCCTCTCATTTTACTTCCATCCAACATTTGTCCCCATTCATAATCACTTTAATGAATTTTTTTGTTGATGAAAACGATAATAATATAAATTAAAACCGAAAGGTCTGCAGCCAAAACAGGAAGAACATAATCCGGAATATCGAGAACAGACTCTCGACACTCCCTCGCATGTCGAGCCAACAAATGGGCCACACGATTGCCCGAGCGCTTAACAAAGAGAAACAAACACGAAAGAAAAGAAAGAGCAGAAAGTCTAATGTCATCAACTAACGGCCCACACGCTAAAAAAATTTGATCACCCAAATTCAGATTTAGGATCAAAACCTCACAGTTACCTTCAACTTCAACAGATTGCCAACCGGCGCGATGCCCCATATCTAAAGCAGCCCGGGCAGCAAGAGTTTCTGCCTGCTCTGGAGAAGAGATAAAAGGAAAATTCATAGTACCCCAACGAACACACTCACCATAATGATTGCGGGCAATAAAACCAGCCCCTGTTGCACCCTCCTGAACAAAAACAACCCCATCGAAGTTAATACTAATCACCCCAACCGAAGGTCGAAGCCACACTTCTGCTTTCAGGCTTTGAATCACTCTATCTCCAACAACCATTGTTGTACAGTAAGCATCCAAGAAATTCCTAGCTTGTACGAGCAAAACACTCGGGTCAATTGTAGATTGCCCCGACCAAGTTTAGTTCCTACTATACCAAATGTTCCAACAGATAGCAAGAAACAAACAGTACTGACCCGGTTCCAATTTGGTCTCAAGAAGTCGCAGCAATTGTTCGACGCTTTGAGGCCAATTAGATAGAATCCTCCAAGGGAGTCCCAAAATACTCCAAACCACACGCGAATATGGGCACAAAAAGAAGAGATGTTGCAAAGTCTCCCCATCCTCCGAGCAAAATGGACAAGCACCCACCATCTCAACCTTCCTATGTCTAAGATTATCACCCGTTGGAAGCGCATCCCTACTCGCCCTCCAAGCAAACAATTTCACTTTGGGTGAAACCTTTGCACGCAAAATAAAACCCCAGTCCGTCCTAACAGATTGATGTACCACCCGGGAAGAGGAAGTACGTGACTTATCAGCAATTTTTTGGGCCACAAAATATGCACTTTTAACCGTAAACAAACCCGATTTGTTTTGGTGACAAACCCAACGATAATTGTTAGAGCAATGTCCCAAGGGAATCGAAAGAATGGTATCTGCTTCATTCGAGATAAACTGGCCTCTAATTAATGTTTCATCCCACCAACCATTCGGGCCCACATACAACTCACTAACCAGAGCCAAAGGATCCAAATCACGGGGTTGAGAAAACACAAAGAAGCTATAATCACGCGTAAGCCATGGATCCCCAAATGTGTATAGCCGAACCTGACCCCACTCTCCATCTACAACACGCCATGAGCACATCACGTGCACCCATTATACTTCTCTAGGGAGGATTTGAGCCTACCCCGCCTCAAAAAAAGAAGACTCCGAAAAGTACCGCGCACGGTACACTCGACTTAAAAGATAGTCCAATCTTTGAATAATTCTCCAACCCTGATTGGCCAACATAGCCCGATTAAAAGAACGAAGCTCATGAAAACCCATTCCCCCCTCAAATTTACTCCTGCACAGCTTCTCCCATGCCAACCAGTAAATCTTCCTAGTATCGCGATGGTGCCACCAAAAGTTTGCCATGGCTGATTCAATTTCCCAGAGAAGAGTATCTGGTATTTGAAAACAACTCATGGCATATGTAGGAATGGATTGCACAACCGTCTTCAAAAGAACCTCATTTCCCGCCTGTGATAAGCATTTCGCATTCCACCCCTAAAAACGCTGATTTACTCTCTCCAGATCGACTTGAAAACTTCCCTACGAGAACGCCCAACCACAGATGGTAACCCCAAGTATTTCTCATGCTTATCCACCATCTGAACCCCAAACAAACTGGCTAATTGCACACCTCTATCAGACAAAAGGTTCCTGCTAAATACAACAGAGGATTTCTCAAAATTTATCATCTGCCCAGAAACCACCTCATGTTGTCTAAGAATTTTCTTAATACATCCAAACGCCCTCTCGTTTGCCTCCACAAAGAGAAGGGTATCATCGGCAAACATAACGTGGAAATCCTCAGAGCTAGCCATGCCACCTCAATCCCACTCAAATCACCATTCTCCTCCGCCTTTTGGATCAACTTACTCAATACCTCTGCAACTAGCAAAAACAAATAAGATGACAGGGGGTCCCCTTGACGGAGCCCCCTTTGAGGATGAAAGAAACCAAACTGTGAGCCATTAACCATAAGAGAATCAGAAATAGACGAGACACACATCATGATTAAGTCAACAAAACCCCCCGGGAAACCCAACCTATCTAGAACCTTTGCAATAAAATTCCATTCCACCCGGTCGTATGCCTTGCTCATGTTGAGTTTAATACCAGCTAAGCCCTCTTTCCCCGAAGTCTTATTCTTTAGATAGTGATTGACCTCAAAAGCTACAAAAATATTATCAGAAATCAAACGGCCAGGGAGGAAAGTGGATTCGTTCTCGAAAATAATATTTTGAAGAAGAGGTTTAAGTCTATTGGCAATGGTTTTGGAAACAAGCTTGTAAATGACATTACACAGACTAATTGGGCAAAACTGAGTCATATTTTCAGGATTGTCACATTTAGGGATTAGCACAATATGAGTGAAATTCATTTTAGGCATAAAATACCTAGTATTGAGAATTTTATGAACACAACAAGACACATCCTTACCAACAATATGCCAAAAATTTTGATAAAAAAACAGGGGACATATTGTTAGGACAAGGGGCTTTTAGAGGATGCATCTGAGATAGAGCAAATTTTACCTCATTTTCAGAATACGGTCGGTTAAGTTGGCAAAACATATCCTCAGAAACCCGACGCTCGATTACCTCAAGAATGGCATCTAAATCCGCCTCAGACGGGCAGCTGGAAGAAAAAATCTTTCGAAAATAGTCAATTATAACCCGCTGAATACCTTTTTCATCCTCAACCAAAACCCCCTGATCATCCCGGATAAACTCAATCGTATTTCTTTTTTTTCTATCTGAAGCTTTCCAGTGAAAGAACCGGGTATTACGGTCGCCGTCCCTCATCCATAGAACATGGCTACGTTGTTGCCACGCCGCCTCATCCTTCGCCCGAAGCTCCTCCAAATCCTTTCGTGCTTTCAACTCCCTGATTTTAGTATCCGTTGTGACTACTCCCTCTCACAAGGAAGAAATCAACTTCTCCAGCTCTTCTAATTTACGCTTGTGTTGCCATGTTGTTTCTCCATCCCACTTTAACAAACCCAAATGACAATTTTGTATACCCATCCAAACCTGTTTAGATTCAGATTCTTTGTTTTCAGCCTACCAAGAAGCTCCAATAACTTGATCACAATTTGCCAACCGCAGCCACATAGTTTCGAACCTGAATAAACGTTTCTTTAATTTCAGTGGCTGCCTGAAAGGTGGGTCAAGCTCAATGTGAAACGGAAGGTGATCCGAGTACGCTGAATCAATGTGAGTAACTTTAGCATTTGGGAAAATTTGACACACCTCGAATTACCACACGCCCAATCGATCCTAGTCTTGCCTGTATGTGGATACTCTCTGTTATTGCTCCAAGTAAATTTGTATCCCCTATACCCTAAATCATGTAGATCGGAAGTAGCAAAGCAATCCCGAAAGTTACGCATTTGCCACAGAGCATGCGGAGGACCCCCTTCTTTCTCATGTTGTGAGACAATCACATTGAAATCACCTGCAACAAACCACGGGCTAAAACTCGAATTTTTCAAATGCTTCAACAAATCCCAACCTTTCCTTCTATTAGCAGCTTTCGGCACCCCATAAAAACCTGTAAACCTCCACCCCGGGGAAGCCCTACACGCATGAATCAGAACATTAATATGGTTACTCGAGTATGATTGCAATGAAACACCTAAGGACTTATCCCATAGAATACCAAGCCCGCTCCCAATCCCGACGGAATCAACACAAAAATCAAACATATTAGAAAGAAATTTGAGATGCTCAAACATGACAGGTTTGCATTTAGTCTCCGAAAGGAAGACTATAGAGGGTTTATAGAAACGGATAAGTTCCGCTTTCTAACGAACTGTCCATGGTTCTCCCAAACCATAGTAGTTCCAGACTAAGAGACTCATTGGGGAAGGCAGGACTGTTCCACAGTCTCCGCCAAAACAAGATTGGATTTCTTAGACACCGAGATGTCCTCTGACTGAGATGAATCCATAATGTCGAGGACTTTCCTTTTCACAGAACGTGGAACCATTTTATGCTTAGCTCTCATTAGTCTATTTTTAGAAAGAAGGGATTTGGATGGTTCTTGTGATGGCAAGGTAGTGATTTGTAGAGGGATATTAATCAAAATTGGGTTCATAAAATGTGCTGGAGAAGTATGTTTCAGATTTTGAGGAGTTTGGATACGAGTGAACATTGTGTAAGAAGAATCCCCCTGAATTTGGGATAGAGATTGCCAGTGACTCCTCTGATCAGGTAAAAAAGTGGTGGGGGTCGATTGAGCTGTATTGTGACCAAAACGAGAGGACGGGACAAGCGGAGTACATTTTATTTTACTTACCCCATCAATCTAATGAAATTACTTACCCATCACTAATATATTTCAAAAACAATTTGATTAGTTTTCCCAATTAATTAGTTGATTTTTCACAATTTTCTTGAACTTTAACTGAGCTTTGACGTCGATCAGAAGAGGGCAAATATAACTTCAAATTTATGAGAGAATATCTTTGTAATGAGTCATGGTATATCACGAGTAGACAACATAAATGCGTAACAAATACTTTTTTGATTATCGATTTATATAAATAAATGCACAATTTTGCAGCAAATAGTACACTTTATTTTTTTAACTCTCATTTAAATCTTCGTATCCATTTTAAATTGGGAACTTATAATGGAAGAAATGGAAAATATCAAATTTATTATATATATATGTGTGTGTGTGTGTGTGTATATATATAGTTGGTGAGCCAACAAGAGTCAAGCTGAGCTGTATCCATGACCAATTATATTCAATTAATAAACTACAACTAGGAATTTTACTACTTACAAAGAATAGGTAAACAGATTAAGGAAATTAAAATTTATAATTCTAGGCCCAATAAAGTTCCTTTTAGGATACTTCACTTTGGCCCAAATCCTCAACGCATGCAGACAGCTCATAGGCGTATGAAGATACGCAAGGAAATTTCATTGGAGAGCTAATTTTTGGTCACTAAGAGGTTAGACAGAAAATCCTAATCGGTCGAGACAGGTTGCACAAGGAGAAGTGCTCCCATTAGTGGTGTCTACAATAAGATTCGAAATTTGTCGGACTTTGGGGGTCATAAACCGAGTCATCCACTTGGGTCATTGGAGAGCTAAGGCTATCCATATTTTGGATGGATTAGTCTCTAAAAAAATTCTTCAGAAACCAAACAATAAAAAGGAAGAAATTGGAGGGGAAATCAAAATAAGAAGCAGGCGAGAGGGTTTAGTTACATGACATTCACTTCATGCAAGATAGAAACTCTTCAACCCTAATTTCAAGCCCTTCTTATCTAAGAACAGTCAAAGATTTCATTCCTTTTACTGTTGTTTTGATTTGTCTGTAGTACGAGTTCAGTAGTTACATCCAATCGAGGCTTTTGATTAAAATTGACATCTTATTTTTGTACTATTTAATATTCGTGATGATATTTTTTTGAATTTTGATTCTGAGAGTGTTGCCATAAGAAAAAAGAAGTAATATTTTCCCATAAACACATGCACAATAATGAACAGTAAGATTGATTTTCATGCAGTAATATAATGTTCAGAGTGATTCTGAGTTGAACTTTGTACGTGCACCAAATTTCAGTTTATGATCTCTGATTTCGGCTGTTATCTCCTCAAGGTATGCTAGGGTCAGGGACAACCGGACAAGATCATAGACTGCACCTTAGATCACTAAGCTGCCTACGTACCTACCCTGAGAATCAAGTTTAAAAGTTGTTCAAGTGTTTAGGTCATACAAGACATAGCCTTAATTTGTTTTTGGGAAACTTACACAGAATATATATGAGATGTCTAGGGTCATAGATACTCTCAATAAGAATATCAGAGTGATTGTAGAATGATTGTGTAATCCTTCTTAGTTGTGAATTGGGGTATTTATAAATTAGATTTTACGCTTGGTGCGCTTAAAGATGGCACGTGGCATAATCCCACGGGTATATTAAGGGTCATCGATCCGGTCACAGGCTGGACAGCGCAACCCATCTATTTCGTGTGGATTCTGGACCTTTAAACCAGTATATTAATATTTTAGGTGTATTTTGCAATTCATATCATGTGCCCAGAATAGGGTACATCATAATTTATTGTTCTAATAAAGGAGTTTTGCTTCATATATTGTATAATTCTGCTTTTACAGAATTCGTTTTGATAGTACTGGATCTTTTGCTAGAAATTAAGACAGGTAACCCTGTCGAACTCTCCTACAAGGAGCTAGCTTGTTACACTGACAATTTTAGTGAGAGAAGCTACCTCGAACATTTTCAATTTGGCAAACTTTACCGTGGATTGATTAATCGTCCTGGATGGACACAACATATTTTGGTGAAGATATGGGAAGTTCCAGAAATATACAATTATTTTGATAGAGATAACGAACTTAGGCTAATGGTATGTTTTGTTGCAATATGATCATACAGTTTTAGATAATATTCTTTTTGTGCCATTTTTATAACAATGCGTGCTTGTACAGGATGAGATGATTTTACTTAGCCATGAAAATTGAATACTCATCCAGGCATGGTAAAATTATGTGGATACTGCTTGGAAGGTGATCATCTTGTTGTTTATGATTTCAAATCATTCGACTCCATTTATAACCTCATTCCAAAAGGTAATATTAGATTTATCTTCTCTTCTAAGGTTTTCTTCTCTGATAGATAGCACCATCCACGATGCGTTTCCATCGTTTACTCTATGTATGGTGACAATTGTCTACCACACATCATAAAAACTGTTTGTAAAAACTTGTGCTTTTAGAAAAGTGTTAAATTTTTGAAAAAATTGTAAAAGTGCCAAAAAGCTGAAGTTGGGTTTGTTTGCAAAACTTGCTAAAAATTAGAAAAAAATTAGGCATGTCATAGTTTGGTTAACTAAAAACATTATGAAACTCTTGGTGTTGTTATGCTGTGCAATCACTTCACTTGATATTTTTTCTCCATTCGGATTAATTCATATTTTGCGTCCCATGAGAAATGTGGTTAAGGTTTAACTTGGCAGATGATATACTGTATTGTACAGATTTTTCTCAACTTGTGCAATAATTGTAAGCTTTTGACATTTGGTAATAGATAACATAACTGAATTAAAAGTTTTATTTGTAGATGGTTTTACTTGGCTACAACGAATTAGAGTTGCTATGAGATTTGCTATCCTCCTCAAATTTCTGCATACTAGAAAGAGTTCGTTTTACAAACCTTTCATAGTTCGCAATCTTAATGTTACTCACCTAGTGCTTGATGAGGTCTGCTTTTACTCCACTGAATTGAAAATACTAGTGCAACATTAATTAAGAAGTAATTTATTAATAGTTGATTTATTATGCAGGACTATAATCCGAAAATATGTGATTTTGGTTTGATCACTGGTGGAGTTTTCCCTGATAGGACTATATTTAAACACCATCATGTCATTGGATGCTATGGTTACATTGATTCTTGTGCATTTTATGCCGGTATTTGTTATATTCTCACAAATTTATACGCTAAATCACTATTTCATAGCATTCACATCAACATTATGGGCAACATTTGATAAATGTATCACATCTTTAGTGAAAACTTGTTGAATAAATTCCGAGTTATCTAGCTACAAGCATGTGTTCCTTTTGTTAAAGTAAGCAATCTTTCAAAATGCAAATTTCAGATACTTCTATTTGAAGAAATTGAATTATTATTTAGAAAGGCAAGTTTAGCTTCACTTTGTGACTTGGTTTTGATTCAAGAGGAGCTTTGCTCAGAGTTAATACAATTTCAAATCAGACATATTTAAGTTGGTATTGAATATACAATTTCATTTCAGAAATTTGTTCATATTATAGACACATTTAATTCTAGCAAGATAAAGGCTAGCTAACTAGAAACGTGGATTAAAAAACACCCTGAACTAGTATTTGAATAATCTAATTTACAAGAAATAAATAGTAAACGGCTCCAAAAACACTCTGCAATTTGTTTCTTGCACTATATATATATTAACACACTATTACGTTTTTCTGATATCACAGTTTGTTCACAGGTGACTTTTCAGATAAGATAGATGTGTTTGGATTTGGTGCTATACTTCTAAGTTTAATAACGAAGAGAGTTTATACAGAAGAAGAGAGGCTAAGAAGTGCACCATTTGTTTTTAAATTGGCTTTAAACGAATATGAAGAGTATGAATATGGATCAGAGAGTGAAACTGAGGTGAATAGGCCCAAGTTTTCAGTTGTCCATCAAAGTCTAGCAGGGGAACCCGGCTATTGTCCTGACGATGGGCATAAGCTTAGTATGATCGGAGTGGAATGTGTAATAGGACTCGGGTCTAAACGTCCCAACATGAAGCAAATTCTAAATATATGCTCAAACTTAATGTCGTCAAGGAACATGCCGACTATCTTGGAGTGACCGACGCCATAAGTTCTTGTAAAAACAGCCCATGATCATGTTTAACTGTCATTTAAGTGTAAATTATATCATAATACTGCATTTTGCTGATATTAGTTATGTAAATTGTATTTAAGTGTAGAGTGATGATGGTCACTGACCAGTTGATTACTTGCAAAGTAGAGTGTGAGCAGTATGAATTTATTATTTCCATTGTGTATGGGCACAATGAGGAGCAAGGCAGGGAGTCATTGTGGAAATGTCTTAATGACCAACAGTATAAAGAGCCATGGGTATTATTAGGTGATTGGAATGCTACCTTGACACAAGATGAGAATTTGATTCACGATGGAAGCTACGTAGGGGGCAATGCAGCAACGAAGAGATGCTTTGAAAGTGTAGGGTTGAAAGATATCCCATATACAGGCGATCACTTTACTTGGAGCAATAACCAGGAACCTGAGAAAACAACTTACTGTAAGATTGATAGGGTGGTAGCCAAGAGTGAATGGTTTACACTGATGGAGGATTATACAGTGCATTTCTTGGACAGAGACATCTCAGATCATTTTCCTATGCTCCTAAGAAGGCAGTAGGTTAAAATGGGGAGGGCTCCTTTCAGGTATCTAAATGGATGGAAATATCACCCCAACTATAAAGATCTAATCAAAATAGCTTGGCAAGATTCAGTGGACGGATGCAAAATGTTTAGGGTTGTGTGTAAAGGTAAAAGGTGAAGGCAAGTCTTAGAGAAATGCATAGAGGCCACTATTCAGATATTTCAAATTAGGTTGCACAGGCAAAGGTATTGTTGAATGAGACTAGGAATGCTCTTACAGGGGCACCTTTTGACCCAGAGCTAATACATTAGGAGGAAAAACAATACACTGAAGTGAGACATCTAATAAAGATGGAATGTGAGTTTCTGAGACAGAAGGCAAAGACTGACTTCTACACTCATGGGGATGAGTGCACTAAATTCTTCTTTGCTAGAGTAAAAGCAAGAAGAGCAGCTGGCAGTATTATGACTCTAAAGAACAGTCAAGGAGAGCAAATTACAGATTCCACAGGTATTAAGAAGGAAATCCTAGATGTGTATCAGCAACTGCTTGGTTCAGAGGGCTCTGGAAAAGTGGAAATTGATCAAGGGATAATTTATATGGGTTATATGCTAAATGAAGAGGACAGGGATGCAGTTAGTCAAGCTGTAATAAATGAAGAGGTGAAAAGGGCACTATTCTCAATCCCTGAGAATAAGAGCCCTGGCTTGGATGGGTTCACGTCTGGATTCTATAAAAGTTCATGGGACATACTAGCTGATTAAGTAACAGCTGCCATTATGGACTGTGTTAGCATAGGAAAAATACTTACTGAATTGAATCATACTCTGCTCCATCTTATACCAAAAAGTAAGGCCCCTTCCAAGTAACTGATTTTAGACCTATTGCATGTTGCTCAACACTGTATAAAACCATATCCAAACTCACATGCAATAGACTTAAACTGGTATTACATAAGCTGGTGGACCAAGCACAGGGAACATTTGTGCAAGGCAGATCCATAGTTGAAAACATTGTCTTATGCCATGAGTTGGTCAGAGGGTATGGCAGGAAAGGAGTTTCACCTAGAATGGTATTAAAAGTTGATGTTAAAAAAGCTTATGATACAGTTAATTGGCTACTTTTGGAACAAATACTGTATGCATATGGATTCCCACCAGATTTTGTCAAAATGATTATGGTGTGTGTTAGGAATGTGAGATTCTCTATCATGTTTCAAGGAGAGGTGTTTGGGAATTTGGAAGGGAAGAGGGGATTAAGACAAGGAGACCCCATGTCTCCTTATCTTTTTGTCCTTGTAATGGACTATTTGACTAGGGAATTCAGGCAATTGCAGGAAGATTCTGAATTTAAATTTTACCCCAAGTGCAAGAGGGTTGGTATCATCAATCTCTGCTTTGCAGATGATTTGATGTTGTTTTGTAAGGGGAAGTTGACTTCTATTCAGAAGGTTAAGAGAGTGTTTGACAACTTCTCTACTGTTTCTGGGTTACATGCTAATTTAGGAAAAAGTCAGGTTATTTGTGGGGAGTGAGGGAGGATATTAAGGAGCAGATGTTGAGGGATACAGGGTTTGTGGAGGGATCCTTACCAATGAGGTATTTAGGAGTGTCTCTTGTCTCCACTAGACTTACTGTCAAAAGATGCCAACCATTAATTAATAAAATCATGAACAGAGTGAACTCATGGAAAGTTACATTCCTGTCCTTTGCTGGGAGAACTTTACTCATTAAAGCTGTCTTGTTTGGAGTACAAATGTATTGGTCTCAAATCTTTCCAATTCCAATCACAGTCATTAAGGAGATTGAGAGAATCTGTAAATCCTTCTTGTGGAGTGGAAAACCTAATAGAGTATATAGTGCAGCTGTGAAGTGGCAGGATGTTTGTTGACCTACGGAGGAAGGGGCTCTAGGGATTATCTCTTTGGAGAAGTGGAACCTGGCTGCCATCTTTAAACAGGTTTGGAATATAGCCCAAATGACAGACTCTTTGTGGATCAAATGGGTAAATGCATATTACTTGAAGTTATATACTATATGGATAGTGCAACCTAAAGGCAGTGATTCCTGGTTTTGGAGGAGACTACTTGTAATCAGAACCACCTTTCTGGATGCTATCGATGAAGTACAAAACACGTGGTTGTGGGATAAGTTCTCTATACATACTGCTTATGAGCATGTTTTGGAGCATATAGATGAAGTTGAGTGGAAAAGTGTGGTGTGGGGCAAAGGACCTGTGGCAAAGCACAGATTTATAGTTTGGTTGGCTGTACATAACCGGCTGAAAACTAAAGATAGACTAAGTAAATGGTTACATGATCTAGATGAAAGTTGTATCTTGTGTGCAAACAAGGAGGAGTCTAGAGACCATCTTTTCTTCCAAAGTGAGTTTACAAAAGAGATCCTAATTAGCTGCTGGGCTAAATTAGCAATCCGATGCAGGGTCTTTAGCTGGGGAGAGATGCTTCAATGGGTGAAAAAGATAAGTTGTGGGAAGGCACAACTTAGCAGATTGAAGAGGGCACTGTTTGGGGCAATGGTCTACTTCATCTGGATGGAAAGAAACTGTCGACTGTTTGGTCGGAGAAGGAAATCTGTTAAGGAAATAGTTGGTATTATTTGATCTGTTATTAATTGTAAATTTGATATGTGATTGAGTCCAGGTATGCCTGGTATAGTTGTACAGTTTTGAGTTTAATACAAAGCTTATCGTTCCAAAGAAAAAAAAAACTTTGATTAACTTAATTTAATCATATGGAGCATATCGTACTACTGTCCCTACAATCTATCATGTTTACATACTCTTATCTTGGACTAAATAGAGGTAATTAGTAACTAGTATTCTTAATGTATGAGTATGACACACCTATTTTATTAACAACACTATTCTGTATATGTGCCGTTGTGACGGGTGTCGGAACTCAGAACCACTAAAAATATTTTTTTGGTCAGATTTCTTAGTACCTTTCTATACCGAGGAAAGATGATACTATGAGTCATTCTGTTTATGATACTGTAACTTTGAAGTAATCTTAGAATCACAACTTTGATTATGCTTCATAATTTCCAGCACCAATGCAAAGGTGTTCCATAACTCAGTGTGAGTTTGGCCTAACTTTCACATAATTGATTATGGCAAAAGTTTGGATTTTGATGGGTGTCGAATCCAAACAAAAATAATTCATACTCCTAAATTTGTAGATAGCGATGAGCAGGGTCGAATCCACAGGGATTGGTTCAGATTATTTCTCAAATAAACGAATAAAATAAAAGGGGTTTTTTTAATAATCGATTAAACTAAAATTAAACTAAATAACAAAAATTATTAAAATCAAGAGATGCAAAATTAAACAAGTAGAAGAAATCAATATGTGGTGAGATTCTAGCCTAAGGAGTTATCTCCGTTTTGATTCAAATAGTTGATCCTTGATGCAAAGATAATTCAATATTCATGAATAAATTGGCTATAGTTATTAACAAGCTCTAACAACTTAGTTTCTCCTTAATTTATCGATAACCAAAATAAGCTCTTTGGTTATTTCTCTTATTGATTAAACAACCCTAAATAAGCTCTTAGGATTTAATTTAACAATAGCATTAAGAAATAGAGAAACACCAATTCTAACCAACAAACTCGCAAGCTCGGTTCATTTAGATTAGATCACATATTCTCATAACAACAATCGAAAACTTGTCCATAATCAATGTTATTAACTGCCACAAATATTAGAATTGACCAAACAATTACGGATTTGGGATTCTAAATGGCTATTTACTATTCCGACAATCAAATAACGGGCCCTTATTATTTAATTAATCAAAATAATAATTTCAACAAACACAGAAAATATGCAAATACTCAAGAACAAAGAAGGAATAAATATAAATTAGATCTCACAACTTTTGTAGAATCAAAACTTCAATAATCCTTGGCTAGAACTTGAGTTTTTAGCAATACATCTTGAAAGAAATAAAAACGCAGAATTTTCTTCTCCTCTCCATGTACAAAACGTGAATAGTGATTAATGTCTAGCAGAAGGAATAAAATTCCAGCAATATCTAATTATATATGCCTAGCCAAAAGACTCCTAACTAAATAAAACTCTAATTCTAATGGAAGAAGGAAAATAATTACTTACTAGAATAAAATACTAATAAGACTCTTAAAAGAAATAGGAAAGCTCCTACAAGATGGGAAGACTCCTACAACTTCATGTGTCTTCTTCTTTTTCTTCTTTTTCTCCATCTTTTTCTTCATTTTCTTCTTCTTTCAAATTTCACCTATCAAAATAAAAATCGTAATAAATATCTATAATTTAAACTCAAATACTAATAAAAGAATAAAGGAAATATATGTAAAATATGCATAAAATGCACACTAACAGATTTTCAGCTTTTCAAAACCGTAGTTTTGCAACACAAGAATGTCCATTATAGATTATAAGAAAGATTACAAAAAAAGGGGGCCAAGCAGTCATCAAAATAGTATTTCGACTTCAAATGCAGATTTTAGCTTTTCAACCGTTGGACCGAAAACAACCTCAGTATTATCAAGAGATTTTATCAAATGTAGATCAAAATACATGTAAAGAGAAAAAATGCAGTTTATTTGTAATAAATAAGATTGTCAGAATAAAGTTTGAGAGTTTATCAAATGCACCCTAATACACTCTCATATTAAGTTTTTAATCTGTCTTTAAGAGAAATACTTGATTTGAACATCAAGTAGCTACGTCGCAAAAACCCGTTGACATCTCCTTAATCATTGGATATGTGTGTCAACAATGTCATGTGCACAAGAAGTCAAGATCGAAGATACTTTTTCAGATAATATAATAAAGATCGAAAATATTAGGAGAAGCTACCGCACCTACGTTGGATCATTTTATCCAGAAGAAGAAGGGTTTTGGTATCATCATAAATATAAATCTAATTACAGGACGCACATATATACTTTTGTTCTACTCATAAACAGCCAAAAAATAGTACTCCCTTCATCCCATAAGCTACATTTGTCCCTATTGTCTTTTCCTTATTATAAAAGTTGATATCTATTTTATTACCTGATTATATTACCCTTCATCTTATTAAGAAAAATTGAATGGAGTGATTTTTTTATAAAACAGTAGTCGTATCTAGAAGAGAAAGAAAGTTACTTGTATATCCAAAAATAGAATTTCTAATTTGGCTTTTGTTAGGAATTGATAAAACTCAATTTTATGCCAAAAGTACCCTTTTTACAAAATATTTTTTTTCTTTTTAGGGACCAAAGTGACACATTTTTTTTCTTTTTTTTTTTTGCAAACATGAAAAATAGGTCCCGATTGGATGAGATGCTAATGCTACTTTCAGTTTCTCATTTTGCTTAGAAAAAGTAAGAGAATTTGTTTTAAAGGAGTAGAGAAATGATGGAGGCAGTGTGTTTCAATAGGTTTTTTCATATAAAACCAAATATAATGATTGGGTGAAATGTGATATATGTCTTTTTTGCAACAAAAATGGTTTTCTTTGTGGGAAATGGTATGGATGGGTTTTTATTTTCTAAGAAAAATTAGACATAATTTTAGTTAAATTCATCGATTAATGCATTCAAAATATTCAAAGTGGATCCTATTTTGTACCTTGCGTTTATTTCGAATCAAGATATGTGCATACTTTGATGGCTATGTTAATTAAGATATCGGCGGATATAGGTCTTTAGTTATTGGTTGAGTTATCTAATCATGAATAATAGTAAAAATATGACTTCCTCGAGAAATTTGGAGAGAAATGTCACTTAAATCTATTTTTCAAGGAAATCTAAGATTTTTTTAAAAGATAATTGAGTGTAGCATTTCTTTGAGACGTTTTTAGAAGATACCAAATAATTGCATTTTTATGGAAAAAATCTCCGAAAAATCAAAAAATGGGAAATGACGTGTCATCCAATTGGGGCCTAAGGGGGCTAGGGACGAAAAGGCTCCTGCTCAAAGTCTGTGTTTCAATCGTTGAATTGACTGGAAGAAAATGACCATAAATTGGACAAAAGGCCCATCAAACTACAAATTATATATACACATAAAGGACGAAAATGATAATTTTGGGATATGGGGGACGAAACTGACACAATGACTTCTTATGTGGACCACAAAAATTAATAGCCCTACTTTTATCTTAGACTAGTTAGAGGTATTTAATAACTACTATTCTTAAATTGTGACACCTCTATTTCATTAACAACACAATTCTTTTTAATATAAAATATCTTATTAACTTTGTTTTAGTGATTGGATTATAATTTGTAGTTTTAAGCTAGGTTGCATATAGAAGTTGGTTTGTATGTCTATCAGGCCTTCTAATCTTTCTCTAGGCCAACTAACAAGAACTAGGAACAAGTTCGGGCTTAATCAAAGTTAAATTCTTTTTAGGAGTTATATTTAAGAAAACAATAAAGTAAGATTTGGCACGCGCTACACATGAGTTACTACAATAACTAACTTTCTCAATCTTTATTTTTAGGGATTTTTAGGATGATGATAGTGCGAAACAAATAACAACACTTGGACTTTTTCGACTCTAGTTAAATATATATATTGTAAGTTGTAACAATATATACTAACACTTGAGGATCTTTCGTCGTTGAGATATGAATCATATTAATAGGTGCTGATTATAATGAAACATGTAAAAAAATAAAAATACTTTCCTTGAACAATGCTAAAGGTTTTTTTCCATCATTTTAAATGGAGTATTCTCCAACTCTTTGAACATGTTTGATGCTACCAAATGCCAAATACAGCTTTTCCCCTTTCGAAAATTGCTTTTTGGGACATTCTTGTTGCAAAATTAATTAACATTATCTTTGTCCTAACCCATATGATTTAATATAATTTGAACCATATCCCGTATTGGAAGTTCGGATCAATTTATAAAAATTATTAGTTACTTAAAAGCTGGGGTGTATGTAGTTGGATTCGAGCAGTTTCATATTTGAAATTCCACGTGATGGGTTAAAGGAAACTAATTCAAAATCAAACAATTATATATTCTAATTGATCATTTTGGGTAGGTTGGGTCCGATTATTTTGACGGGTGGGTTTGTAAAATTTGATTATACCTTCCTACTTAGTTTAGTATTATCAAATAAATGCTAAACAATGACTATATAATCATGCTTCGTAAAGATAAAAGATTTTGAGTTTTAATTTTTTCGAAAGAAATTACATCAAAGAAATAAGAATAAATAAATACATAATATGAATAAATCACGTATTTATATATATGTATATATTGTATATACATATACAATATAATTACTGAAAAAGTCACGAGATCCGAAAATGACATAGGGTTTCAAAAATATAAAATTGCCTCTAATTTAAAATTTTACACCCAATAGTTTACCTGCGGATCTACTCGAATATTTAGATAAACCAGGTTGAGCATATTGTTAACTTATATAGAATCCTAATCAAAGCTAAGAAGCCGTTATGAATTATTAATTCAACCATTATCGACAATAATTGTCCATGTTTAAGGGCTTCGATCTTTGTCGGTGGCCATTATGTAACTTGAGTGAATGGCCTATAATTCTAATAAAGTTATAAGTCTTTTATTAATTCTAGAAAGATGATTAGATAAGAGATATATTTATTATTTCCCCTTATATTTAATATGTCATTTACAGGTCAAGTGCATGTGCATGCATATAAACGTATACTTCGAAAATAATTTGCACATTTAGTTCTCTTGGGTAACATCTTATATATAGTGAAAGAAATTATGTACGTCTTCTATACCATCTCATTAAAGTCATTAATGAACAATCACTAAATTTAAAAATATGAAAGAGCTATTTAATGCTCTTTCTACCAAAATTATAGTCTGATTTCTTAAGGTGCAAGTCAAAGAGTTTAATAAATAAGATAATAAGATAATATGCTTAACAAAACAGGAAAAGATAATATGCCTTATTAGTTTATTTTGACACAAATTTTAGTATTATAATTTAATTAACAACTATAACAATTAGCTACTAATTACCATAAAAGTAAAAAAAAAAAAAACCTCACACGTTTTCGACCGTAATAGAACCTAAGTCCTCTAATACATTGGGGTCTCAATTTCGCCAACAGAACTATGTTTCGCATTACCGATTATTTTATGGCTAATTGGATAACCTTCCATGTTAACGTGAATAATTACAGGAAACCACCTATTACTTTTAAAGTTACATCCATAACCCTCTCAATTTATTTCCATCCAACATTTACTCCTCAAAGCGACATCCCATTCACTTCATGGAAGTAAAAACTATTCAAAACCCTAACTTTTACCTTTGATCTTTGATGGGTTATGTCAATATGGTTTGAATTAAACAACTTTTTGCTGCTTTTTTATTTCTTAAATATGAATGACCGTGCTTTTGGTTAATATTTTATTACAGATTGGCTTCCCTTCACCGAAACTAAAAATTAAAAGTTAATAATGCTTATATGATTTTCTTGGGCTTTCTTTAATTTCTATTTTCTATATTATTAAGGTGAAATATGGCCCGAGTGTTTTATCTAAAAATTTTCATTCTTTTTACTGTTATTCGAATTTTCTGTACGAGTTCAGTAGTTTCATCTCGATCGAGGCTTTTGATTGAATTATTGACATCTTGTTGTGTAATTTAGTACAAAATTTGTACTGTTATATTATTTTTCATAAGAAAAAGATACAATATTTTCCCATAAACATGCACAATAATGAACAGTAAGATGATTTTCAAGCAGTAAGAGTAAGACTCAAGCTTGTTTAAATTTCTCTAATGGTAGATCCTCTACTTCTGAAACTTGATCTTTCTATGTGCACGAAATTTCAGTTTAAAGAGATTTTTTTATTACAATATTGGTCTCGTCAGTTAAGAAAACGGATGGAAGTTTACGAGTAGCATGCACACGTCTTAAAGGGTTTTTAGGATGGATTGTGTTTACACTATAAAATAATTTGGGTTTTCGAATTACAGAGCCCAAATAGTCCAAATTGGGAAACTCGAAAAGAAGGAAAATTGGGCCTACAAATAGATAAGACAAGGCCCATTAAATTCAGAAAATGGCAAAAACATGGGCTGGATTGACAAAAGTCCAAGAATCGAATGTGAAGAAAATAAAATGAAATCCAAATAGTCAATCATCTGCAAAGACGCGCTAATTTGAAAAGATTTGAAAGAGAAGTTGAGGACAGTTGAAGACGGTTCCCGAAGACAAGGAACGTGGGTTGAAGACGGTTCCCGAAGACAAGATATATAGGAGTCGCGGAGAAAGGAAAAGTGACATCACAAGATCATCAGAATCAACAACAACTTTTTTTCTCTTTTCCTAGGAGTAGGCGTAAGCGTAATTAGGAGTAGCTTGTAGCATAGATTAGCGATAGTTTACCAAGAATCGCTGGATCCGACTCTCGGAGTTTGTACTAGTGTTCAATCAATTGTAACTTTCCCGAACTGAAGACTTTTATGGAGGTATAAATTATCTGTTTTCAGATTTCAGTATTTGATAGTGATTTGTATCTTGACCTAAGTTTTCTGTTCATCATTATCGTATTCAAAAGAAAGATTCTCACGTAGGTATAAGATTATCTTTTTGTCAGATTTAAGTATCTGAGAGATAATTATTGTTATCTGGACTTGAATCTTATCTTCCATTCCATTATTGCATTCGAAGACAATAATTAACACCCAAAATAATACATTCGATCGAGAGATTCTCACTTAGGTATAAGATTATCTTTTGTCAGATTTAAGTATCTGAGAGATAATTTTTATCTGCACTTAAATCTTATCTTTCATCTTATTATTGCATTCGAAGACAATAATCAACTCGATTCACTGTTTTTCATATTCAAATCAATAATTAAGAATTGCGGTCCGAACAACAAATTTAAACAACACGACGAAGTGTTAAAGTCTGAACCACCCTCTAGCGTATCGAATTCGAATGCGGGGGTGGTGAGATAATTCTAAGTGGAGAATTATCACGGGGCTTGAGTTAATCGAATTAGCTCTTCCTTATTCAATTTGTTTTTATCCCGAAACAAAAATGGCGACCACAATGGGAGTTAGTCGAACGCTCCTTTTCTTATGGGAAACATTGGTTTCTCTATTGTACCAATAAGTAAAGGAATTCCTACGTTCCCAAATAATATCCAAGTACCATACGCAGGGGGCAAGCTGTGCCCGATGCCCATATGGGAGAGAATATCGGGGGATAGTTCTCTGATCCTATTCAGAATCAGCTCGAAATGATTATTGAGAGAAGGTACGGGCCTGGTTTTCGAAGAAACAATAGGTAAATGCCAGGAAAATTGAAGACTCATCTGAAAGAGTTATGAAGAAATTTGTACAAATTGAAATGGGTCAATCTTAGCGTTTCGAATTATGTTTTTAAATTGGTATTTATGGACAGTCTCAAACATTCGGTAAAGTACTTCGAAATCCATGATTATTTGATACAAATCTTGGGCATCCTCACAATCCAAGATATGTGCTCGAGGGCTTGAGGAACGAAATGGAACAGATTGTGAAGGCCAAGAATTTGGGGATTTGCCATTAACCGAATCTTAATCGAAGGGGTAACTCGAGAAAATGAAAGAAAGAATTTTTCTGCGATTTTCTCAGCGATCTCTATTTACTCGAAAGGCAAATCAAAGAAGATGGCTAAGAGATGCTCGAACTGAAGGTTCGAAAAGGGGCCCAGTTTCGATTTTGAGGGTGTTCACCATTTCGACCTCAAGAGATGCTGACTCAGTTAAAGATACCTCGAGAGTTGCAGCTTCATTCGAAGGACCTGCTAAAAATAAGAAGGAAACCATCTTTCGAAACGGGCAATGATTTCTTACAAATAAAGTAAGAATGGTTATAAGTACATCTCTCGAAAGTGTCTAAGAACTAATAAAATAACAGCGCAGCAATTCGAGCGCTCCGACTAGGGCGAACTGCTCGAGCCGAAAAGCTTGAGCTAGGGATGCTCGAGCATCCCTAGCTCGAGCAAGTTTGTACATATAAATGTCTTCTTTTTATTATACATATAAATATTATTATAATGGCATAAAGTGGGTGGGCCATGTAAAACCTTTTTTCTTTTGAGCATTATTGCTTGGACTTTGTTGTATGCATATTTTCTATATATATATATATATATATATATATATATTCACAAGCCCATCATGTCTGCTCACTAGTTCTTGACATGGAAATTTATCTTTCTTCAGTTCTTCCATTGAGTCATTCACTTTTATGATTGCTCATTTCGAAATGAAAAGGCATTATTATCATCATTTAAGCTCGAGCAGGTGTATTTCTGCAATCTCTATCAACATTTTCTTGTTTTTTGGGGTTGTGATTAAGATTGTCTTGAATCCCTGAAGACAGGCTGGAACTGGATACACCATTCAAAACTCGAGCTCTCGGCTGCACAAATTTCATCCTCTTCTTCTTCTTCATTGAAACACCGGAACTGGGCGGCAAAGGTCCGTCGGAAACGATCCGACTCGACGGAGCCGGAGTCGGCGAAAATCGCCGGTGGTTCAAGTTCTCTCCAATTACGTCACTGCTTGAATTCCGTTCGATCACTGGTCCCAGTGACAGTTTCGAGAAAAAAAAAATTCGAGAAGTGTAACAAGAGGGACTTTTCTTCGAGAAAGTAAAGGACAAAAAGTCAAGAAATCGATACAAAAGAAAGAGAGAAGTTGTCTTTAACAAAAACACGTGTCTTTTAATATACATGAACTCGAAACGTTCATGTATATTAGGGGGGCATTTGTTTACACTATAAAATAATTTGGGTTTTTGAATTACAGAGCCCAAATAGCCCAAATTGGGGAAACTCGAAAAGAAGGAAAATTGGGCCTACAAATAGATAAGACAAGGCCCATTAAATTCAGAAAATGGCAAAAACATGGGCTGGATTGACATAAACCCAAGAATCGAATGTGAAGAAAATAAAATGAAATCCAAATAGTCAATCATCTGCAAAGACGCGCTAATTTGAAAAGATTTAAAAGAGAAGTTGAGGACAGTTGAAGACGGTTCCCGAAGACAAGGAACGTGGGTTGAAGACAGTTCCCAAAGACAAGATATATAGGAGCCGCGGAGAAAGGAAAAGGGACATCAAAAGATCATCAGAATCAACAACAACTTTTTTTCTCTTTTCCTAGGAGTAGGCGTAAGCGTAATTAGGAGTAGCTTGTAGCATAGATTAGCGATAGTTTACCAAGAATCGCTGGATCCGACTCTCGGGGTTTGTACCAGTGTTCAATCGATTGTAACTTTCGCGAACTGAAGACTTTTATGGAGGTATAAATTATCTGTTTTCAGATTTCAATATTTGATAGTGATTTGTATCTTGACCTAAGTTTTCAGTTCATCATTATCGTATTCAAAAGAAAGATTCTCACGTAGGTATAAGATTATCTTTTTTCAGATTTAAGTATCTGAGAGATAATTTTTATCTGCACTTAAGTCTTATCTTTCATCTTATTATTGCATTCGAAGACAATAATCAACTCGATTCACTGTTTTTCATAGTCGAAATCAATAATTAAGAATTGTGGTCCGAACAACAAATTTAAACAACACGACGAAGTGTTAAAGTCTGAACCACCGTCTAGCGTATCGAATTCGAAAGCGGGGGTTGTGAGATAATTCTAAGTGGAGAATTATCACGGGGCTTGAGTTAATCGAATTAGCTCTTCCTTATTCAATTTGTTTTTATCCCGAAACAAAAATGGCGACCACAGTGGGAGTTATTCAAACGCTCTTTTTGTTATGAGAAACATTGGTTTCTCGATTGTACCAATAAGTAAAGGAATTCCTACGTTCCCAAATAATATCCAAGTACCATACGCAGGGGCAGGATGTGCCCGATGCCCATATGGGAGAGAATATCGGGGGATAGTTCTCTGATCCTATTCAAAATCAACTCAAAATGATTATTGAGAGGAGGTACGGGCCTGGTTTTCGAAGAAACAATTGGTAAATGCCAGGAAAATCGAAGACTCATCTGAAAGAGCTAGGAAGAAATTTGTACAAATTGAAATGGGTCAATCTTAGTGTTTCGAATTATGTTTTTAAATTGGTATTTATGGACAGTCTCAAACATTTGGTAAAGTACTTCGAAATCCATGATTATTTGATACAAATCTTGGGCATCCTCGCAATCCAAGATATGTGCAAAAATTCTGCGATTTTCTTAGCGATCTCTGTTTTCTCGAAAGGCAAATCAAAGAAGATGGCTAAGAGATGCTCGAACTGAAGGTTCAAAAAGGGGCCCAGTTTTGATTTTGAGGGTGTTCACCATTTCGACCTCAAGAGATGCTGACTCAGTTAAAGATACCTCGAGAGTTGCAGCTTCATTCGAAGGACCTACTATAAATAAGAAGGAAACCATCTTTCGAAACGGGCAATGATTTCTTACAAACAAAGTAAGAATGGTTATAAGTACATCTTTCAAAAGTGTCTAAGAACTAATAAAATAACAGCGCAGCAATTCGAGCGCTCCGACTAGAGCGAACTGCTCGAGCCGAAAAGCTTGAGCTAGGGATGCTTGAGCATTTAAGCTCGAGCAGGTTTGTACATATAAATGTCTGCTTTTTATTATACATATAAATATTATTATAATGGCATAAAGTGGGTGGGCCATGTCAAACCTCTTTTCTTTTGAGGATTATTGCTTGGACTTTACTGTATGCATATTTTCTATATATATATATATATATATATATTCACAAGCCCATCATCTCTGCTTACTAGTTCTTGACCTGGAAATTTCTCTTTCTTCAGTTCTTCCATTGAGACATTCACTTTATGATTGCTCATTTCGAACTGAAAGATGATTGCTCATTTCGAAATGAAAAGGCATTATTATCATCATTTAAGCTCGAGCAGGTGTATTTCTGCTATCTCTATCAACATTTTCTTGTTTTTTGGGGTTGCAATTGAGATTGTTTCATCAGATCGAAAAGTGCAACCTCGATTTCTATATCATCTTGAATCCCTGAAGACAGGCTGGAACTGGATACACCATTCAAAACTCGAACTCTCAGCTGCACAAATTTCGTCCTCTTCTTCTTCTTCATTGAAACACCGGAACTCGGCGAAAAATGTCCGTCGAAAATGATCCGACTCGACGGAGCCGGAATCGGCGAAAATCGCCGGTGGTTCAAGTTCTCTCCAATTACGTCACTGCTTGAATTCCGTTAGATCACTGATCCCAGTGACAGTTTCGAGGAAAAAAAATCGAGAAGTGTAACAAGAGGGACTTTTCTTCGAGAAAGTAAAGGACAAAAAATCAAGAAATCGATACAAAAGAGAGAAAAAGGTTGTCTTTAACAAAAACACGTGTGTCTTTTAATGTACACGAACTCAAAACGTTCATGTATATTAGGGGGGCGTTTGTTTACACTATAAAATAATTTGAATTTTCGAATTATAGAGCCCAAATTGGGGAAACTCGAAAAGAAGGAAAATTGGGCCTACAAATAGATAAGACAAGGTCCATTAAATTCAGAAAATGGCAAAAACATGGGCTGGATTGACAAAAGCCCAAGAATCAAATCTGAAGAAAATACAATGAAATCCAAATAGCCAATCATCTGCAAAGACGCGCTAATTTGAAAAGATTTGAAAGAGAAATTGAGGACAGTTGAAGACGGTTCCCGAAGACAAGGAACGCGGGTTGAAGACGGTTCCCAAAGACAAGATATATAGGAGCCGCGTAGAAAGGAAAAGGGACATCACAAGATCATCAGAATCAACAACAACTTTTTTCTCTTTTCCTAGGAGTAGGGATAAGCGTAATTAGGAGTAGCTTGTTGCATAGATTAGCGATAGTTTACCAAGAATCCCTGGATCCGACTCTCGGAGTTTGTACCAGTGTTCAATCGATTGTAACTTTCGCGAACTTAAGACTTTTATGGAGGTATAAATTATCTGTTTTCAGATTTCAGTATTTGATAGTGATTTGTATCTTGACCTAAATTTTTCGTTCATCCTTATCGTATTCAAAAGAAAGATTCTCACGTAGGTATAAGATTATCTTTTTGTCAGATTTAAGTATCTGAGAGATAATTGTTATCTGGACTTTAATCTTATCTTCCATTCCATTATTGTATTCGAAGACAATAATTAACACCCAAAATAATACATTCGATCGAGAGATTCTCACGTAGGTATAAGATTATCTTTTGTCAGATTTAAGTATCTGAGAGATAATTGTTATCTGGACTTGAATCTTTTCTTTCATCTTATTATTGCATTCGAAGACAATAATCAACTCGATTCACTGTTTTTCATATTCGAAATCAATAATTAAGAATTGCGGTCCGAACAACAAATCTAAACAACACGACGAAGTGTTAAATTCTGAACCACCGTCTAGCGTATCGAATTCGAACGTGGGGGTTGTTTCTAAGTGGAGAATTATCACGGGGCTTGAGTTAATCGAATTAGCTCTTCCTTATTCAATTTGTTTTTATCCCGAAATAGATTGGATAAATTGCTTAAATACCCCCAACTTTTACAACACTACATGCTATAAATTAATCAAAAATTGAGCTTTTTTGCAAGTTTTAGATGATATAGGTTTTCTTTATGAAAATTCTGCAAATTAATTGATGGTCTTCTATTTCAATTATTTCCTACATTGTCTCTAACAATTCCCGTAAATTTTTAACATCTGGGACAAAAAATATACGTCCTATAGGACTAATATTGCAATCCTTCCCAGATTAAAATATGGCCACTGAGTAGAGAATCAAATAATTATTTTTCTAATAAAGGAGTTTGCTTCATATATTGTTCATGCATATAACTCTGATTGCTTTTGATTTTACTGGATGTTTTGTTGCTAGAAATGAAGGCAGTGTTACTTGCTGTGGAACTCTGCTATGAGGAGCTGGCTTGTTACACTGAGAATTTTAGTGAGAGAAGCTACCTTGGACATTTTCAATTTGGCAAATTTTACTGTGGAAAGATAATTTCTCTTGAAGGGGCACAACATGTTTTGGTGAAGATATGGGAAGTTCCAGAAATATACAATTATTTTGATGGAGATAACGAACTTAGCTAATGGTATATTGTTGCATTTGTCATACATTTTTAGATAATATTCTTTTTGCGTAATCTATAATAATAAGTGCTTGTACAGGATTAAATGATTTTACTTAGCTATGAAAAGCTGAAAACTCATCCAGGCATGGTAAAATTATACAGATACTGCTTGGAGGGAGATCATTTGGGTCTTGTTTATGAAGTCAAACCATTCAACTCCGTTTATAACCTCATTCCAAAAGGTATTATTGGAATTTTCATCTTTCTCTTCTAAGGTTTTCTTCTCTGATTGATAGCACCATCCACGATGCTTTTCCATCGTTTACTTTACATATGGGGATAGCCTGTTTGCTAATAACAAAACTTGTGCTTTTAGAAAAGTGCTGAATTTTAGACAAAGTTGTGAAAGTGCCAAAAAGCTGAGGTGGTTTTTTTTTGCAAAAGTTGAAGAAATAGAAGAAACTGGTAGATGTACCTTTAGACGTGTTTTTATTTGTTACTATTTTTAGCTTCTTTTTTTTTTCTAGAGAAGCAAAACATAATCCATGATACTAAACAATAAAAAACAACTTAAATTCAGCAAAAACCTCCAAAATGATTTTTTCTAGTTTTTGCAAACAGGACTATAAACTCTTAGGTAGGCATGTCATAGTTTGGTTCAATAAAAACATTATGAAACTCTTGGTGTTGTTATGCTATGAAATCACTTCACTTGATATTTCTTCTCCATTCAGATTAATTCATATTTTGCGTCCTGTGTGAAATGTGGTTAAGGTTCAATTTGGCAGATGATATACTGTACTGTACAGATTTTTCTCAACTTGTGCAACAATTATAAGCAATTGACATTTGGTTGTAGACAACATAGCTGAAACACAAATTTTATCCATAGACAGTTTCACTTGGCTGCAAAGAATGAGAGTTGCCCTGAGATTTGCTATCCTCCTCAAATTTCTGCATACTAGAAAGTGTTCGTTTTACAAACCTTTCATAGTTCGCAATCTTGATGCTGCTCACCTAGTGTTTGATGAGGTCTGCTATTACTTTACTGAATTGAATATACTAGTGCAACATTAATTAAGAAGTAATTTATTAATAGTTGAGTTATTATGCAGGACTATAATCCAAAAATATGTGATTTTGGTTTGATCACGGGTGGAGTTTTCCCTGAAAGGACTATATTTAAACACATCATGCCATTGGATGCTATGGTTACATTGATTCTTGTGCATTTTATGCAGCTATTTGTTATATTCTCACAAATTTATATATACACACACTCTATTACGTTTTTCTGATAGTACTGTTTGTGAAATTATAAGTCGTTCAGAAGGATTATTAGGTGTTGTGTTTTTTTGTTCACAAATGATTTTTCAGATAAGATAGATGTGTTTGGATTTGGTGCTATACTTCTAAGTTTAATAATGAAGAGAGTTTATACAGAAGAAGAGAGGCTAAGAAGTGCACCATTTGTTTACAAATTGGCTTTAAACGAATATGAAGAGTATGAATATGGATCAGAGAGTGAAAGTGAGGTGAATAGGCCCAAGTTTTCAGTTGTCCATCAAAGTCTAGCAGCGGAACCCGGTTATTGTCCTGACGATGGGCAAAAGCTTAGTATGATGGAGTGGAATGTGTAATAGGACTCGGGTCTGAGCACCCCAACATGAAGCAAATTCTAAAATCTATGCTTAAACTTAATGTCGTCAAGGAACATGCTGACTATCTTGGAGTGAATAACACCATACGTTCCTGTGAAAACAGCCCATGATCATGTTTAACTGTCATTTACGTGTAAATTATATCTTAAAACTGCATTTTGCTGATATTAGTTATGTAAATTGCATTTTGTTAATACTGGACTTTGATTGACTTAATTTAATCATATGGAGCATATCGTACTACTACCCCTTCAATCTATCATGTTTACATACTCTTATCTTGGATTTAATATCTAGTATTCTTAAATTGACACCCCCATTTGGTAACAACACAATTCTATGCATCATAAGGTGTCTTATTAACTTTGTTTTAGTAATTGGATTATAATTTGTAGTTTTAAGGCTTGATTGCATATAGAAATAGTAGTTAGTTTTGTTGGTCTATCTGCTCTTCTAATCTTTCTCTAGGCCAACGAGCAAGAACTGGGAAAGTGTTCGGGCTTAATCAAAGCTAAACTCTTTTTAGGAGTTATATTTAAAAATAAAAATGTGACGTTCGGCACATATTACACATGGGGTGCTACAACAACTATATAACTTTCACCTTACTTTTAGGGGTAATGAAAGTGTAAAAACATACAACACTTGCACTTTTTCGACTCTAGTAAAATATTATAGAGAAAAATGCAAAATTAATGTTGTAATTATAGGGGTCTGACAAAATTGGTCTCGTATTATTTGAATTGGCACAATTGGTTCTGTAACTATCCAAAATTCGCAATTTGAGGACAAATTTGACCAGAAAGCCCTAATTGGACCGGAAATTGTCAATTTGGGGATTTTTGATTTTTAGGTCAAATCGGCTTAGGTGGATTCCAAAATTGCCAACTCCATGTCAGCATCTTTTAAATAACTGAAAATTAAAAAAATGTCACATGGCAAATTCAGTCGGAAAATCAAAAAAATCCCCAAATTGAATGCCACATGGCAAACTCCGGCCAAATTAGGGCTTTTCAGTCAAATTTGTCCTCAAATTGCTAATTTTTGATAGTTACAAAACCAATTGTGCCAATTCAAATAATACGGGACCAATTTTGCCAAACCCCTATAGTTACATAACTAATTTTGCATTTTTCTCAATATTATATACGGGGTCTATTTCATTTTGAAACATAAGGAAACAACATAGGTTGAGATAATAAAACAATCTTAGTACATAATATCCTGATATTCCTTCGACATGACAAGCAAGAATGTGAATCTAACAACTGAACAAGAAAAGGATGCACAGCCACAAGCACCAAACATGGACCTGGAACACGAACACCGTACTTAACAAAACTACTTGCAGCCACTTCATAATTAGCTTCTCGAAAGCAAAATGGCATAGAGACATGCTGAAAGTCGGTTGATATCTGCGAAATATTGTCGCAGAGTAAATGTCGTTGAGATATGAATCATATTAATAATTGCTGATTATAATGAAACATGTAAAAAAAAAAGAAAAAATACCTTCCTTGCACAATGCTAAAGGTTTGTTTCCATCCTTTTAAGTGGAGTATTCTCCAACTCTTTGAACATGCATGTTTGATGCTACCAAATGCCAAATACAGCTTTTCCCCTTTCAAAAATTGCGTTTAGGGACATTCTTGTTGCAAATTTAATTAACACTATCTTGTCCTAACCCATATGATTTAATATAACTTGAACCACTTATTGTCTATCCCGTATCGGAAGTTCGAAACCATCAATTAATTTATAAAAAATATTAGTTACTTAAAAGTTAGGGGTGTATGTAGTTGGATTCGAGCGGTTTCATATTAGAAATTCCAAGTGAGCCAGTGCGTATGGGTTAACGAAAACTGATCCAAAATTGAACAATAATATATTCTAATTGATCATTTTGGGTAGGTCGGGTCCTATTAATTTTGACGGGTGGGTTTGTAAAATTTGATTATACCTTCCTACTTAGTTTACTATTATTCAAATAAATGCTAAACAATGACTATATAATCATGATTTATAATCATGATTTGTAAAAATAAAAGATTTTGAGTTTTAATTCTTTTTGAAAGAAATTACATCAAAAGAAATAAGAATAAATAAATACATTATATGAATAAATCACGTATTTATGTATATGTATGTATTGTATATACATATACAATATAATTACTGAAAAAGTCACGAGGTCCGAAAATGACATATGGTTTCAAAAATATAAAATTGCCTCTCATATAAAAAATTTATACACAATAGTTTACCTGCGGATCGACTCGAATATTTAGATAAACCAAGTTGAGCATATTATTAACTTATGTAGAATCCTAATTCAATCATTATCGGACAATAATTGTCCATGTTTAAGACTTTAAGTGCTTCGATCTTTGTCGGTGACCATTATATGGCTTAGACTGATTGGCTTATAATTCTAATAAAGTTATGTCTTTTATTAATTCTAGAAAGATGATTAGATAAGAGATAATATTTTTCACCTTATATTTAATATGTCAAATACACGTCAAGGGCATGTGCATGCATGTAAATGTATACTTCGAAAATAATTTGCACATTTAGTTCTCTTGGGTAACATATAAAAATGGAAGACGAAACATTTCTTATTTATAGTGAAATAAATTATGTAACGTCTTCTATACTATCTCATTTAAAGTCATTAATGAACAATCACTAAATTTAAAAATATGAAAGAGCTATTTAATGCTCTTTCTACCAAAATTATAGTCTGATTTCTTATGGTGCAAGTCAAAGAGTTTAATAAATAAGATAATATATATGCTTACCAAAAAAAAGACAATATATGCCATATAAGTTTATTTTGAATATTTTATTATTATTATAATTCAATTAACAACTATTACAATCAGCTAATAAGTAATAACTATTGTAAAAATAGAGAAAAGCTCGCACGTTTTCGATGGAAGTAGAACTCAAATGCTTCAATATTTTAGGACTTCAGATCACCAATAGAGCTTTGATTCATTGGCGATTAATTTATGGCTAATTGGACTACCCTTCCATGTTAATATGAATACTTACAAGAACCCACCTATCACTTTTAAAATTACATCCATATCCCTCTCAATTTACTTCCATCCAACATTTGTCCCCATTCATAATCAATCTAATGAAATTACTTACCCCATCACTAATATATTTCAAAAACAATTTGATGATGTTTTCCCAATGAATTAGTTGATTTTTCTCAAATTTCTTCAACTTTAACCCCTTTGACGCCGATCAGAAGAAGTTAAAAATAACTTCAAATTTACGAGAGAATATCATTGTAATGAGTCATGGTATAGGAGTATATCACGAGTAAACAACATAAATCATAAATGCATAACAAACCCTTTTTTGTTTATCGATTTATGCCAATAAATGGACAATTTTGCAACAAATAATACATTTTATTTTTTAACTCTCATTTAAATGGAGTTGAAAGACAAACCAAACTATTCGGTACTCGACTTGATCTCGATAGCTAAAAGCTCATTTGAGCTCGATTCGTTCACAAATCAAACCAAATTTGAACAACTTTTTTGTGTTTGATATGCTTTGAAACTCGACTCGAGTTCGGCTCGATTAGTAAAAAGTAACAAAAATATGTACAAGAAATCAAACTATTCGAGCTCGACTCGTGTTCGGCTCGATTAAAATAAGCTCGATAGCTAAAAGCTCGTTTGAGCTCGGTTCGTTAACATATCAAACTAAGCTTGAACTACTTTTGTATTTGATATGTTTTGAAACTCGACTCGAGTTCGACTCGATTAGTAAAAAGTAACAAAAATATGTACAAGAAATCAAACTATTCGAACTTCGACTCGTGTCCGGCTTGATTAAAGCTCGTTTGAGTTTAGCTCGATTAATAATTTAACAGGCTTAAACACAAACTTTGAAACACAATTGTAATTCAAACAAGTTGAACAACATTTCGTTCGGCTCGATTCGACTAGTTTACACCCCTACATTTAATCTTCGTATCCATTTAAACTGGGAATAAATAATGGAAGAAATGGAAAATATTAAATGATTGTTATTATTACTACTATTATTATTATTATTATTAATATTATTATTATTATTATTATTATTATAGTTGGTGAGCCAACAAGGGTCAAGCTGAGCTGTATCCATGACCAATTATAATCACTACTTTGTCCACCGACACTTCTCTCCTATATCACACACTCATCAAAACAGCTGTATTTATTACTTAGCACTCTTTATTATTTAAATATTGGTTTTATTAAATACAACTACGTATCAGAAATTCTTTATTCTATTATTATATTTTGTACAAGAATTTAATATCTAAACTAATAAATTAATTTCAAAACCAATACTATAAGGTATGGAAAGATGTTACACTTGAATACAACTAAACTAACTCTGAGCTAAAATTTTCAGAATGATACTTAATAGACATTTATTGATGGAGCAAGCTTATATTAATTATGGATTATAGGGATTATCATGCTAATTAAGTGAGTCACAAGACTCACAACTAACATGTTGAATTTTGGATTGCAAATACAATTTGAATGAGTTTTTAACATCGTTTTATATAATCCTGATTTAATCTTTTTGTATTGGAAAATTACATTTAGATAAAACTGAAAATTCACACTTTTGTTATAAAATATTTTACGAAATTCAATCATTATATATCAATTCCAACAAATTGATTATATATCTTAGTATAGCTACAATCATTGATGTATGATAAACCTCTAATGAATTTACACACATAAACGTTCAGGACTCAAAAGTCCGAGAACTCTTCCTCTTAAGGTTTATTAGTTTTAAAATAATAACGCTCATAAAAATAAACAAAATAAGACTAAAGAGTTTCACATTGATTAAATATCATTCCTTTTTTTTTCTGAAATTGCACTACATCAAAAACTATATAAGAAGAAAAACAAGTGTATATATAATGCTTTGGAAATTTAAAATATTAATTCATTAATTTTATCTTGTACAACTATTATTAGCTTTGATCATTAACTTATTAGAATTAGTTCATTAAATTTACCAAAGTAGAACATGTAGCTTTTTTTTATTTTTTTTTTTAAAAAACAATAGGATGTTATGAATTCATAACAAATTATAAAACAAAAAAAATTGCAACCATAAAACCCACAACATTGAAACATTTAAAACATTTAATTTATGATCTTATTCAAATTTCAACTTTGCATCTTACATTTATTACAATATCAAAATGATAAAAAAAAAAATCATATTTTTTTCAATAAATAAAAAAGTAATTTCTGTAAAATTGACAACCACAATCTAATCCAAAAAAAAAAAATCACACCACAATTCTCAAAAAAACAAAAAAAAAAATCAAGAAATCCAGGCCATAATTGTCACTGTCAGCATCAAACTGATACTCACAGCCGCAAACCCGCCGCCACGAGCTCTACTTCCATCATTACTGCTGGAGTCCTCATCCGCCGCCGCCAAATCATCCACCGCCGGCCCCGGCGACTCCGCATCGTCCTCATTACCGGCGGCGTGCGTGCCTTTACTCTTCGACTTCGGCGACGACTTCGGAGCCGGAGCAGGCGGCGCCGCCTTGAACAGCTCCTTCGGCAACAAAACCTTGTCGATCTTATACACCGCCAACGGATCGTCATCAATCAAAGTTCCTTCAATCGTCGCCGTCACCACCTTCGTCTTCAGCTTCACATCCTCACCGTCGTTCTGCACCGTGAAATCGTACTTCTTCGCGCCTTCCGTCGCCAACGTGTTCATCAATCCGTTGCTAGATCTCAACATTCCGAGTGAATTGTACACCGGAACGCCGTGGTAGAGCAGAATCGAAGTTTTACCGTCGGCGGTTAGGTTTTTGTACCTAGGCATAAACGAATTTAGCGCTTCATCGGAGGGGCAAAAGATCGTTAATCCGCCGGTGACGGTTTGTGTGAACGTTTCGTCGGCGCCTTGCGCTGTAATCAGATCTGAAAACGCTTTGCAACCTTGCTTCGCCATTAACGAAGTTAGGTTTATGTCCGTCGGCGACGCCGTCGGCGCTTCGGCTTCCTGCGAGGTTAAAATGTGGCTGATTTGGATAACCGCGATTTCGTACGGCGATTCCTCGACGGATTTGACGAATGTCGCCGTCGGAGAGTCGGCGTCGGCGTCGACAGGTTTGAATCCTACTTTGCCGCCTTTCATGTCGGTGATGTTGACGTAACCGGAGGTTCCGGCGGCTTCTCCAGTGGCTTGGAAGAGAGACGATGTCGTTGTGGAGCCTTTGGTGATCTGGTGGAGCTTCTTGGAGCCGAAGTAGTCGGCGAAGACGTGGAGAGAGAGGACGTTTTTGATTGTGGAGAGAGAGTAGTGCTTGGAGAGGATCTCGTTCATGGCGGCGTTGTCGACGGCGCAGACGGTGATGGTGCGGCGGCGGTTGATCTCGTCGGCGAGGTGAGTGGTGGAGAGGTAGTGGTTGAATGTGGAGAACTCCGGGTGCTTGGCTAGGATGCGTGTGATGTTGTGTACAGGCGCCGCGGCGGCGGAGGCGACGCCGGCGAGGAGGAGGAGGGAGAAGATGAAGATTCTTTGCTCCATTGTGTCCACTACTGAGCTGGAGTGGAGTGTTAGTGGGGATAGTTTTTTTTTGGTATGAAATGAAGGCTTTTGTGAATGCTGTATAGTTTCTATATCTATATATATATGTATTGTACCAACACCATACATGTAACGGTTGGTGTATATATATATATAATATTATATATATATAGATTTATTCAATCAAGCCTCTTGACCCATTGATATAAGACTACCACTGAAACAATTTGGGTTCGACCTCGTGTGCTCCCATGAGATTTCAGCGTTGTCAAAATAATGTTTGGCCAGCGGCAGCCACGCACCGCGAGCGGAGATTAATCGAGGTGCGCGACAGCTGGTTCGGACACCCCGTGAAAAAAAAAATTAGATTTATTTTTATTTTGAAAGATGATTTTTAATAGTTATAAATGGGTGTATATAATTCATCTCAAGCTTTTATTTCAAGAAATATCTGTACATTTGGGTATGTGAAGTAAAATATCATATGGAATATCAGTTTGCAACAGATCATCTATAAATTAGAAAGGATCTAAACTGATTTACATAGTAAGTGAATTAATGTTTACTATATGATAAATATATGAATGTAATTAGGGTTCTGTATACATCTAATCAAATGTATATACACCCATTGCATTAATGTGAGTGCATTATAAGATGAAATAAGATTGTGTAACAAATGACTTGTACGGTTGTACCGAACATTTTGATGGTGTTATGGTGACCAGGAGGGGGGGGGAGGTATAAAGAAAGAGATATAAGAGTATAAAGTATATCAAAAGTTATAATTGAACCTAATTTTTTATTATAATTTTCCCCATGAATATAAAGTATAAAGTAGGCCAAAAAAAAAGTGTATAGGGCTGGAATATAACAAAAGAGATATAAGAGTATAAAGTATATTAAAATTTGTAATTAAACCTAATTTTTTATTATAAAATACGCCAAATATATATATATATATATAATTATATCACTATAATTTCACCCATTAATAAAATTCCTGACTCTATCCTGATGGTGCCGACAGTGTTGTGTTGTAGTCATAATTCACATTTTATTATGTATATCATAATAATATTATTTTGCAATAAAGAATAATTTTGTGTGGTATCGATAAAAGATTACTGTTATTATCTTTGGAGTTCCTATATTGGTTGCCCGCCTACATTTTCTAAAAAAATATATAAATAAATTATGTGTGGAAATCAATCTAATCATAGGATAAATCATAGTCAAATACACTTTGCTTCGAACGCCTCTTGAATTATTTATTAAAAAAGAAAACATGCTTTGAAATTGGGGTCTGAACTCTGAAGTCATCGTCCACAATTCATATAAAAGGGAAATCTTTAAAGATATAAATTCCACAACAGATAATAGAGTATAGCTGGGTTGATGAAGCATTGTGGCTGTGTTTGTTTTTATTTTGGAGTTTTTATTTTGTAAAAATTTTGGTGAAAATTTTTATTGAGAATTGTGTATTTTGATGAAAATATATTTGGTTTTATGTTTGATTTTATTTTCAGAAAAGATAAAAGTTACTATAGCAATCAAATCATGTAACTTTTTGTCTAAAAAGTTATGTTTATAATTAGTTAATGATTGAAAAATATAATATAATATAAATTTTAAATAATTGTAATATTATGGTTATATATATATATATATATATATATATATATATTGTACTTGATGTAATTAGTAGGCACCCTAAAATAAACACAAATAGGGAACAAATTCTTTGACAAAAAAAGTCCTTTTGGCCAAAACTTGTTTGTTTTATGTGTTTTTTTAACCAAAAAATGACTTTTTTGGTCAAAGAAAAAAATATACCTTAAACCAAGTTCAATAGTTCTAGTATTTATATCTCCCACTCAATAAGGTATATTGTATGCAGTCATCACGCATAGTGTGAAAGAGATAGACACACAATTCACACTCAAACATTGGATTCGGTCAGACATTGTAATGTATGACCATAACAAGATAAAACAGTGGGAATTCTCCGAAACAATTTTATTTTATTTTTAAATATCAAAAAAATTTGAGTTTGATAAAATTTTGGGTTTCGGTTGGAATTTCGATAGATATTCTATAAAATTAGATTGCAAGTGAGATTTCGCTTCGGCATCCAAATAAACTCGAGAGTTTGATCAAAACTTTCATATTTATTATTTTTTAAATTTCGAGAAATTTTATTTGAAATTTCGATGGATATTCTGTAAAATTGGATTGATAAAGTGAGATTTCGCTTCGACATCCCAATAAATTCGAAATTTCAACTGAGATTTAAGACATGATTAGATCTATTTCCAAAGAGATATTAATGCACATAAGAAACATTAAAAAAATTAGGGGATTGATATTGGAGATCCAAATATTGCTAGCGGAGCTCCACTCTCATTCTCCTTTTTATGAAAATGATAAAAAAAAAACTCATTAATAAACAATAGCCAATCTTTTTCCTTCATATATATATATATATATTGTCACCATGTATACCACCATACCACCAAATACTTTATGTTTGATATACATTAGAAAACAATACGATCTCTTTTTAATTTATCTAAATAATTGCATCACGATAATATAATTATGACTGTATAATAGGACAATCGATATTAGAACTACGAGATGAAATAGTATTTAATTTAGAATAGAGAATTTGGAATGAGTTTTGGTCCAAAAATTTTATTTCCTAGAACGGTATTTCAATTCATACTCTACATTTCACATACAAGATACGTATATAAAATTTTGGCCTAAATATATAGGTAACATATAATTTTTACACAGTTTATAGGAAATAAAACATGAGAAAAGAATACAATTACAAAATAGAAATTCCGGAGTGTGTTCTGTCGGTGCTACTTCGAAATGACTATTGCAAGAAAATGGTCGTCAAGTTATATATATATATATATATATATATATATAATATATTCTCGATGTTGGTAGTTGCAGCTTGCAATCTGGAGTACGTAGTCAGAATTGTTTTTCAATTGATATTGCATATTATAATGCAAATTGCAAGATAAGTTATAGCACAGCTATTAATGTCTTATTTCATATGTGATTCAATTATACTTTAGTTTGATATTTTTAATCCTATTACAGTTTTACTAACAATGATAACTAGAACTATAAACTGGTATATAATGTTCAATTAGCTGTATGTTAATAGTTAATGTAATAACAATTTTATTTATTATTTTTATAAGAAATAATAGTTTTAAAACATTAATTCACATTAATTCAAGTATCACATGAGAGCTCAAGTGTCATAATTATATTTTTATAAGTATGCTCAAGTTTGACTTGGTTTCGACTTGGGACAATCACTCCTTGAGTTTAAGTATTAATTTATAAACTCTTTTTTTTTTTTTTTCACAACAATTTTTACCAATAGTGTAAAGACCAAGTATGTTGAAAAAGAACCTTTTGAGCACAGGTACCCTCAAAACTTGTCTGCAGAATAAGTTATTACTTGGTTGACTTATTCATCTTGGAGAATTTTTTTGATAATAAAAGTGAGATTTTTTTTTTGGGATAAGAAATATAGTGTTAAAAGTGTAATTGGATGAGTTTTTTCTAGAGAAAAATAAGTAATGATTATGGTTGAAGTGATATATTTTTGTTATGAGAATTTTGTTTGATTTGGTGTTTAGATATAATTTTTTATAAACATGTCTTAGTTAAACTCATCAATTTAGATATTAAAAAATAGGCAATATGTATATTATTTTACACTTTGCGTTATTTTGCATTAAAATATGTGATTAATTTGATTATCAATGTTGAAAAATAGTCAGAATAAACTTTTTTAATAGAGGGGTGAACTATCAAATCATGAATAGTAAAAATCTGTTTTTCTCTTTTTTTTACAAGAATTTTCAAGAGAAACTTTGAATTTTTCTTCGAAAAAAATCTCATGATGTGCCAACCAAATACATTTTTCAGAGAAAAAATCTCCGAAAAATATTTTTTCAAGATAGAGGTAGACATCTAATTAGGCCCTTAGTTTCTTCGTCCTTCGGCATCTCTTCCTACAAGGATTTTCAGTGTTAAGATGTTGAACACGCAGATTTGTTTGTACATGTTAATTGGTTTTTCGATATAACCCCGCCGACGCTCAATTCAATTATCACTCAGAGAAATATTTAAAGGGAAAAAGCGCATTAAAGAGTATATAGAGAATGTACATTTAAACATTGATAATTGTAGTATATATAGAAGAATGGATAGACTTATCTGACATAAAAATTGCAGGTTCTGATTTGGGTCGCATTTCGTTAGAGCTACGACATGGACCAATCGAGGCTCCAGTAGGACCCGACTCGGAGATCAATAGATTATAGACTGCATTCTAAAGTAGAGCTGCCTACGTACCTATCAATAGGATCAATTCTTACATAGTTCAATTCGAGTATGAAGTCCTAGCATGAACCTCGTGATTTATACATGGGTCTATTCAGTATCTAGGTCGAAGCTCGTAGCTCGGAGCTATAGTGAATCTTATAGAGAATTTTGTGAATAGTGATTACGTGATCCTGCTCTCGTCATATATGAGGGTATTTATAGGTGACATGGTGTACGGGTATGAGGGTTACACGTGGCCTTTACAGATGGTGGCACGTGGAATGATAGTAGCGCTCTTAAAGCCCGGGCCGGGTTCTGGGTCGCGTGTAATTCGGCTAGGACACGCGGATCCTATGATAGATATGGGCTTTTGCTCTGATTGGGCCTTGATCTAGCTGTTGGGCCTCTAAAATAAGATAAAATTATATGCCCAAATTTGGGCATATCATCTAGTCCCCCACTTCGTAAGTGCTTGATTCGTGTTTTCAATTCGAAGCAAGGACATATGAAGAATTAAATAGCTCAACTCTGTTTTATTTAATATTAAACTATTTTCATGGATAATGATAAGCGCGTTTTCAGGAGTAGATATGTATCCATTCTATAAATGTTGTGAGCTAGCTTATTGCAATTGATTTGACATGTAATTAATAGGGTACACCTTTTCACACTGAAGTGTCATCATTAATTATTTTGAAATCTGTTCCGCCGACTTTTCATTCGAAGCGTAAGGTGATCGCAGCCGTAGAATTCAAAAGCCGCTAAAATCTTGACCGTCCAATCTAGAATTCAGTTCTTATAAATATGTGGTAAGTTCTCATTTTTACAGTTTTACACTTTTACATTCTAGAGAGAGAAATATTTGTATTGGGGTTTTCTCGGTCCATCTCGTTGGAAGCTTCTACTTTGTAGCGCCCCATTCAGTTCGTAGGTTCGTCGACTTCTTTTTTTCTATATTATTTTTGCTTTTTTCTCACTACGATGTCTTATTGTGCTTATTCATTACCGTCTGTTAACAATAATGAAATCTCTAGTAGTAATTCTACTTCGAATGAAACATTTAGAGCCATAGATTCTTTTATTCCTCCAGATAATAATAATAATGATAATAACAAGGTAGGAGATACGAATCCAGTTGTAAATATGCCTTGTATTTGTTCACCTGGTCTATCTAGCACTCATGACCGCTTTGTTTATAATGTAGGTCGAGGTAATCTTGTTGACATAACCATGGATGATTTTTTTTTTTTTGGTAGTACATCGAAAACAAAAGAAATATGACAAAAAAGAAACTAGCGAATAGCAATCTCTGGACAATGGAGCTCATTCACATCCTCATCAAGAACATCCTGTATTCCTAAAGAGGGAATTTCCCTATCCAAGTGTTGACCCAATTTTGCCAGAAAATCGGCTCCATTGTTCCCCTCTCTCAAAACATGAGTGACTTAACCTGCCATGGATTACAAAGTAGTCATTGGCAGTCTTCAATGATGGCCCCAAGAGGATGACATCCCGTATCACCCTTAACAATCCATTTCCAAACTATTTCGAATCAATCTCAACCCATAAGTTATTCATCCTTCTGTCCCAAGCCAACTTTAGGCCTTCATACAAGCCCAAAAGTTCCGATGTATTAATAGTCATGTTTCCAAGTTTGGCTGAAAATCCTACGATTCATTCGGCCTTTTCGTCTCTAACAAGGCCTCCCGCAGCTGCTGAATTTTTTCCTTTAAAAATAACTTCCATCCGTGTTAAGTTTGACCCAAGAGTTTGGGGAAGGAGGCCACATGAGATTCGAATTTCTGGGCTTAGCCGAATTATCATCCCTGAAAGTCGTGATAAGGTCCATATAGCAAGAGATTTTATAGCAAAGAATAACAGTACGGAAAGGGTTATAAGTAATAATTCTAATTACGATGTTGAAGACGAAGTCCCTGATTTAGACAGTGAAGGTGGTTCAGATCTTAATATAGAGTTGTTTAAGCATAAATCCAAATCATCAAAATTACCGAAATGGGTAAATATGAAGTCTATTGTGATTGAGAGTCAAATTGCCGATATTAAAGCTAGGTATCTCATCCCTGATGATTATATAATCAAAATTCCAAGCCCTAGTGATAGACTTTATCGCCTCCGAAAATATCATCATTGTTTCCACATTGCTCGTCTTATGGCTGGATTAAGGTTTCCCCTTAGTGATATCCATCTCGAGATTATCAATAGGTTGCGTCTCAATCCTACACAATTATTGCCAAATTTGTACAAGTTAATTAACTACTTTGTTGTTTTAATGGTTGGTCTTAATGACGATGTCAGCTTTGCTCATTTTTGGAGTTTATTTCATTTGTCTCGTGAGTTTAAAAAAGATGGTGAGGGTTTTTATTATATAGAACCACATAGGCATCTTAGATTTTTAGATGTTACTACATCGTCATATGAAGATTGGAAACCCAATTTCTTTTTTATTGCCAAACCGAACTTCGAGTCTTGGGAGTACCTCGTCGTTGGAATTTGAGAGTTACTGATCCAAGATATTTTGGGGACATCACTTGGGGTCCTCATTTCGTCCACAATAACTTCCAAACATGGTTCGAAACTGAAAAGATCATGAAAGAAGTCATTTTATCTCGATGTGGTTTAAGTAATGCTCTTCGAGCGTCTGATACAGTTGTTCCTCTGGGTAAGTACTTATTTTTGTCTATTTCGAGTTATTAATTTTGATTTTATCTTGTTGTTCTGCATGTTAACTTTAGCTATGGACTCATATAAAACCAAGGTGCTGGCTATAGCGATAATTGCTAAGGGAAAACCATCCAAGAGCAAAAACAAAGCTCGTGAGGAAAATGCTGATCAGGGTACCCTAGAATCGATTCTATGCTTCCTCTGCCAGCTCCCACTTCTGAGGTTAACGAAGTTATTCCTTTTAGCTCGCGAAGGATAGTTGATGCCGACGTTGTCAATCTTGACAGCCATGAAAGGTCTTATGGGTGTATTGGAGACAGAAAATTCTGCTAGGACTCGTCCTAGAATTACTTTCAAGCGACATGCTGCTCAAGACGTTAAAAAAGATAGCCCTAAGGACGTCCCACCTGTTATCCCCGATGACAGATTTCATCTAGCCGATCATTTAGAGGCTCTACTATTGAATTATAGGTTGAAGAATAGTGAATGTAACAGCATTCAGGTTCGCCTTCCCGTGGATGAAAAATCGACGATCTTGAAGCCCGACTGAAGGGTGGAGGGTTTATATTAACTCCAGCATTGCGGACAAACCTCATGGTGTGGTTGCCAACGAGCTTTACCATAACACCCATCTAGCTCGGGATAAGGCAGCTCTAATGCCATCCACCATACTGAAGTGGAATATATAGGGGGTTACTGTTTAATGAAGGTAACATACATCGTATCTATGTGTCAATTGTTTAACTTTTTCTAGAACTAATGTAAGTTTTTGGGTAGAGGTTGGGCTACATATGCACCACTTAGCTATGTGTGTGTTGTATTGGAAAGATGAAAAGAAAAAAGTCGAGGCTGAGATGCAGAAGCATAAGAACATGGCTATCCAGGCACATAAAGAAAGGGATGAATCCTTGAAAGAACGAGATGCCGCCATTAATGCTTTATCAACGGACAAGGTTCATTTTGAACAGTTGCTTTGTGAGGCCGAGCAGAAATTAAAAGAACTGGAAAAAGAATTGTCTATTTCAAAGAATAAGACGAAGCAAGTGTTTGATGCAGGCCGACAAGCTTGAAAGACAAAGTTCGTTACTAACTTTGAGTTTAAGGATATGATGGTGGATCAGCGTCTCGGTGGCGCTAAGGCTTTTAGGAGTTCTACGTCCTTTGAAAAACTCATGTTGTCGAAGTTGCTTAATGACATGATGATTAGCTTTAATAAGGCAGTCGATGATCTCATCAAAGAAGGTCATTTGTCGGTCAATTTCGATGTTGAAATGTTTGAAGAATTTGCTTACAAAACTTCGCTTTGTCCCTCTAAGTCAAGGGGACGTGCCTTAGAAACTTTTGTTGATTATCCTGAATTTTACAAGCTTGCAAATATCAAAGATGATGACGAGCAAGATGAAGACGATGCAGAGGGGGATTCCGTTGATGGGAACGCTACCACATGACGCTCTAGTAGATTTCTTATTAGGCCAGTGTGCCTTTCAACAAAACATTTATAGATCGTAATGTTTTTTGAACTTGTTTTCTCATGGTTTCTGTCTCGTACTTTAATAGCCCATAGTGCTTATTGTTTTGTTTTGTGGGTCGTGATGCCCTTTGAACAAATTTAGAGCTTGGTATGCTCTCAACATTGTCATTAGATCGTTGTATGTTTTTTGAATTAATTATGTGGTTGAATTGTTTTCAATTCTAAGTATAATCTCGGTTTTATGCTTCTTTTTAACTTCTGTCTACATTTTATAGGTAGATCTTTAACATTGTAAGCTTAGGACTATTTCACATTCAAGTGTGAATTGCTGGATCGAGGACTCGTATGTTTTGAGCTATGTTCATACTATACATATAGACATTCATCCTGAATTTTATGATAATATTTGGATAACATAAAGTTATGTATAGAAGATAGTCAGATGGATGTGCATCGTAATAAATGTAGGATCTTCATTTAATAGAGGCATATTTGCCTGGATCGTGCATTAATTTTCTAACAAAACATAGTTCATAATATTCTATACCAGGCATAGAATTTTTCGAGGTTATGGACATTCCAATGACGGGGTAAATCCTTATCTTCCATATTTCGTAACCTATAGGTGGCACATTTTGTGATCTCTATAACCTTGAAAGGTCCTTCCCAATTTGCATCGAACTTCCTAACATGCTTCGATACCTCTACCTTTTTCAATACCAAATCTCCGACTTGGAAGTTTCTTGGTTTAAGATTCTTATTATAAGCTTGAGCCATTGCATTCTTTTGCATAAGAATTTTCGCAAATGCCTTCTCCCTTTTTTCTTCAATAACATCCAGTTCGAAGTATAGAGCTTCCATATTTTGCTCAAGGTTGGTGGGTTCGTTATACAATGAGACATGATGTGTCATTAGTCCAATCTCGATGGGGATAGCAGCTTCCGAGCCATACACCAAACAGAAAGGAGATTCCCCAGTTGAAATTCGTGGTGTTGTTCGGTATGACCAAAGGACTCCTGGTAGTTCCTCGAACCAGTTTCCCTTTTTCCCTTCGATCCTAGTCTTTAATCCTTAAAGAAGGATTCTGTTGTATACTTCGGTCTGTCTATTAGCTTGTGGTTTTCCCACAACAGTAAAATGTCATCGAATTTTCATTTCCTTGCACCAGCTCGTCACCACTTTTCCATTGAATTGAGTTCCATTATTTGATATGAGAACCCGGGGAACTCCGAACCTGTAGACGATGTTAGAAACTTCACAATTTTGCAACTGTTTCCGCCTCGATCCACTTCGTGAAATGCTCTACTGCAACAATAATGAATTTTTGTTGCCCCGTTGCTGGTGGGAAAGGTCCCAAAATATCGATTCCCCATTGATCGAACGGATAGACAATCTTAATCGGTTCCATTGGAATGACGTGTTGATGAGACAAATTTGAATGTAACTGACATTCTTTACATCGTTTGACAAAGATCGAGATATCCTGTACTAAGGTAAGCCAAAAATAGCCTTGCCTTAAGATTTTTTGAGCTAAAGCCCTACCTCTAGAGTGATTTCCGCAGCTACCTTTATGGATTTCTTACATCAAGTGTTCTACTTGAGACGGAGCTAAGCATCGTAAAAGTGGTCCCGCTGAAGATCGTTTATACAACTCATTATCAACAATTGTGAATCTTGCATCTCTATACATCAATCTCTGTGCCTCATTCCGATCTTCTGGCACCTTTCTTGTTTCCAAATATTGTTTTGTCTCATCTTTCCAAGAATTTTCTTCATCTAACATCATCACGTTGATCGATTTATTTTCCGCTATCTCAAAACGATCCAAAGTGAGATGTGTGGCTTGTCTGCTTGTCATTCCCGTGATTAAATTGGCGAACTTGGAGAGGGCATCGGCTATATCATTCTCCTTGCGAGGTACCTGATTCAAGGTTAATTTGTCACACTTAGTTAACATCATCAGTATATTGAATTGATGTTTATAAATTTCCATATTATTAGATGTTGTGCTTTGTATTATGCTTTTAACCGGATTCAAGGTTAATTTGTCGAAATTGGGCATGAGGCCTTTCGCTCGTTGCAAGTACTTGCTCATCATTTTTTTCTTTGCCTCGTAAACGCCGCTAACTTGGTCCGCTACGAGCTGCGAGTTAGTAAAGGCATTGAGATTCTTCATTTTCAAGTTTTTTTTGCCATGTTTAGGCCTGCAATCAAAGCTTCGTACTCAGCCTCATTGTTTGTCACATCGAAATCGAGCTTGATGGCGAATTCTTTGTCATCTCCAAGTGGGTCTTGAAGCCAGACTCCTGCTTCTCCTCATTGGGTTATCGACAAACCATTTATATGCAATAACGATTGATCAGTTATCAAAGTGTTTATATCATTTTCAAACGATGATGACATCTCGACTAAAAAATAGCCATTATTTGTGCTTTAATTGAAGTACGTGGTTGATATTCAATTAAATACTCACCCAACTCTACAATCCATTTTACGAGCCTTACAGAGGCATCGGGTTTTGCCAAGATTTGTTTCAGAGGTTGGTTTGTGAGAACCACAATGTGATGTGATTGGAAGTAGGGGCGTAGCTTCTTAGCCGCAGTAATCAGTGCAAGTGCCCATTTTTCAATGACTAGATAACTTTTCTCTGCTCTTTGTAGCATCTTGCTTACATAGCCGATGCTCGAATTCTATCTCACGTGCTACTATGGCACTAATTGCTTCGTCTGAAACAACCAAATATAGGAGGAGATCTTCTCCTAAGACTAGCTTCGTCAAAAGAGACAGTGAGGTCAAATAGGTCTTGAGCTTCAGAAAAGCTTTATCACATTCTTCATTCCACTTAAAATTCTTTATATATCAAAGTATCTTGAAGAAGTGCAATCACTTATCCGCACTTCGTGAGATAAACCTATTCAAACTGGCCATACGACCTGTTAGCCTTTGAACATCTTTCACAATACGAGGTGAGGGCATGTCCATGATTGCTCGAATCTTCTCTGGATTAGCCTCGATACCTCGTTGTGTAACCATAAACCCTAAGAACTTTCCTCCTCTTACTCCAAAAGTGCACTTGTGTGGATTAAGCTCCATGCCATATGTTTTTCATGATCTTGAAAAGCCATTTCAAATGATCCAAGTGTTTGTACTCCTTTGTACTCTTCACGAGCATATCATTGACATATACTTTCATGGTTTTTCCAATCTCATTTTTTAACATCATGTTCACGAGCCTTTGATACGTAGCGCCCAAATTCCTAAGGCCGAAAGGCATGACCTTGTAACAATATACCCCTTTCGATGTTATGAACAAAGTCTTCTCACGATCTTCCTTCGCCATCATTATCTGGTTAAAGCCTTGGTACGCATCCATCATGCTTAGAATTGCGCAACCCACTGTAGAGTCTACCAATAGATCTATCCGTCGTAGTGGATAGTGATCTCTTAGGCATGCTTCATTTAAATCCGTGAAGTTGGTGCACATATGCCATTTACCTTGAGCTTTTGGGACTAGTACCACGTTAGCCAACCATTCAGTGAAATGGATCTTGTTGATGTATCCAACATCGAGAAGCTTATTCACTTCGGCATCTATTATGGCGTTACGATCTAGCCCAAAGTTTCTTTTCTTTTGTTTCACTGGTTTTACATCCAGGTCGACATTTAGTCGATGCACAATGACCTCTAGGCTTATGTCTTTAAAGTATGATGTCCAAGCAAAAATATCTTTATTTTCTCTCAAGAAATTTATCATTAGCACCTCGACATTCGGGTCCATTTGTGACCCAATTTGTGTTGTCTTTTCCAAATTGCCAGGTACAAGTTCAATCACCTTATGTTCGATGATTCAATGCAAGTTTTCTCAATTTTTTGCTTTTTGCTCGGCTCGGGATCATAGTTTGGAAGTTCGATAGTCGAAGCCAACTTCTTCGTCTTTTTTATTTTCTTTCTGGCAGGACTTCATTTCAGTGAAGTCGTATAATACTCTCGAACCGTCTCTTGATTGCATCATACATGCCAAACCCCGGCCTTGGTACGAAATTTGATTTTCAAATAAGGTGTGGATACTATGGCTCCAAACAGATTTAAACCAGGTCGTCCTAGTATGACATTGTATGCAAATGGTACATCAACAATAAGAAATTTCATCATCACCATTTTTCTTGTGGGTTTGTCACCCAACAAAGCAAGAAGATCAATCATTCCGATCGGTGTTATCTCAGAACCTCCGAATCCAACCAAGGGAGTTGTTACTGGGCGAAGCCGTTTGGTATCAAAATTCATCTTCTGAAGTACACTAAAAAGCATTATGCCAGCCGAGCTGCCGTTATCTACAAGTACTTTGTATACCGCAAAGTTTGCGATATCCATTTTGGTCACCATTGAATCGTCTTGTGGTCCAATCACACCGTCGCAATCCTCATCTCCGAAGCTGAAAACTTTGCGCTTTGAACGCACAGTCATGACATGCAACACTTGTGATCTCTGTTCTTGTGATTTTAGTTCATGTGTGTATTTCTTCTGGGCATTATGTGAATCTCCATTAGTGGCACCTCTAGCTATAGTGATAATTGATTAATTTCTCCATGAAGAGGTAGATTATTTTGCAGGTTGTTTTCTTTCTTTGGGTATTGATCTCGACGTTCGTCACACCACTTTTTATCTTTATGATCCCTGTTACGATAATCATCCCTTCTTCGATAGTTATCTCTGCCACAATTTTGAGAGCGACTTTGGTCTCGTCGACCTTGTTGTTCTAGAGATCTAGGCTTTTCTTGTCTCTCTCGAGCCTTTTGATCTATAAATTGTTGTAAGTATCCTTGCTTGATCAATTTCTCAATCTCGTCTTTCAATTGGAAGCACTCCTTGGTATCATGACACGTATCTTTATGGAATCGGAAATATGTATTTGGATTTTTCTTTCGTGCCCCTTTTTTCATAGATCGCGACCTTTGTTCTCAATGGCTAACAAAGCTTGTCCTCTCGAGGTGTTTAGAGGAGTATAATTCTTGAACCTCGTCTATCGAGGTCTTCCATGCTTATCAGGTCGGTCATTCCTTGATCCTTGATTCTTCTCTTGAGTTTTATCCTTCAATTGCTTCTGAATCCTCCGTTCTTGCCTTTTTAACTCATTCATCTCTTTGGCATAGATGTACTTTTGAGCCATCACCATAAGTTCTTCCATGTCCAATGGGCGATCTCTGATCAATGCATCAGCGAATGGTCCCATTTTTAAAACATTTATCATTAGATTGATTTTTATCTCGTTGGTTAGGCCTTGAACATCTAGAGCTTCATCATTAAAACGATCTAAAAAGGATCATAAGTTCTCATCATCCTTTTGTCTTATGCTGAACAAGTGGGATACAGATTTAGCATATTTACGTTTACTAGCGAAGTGATATTCGAACTTGCGCATGAAATGGATATAATGCACAATGGACCCAATGGATAAATGTGTGAACCAATCTTGAGCTCGTCCCATAAGGGTCATCAAAAAGATTTTGTTGTTCAAAGCATCCGATAGATTATGCATCGTCATCAAATTTTCATATGCGATCACATGTTGTGTGGGATCAGTCGAGCCATCATATTTCGGAAGATCGGGGATACGGAAGTTGCCCAGAGATTTTGATAGGATTTCTTTGCAAAAAGGAGAATTTCTCCTTTGAAGAGTTAAGACAGGTCGGAAGACCTTTTTCATTGAATTGGGCGTATCACACACCTCTTCATTTATAGCAGTTTTTCCTTTTCCACCCTCACGAAGTGAACAGGTGTGGATTTTTAGCCTCCTCATTGGAGATTTGTACCCGATCTTCCCTTTGAGACACGTTTTATCGAGCTCCATCAGCCTTATCCTTTTGAGGAATGGGCTCGTGGAATAGTCTACGAGGTGTGACTGGGTCGGGATTAATTTGTATGTGTGGCGTAGCTGGAGCTTTTGCCAAATACTCTGTAGAGATTTTTGAGCATATTCTTGCATTTTCTGTTGGAATTGCTCGTTGGTCATTGTTATAATGGGTTCGTCACCTATTTTGAATCCCGAAGGTGTATCTACACAGATGGGTGACGAACCCATTATAACACCTTCGGGATTCGAAATGGGTGACGAACCCATTATAACAATGACCAACGTGCAATTCCAGCAGAAAATGCAAGAATATGCTCAAAAATCTCTACAAGAGTATTTAGCAAAAGCTCCGGCTACGCCACACATACAAATTCATCTCGACCTAGACACACCTCGTATACTATTCCAGATGTTCCCGATTGTTTAGCGAAACAAACAGATGTTCCCACAGATAGCGCCAACTGATCTGCGTCGTATTTCGTTAGAGCTACAACACTGACCAGTTGAGGCTCGGGTAGGACCCGACCAGGAGATTAATAGATTATAGACTACAATCTAAGGTAGAGCTGCCTACATACCTATCAATAGGATCAAATCTTACGTAGTTCAATTCGAGTAAGGAGTCCTAGCATGAACCTCATGATTTATAAGTAGGTCTATTCAGTATCTAGATCGAAGCTCATAGCTCGGAGCTATAGTGAATCTTCTAGAGAATTTTGTGAATAGTGATTATGTGATCCTGCTCTCGTCATATATGAGGGTATTTATAGGTGACATGGTGTATGGGTGTGAGGGTAACACGTGGCCTTTACAGATGGTGGCATGTGAAGTGATCGTAGCGCTCCTAAAGCCCGGGTCGGGTTTCGGGTCACGTGTAATTCGGCTAGGACACACGCATCCTATGACAAATATGGGCTTTTGCTCTGATTTGGGCCTTGATCTAGCTGTTGGGCCTCTAAAATAAGATAAAATTATATGCCCAAATTTGGGCATATCAAGTTCTTGTCCTCGTGGCCCTGGATATAGCCCTCCCCTTTAAGAGCGTCGGAGCAATTTTGCACGATGTCATTGAATAATCAAGGAAAAACTATAACTGAAAAAAAAAACTATTTTGCTCTTGATAATTATTTTCAACAGATCAAGATATATAACTATTAATTATCTTTCCACCCCCCACCCAATTTAATTTTTGTGATTCATTTGAGCATGTCACAATTAAATGTATATGTCTAATGTTTCTACATAAAATCTTAACTACCAACTATTAGATCGAAGGATTAGATCAGCTTGCTTGCTTGGGTGGAATATCTAGTAACAACTGTGATTAGTCTATTTATATCAAAATTCCCTTCATCTTTCTCAACTTGATAACAAAATGCAAGACAAAAATGTTGAAACTTGAACAAGTAAATATTAATAAAAATATGGTAAATAATACTTTTAATTAAATGACATATGTATACAGTTGTCATTAAATAATTCTGCAAGTTTTACTATATCTATTGTTTGTAAATGCATAAAATATAAAGATGATAATGACTTGTATACATGTGAAAATATTATGTATCGGTTGCACCTAAAAATAGACTAATATGTCATTTTCCCACCAATTATTGTGTTCGTGAATACAATTTTCTTTTTTGGTTTCCTAAGTGTTCCCAAGCCCAAAATCTTGACATTTGATCCATCGTGACTTTGTCAGTGTCGAATGTGGGATCTCTTCGAATAAAGTTTTCTGCTTACACAATGACTCGAACACGAAACCTTCTGTTTATGTATTTAAATGCAAATTGTGATTGAAAATTCTAGTTCATCACCGATTTATGTCTGAGGACAAGTGTAATTGAAATTCACACTTGGGATGTAATTGCCTACCCTCCTATGATTTATATTGGGTTATGACAATCAGAAACAGGCTATAATTTCCTAATTTTATCATATTTTATTTTATTTTATTTCTTGCAATAGCAAAGGCTCTAAAAACTTAATCCGACAAACCCGGATTGGCAATTATTTCTCAAGGCTCGTCCCTATTATTCCTTCTTTGCCAAACACTTTGGACTTTGAAAATAGAAATGCAGTAATCCCTGTTTATCCCTCCCCCACCACACACACACATATCATTTGTAAGGTCCATACTTGACTTACCCAAGTTGAAAATTTGTAGTTTGTCCTTAAAATTAATGGGTAATTTTAGGGGGTAAAAAACATATTTTTTTTGGGGCAAAATGCACTTCACCCTCTCTAAAATTATCTTCGCACTAAACTCTCTCAAAACTTTTTTTTTAAAAAAAAAAAATAGAGAGAGAGATTATGCCCCCTAGAAAATTAATATGGACAACACTTTGCCCCAAAATTAATGTTCATGTGAATTTTTTGTAAAATCTTAACCAAGAGTTAGTCTTTGTCTATTTGTATGATTACAGAAGTTATTTTTCATCTTCACATCAAAATAATTTTTTCACAGGATATTTGTCCTAAAAATTATTAATTGTTGCCTCAAAATTCATATTTTTTAAGAATGCGTAAAGTCAATTTTCGAATTCACCTGATCACTTTCAGTGTTAATTTACATTAGAAAGCGTAATTGGTTTGCGCATGAGATGATAAATGACATTTATGACCTTACAAATTCATAATGATTGACATAAGATTGAATATTTAGCAAAAAAAATACATGAACATTGATTTTGGGGCAAAATGGTATGCATTTAAATTTCAAGGAGGCATAACTTTTTTTTTGTTAGTTTTGAGGAGGTTTAATACTAAAAACCTAATTTTAGGAGGGGTGAAGTGCATTTTGCCCCCTTTTTATCTTCTAAACTCTCCTAAATATGGTTTTATATCCAAATAAGATCATGCAATAATGCAAATGTTACTCATTCCAAGTTCAATAGTTAAGATTAAAAATCTTTGTACTAAAGTTTTCTTCGTTCCTGGAGTTAAAAACATTTTTCATATGTAAATATTTTGTTTGAATTTTTTAATAGTAGTATAATACAATTTTTTACCTTTTTAGGTATGGGACTTAGATCCCAAATTGGAATTATGGGGTTCATATACCTTTGGGTTCTTCCACTTCAATAACTACCTTTTGAGGTAAGGTACTCCCACGGTTCATACCAATTTATCGAGAACATTGAATATATATTGTTTCGTTTGTTTGTAAAACTCGAGTTCCACTTAAGTCATCTGTGAATACTCTGCTAGCCTCTACCAGAATAGCATCATTGAAAAAACTGAATTATCAAAATCACATGAAACTCTAGCATGTACTGGATTTAACAGAACAAAAAATCAATCATGTGATGAGTGAATTATATTTATCATGTGATTGATGTACATTTTAAATAAAGTCAACAGTGACTAAGTAGGCGTAATATCACTTGCCATATAATTTGTTGAGTTCGGCAAAACCCTGACGAAGCAAGAATTTCCCTTAAAACCACATGCTTATTAATACTCAAATTTATATGATTTGATTTCATTAAAATAATTTATTACGGAAGAATGTTCGCCAAAAGGGAAAATAATTCTGCCTTATGAAAGAGTTATTTGTTAGAATCAAGTGGGTTGGCGTAGTAGTTCAGCGCTTCGTCCCTTAAGCAAGTGGTTGGAAGTTCGAATCCCAACTCTTGTGAATGGAAAAAACTCTTTGGCTAGCCTCCTACCGCTTAGTGCGCTGACAGTGAGACGATGGATTAGTCTCACGACAGTCGGCTATGAAGATACTTTGGGAAACCAAAAAAAAAAAGAGTTATTTGTTAGGCCAAGCCCAATGGGTTTTTTGAGTCCAAATGTTTAGACACTAATAAGTCCAGAAAAGGAAAAGTTGGCCTTAGGGAAGGCCTAAAACCAGCTTATTTATTCATTATTTTGAGTTTTCGTAAAATAACTTTAATTTGAACACGTTACCAAACACTTCTTAATGCAAAAAGGGCTGGAAAATTTATTAGGGTATTTTGATAGAGGTGATAAATGAGGGGTTGGATTCATAATGGGTCGGGTCCAACATGTGTTCAAATGCACGAGTTCAATATGAGTTGGGTCCAATCGAATTTTATAGAAAACAACTTAGATGTCTTTGGCATCTCATTATTGCAATTACAAAATATAATTGATTACATAGTTTATCATTTTGTTAGCATCTAATCAAAGTAGTTATACATTTCCAAGGTACATATATATAAGGTTTTAAGCATCTTATAATATGTTTTAGGAAGTTTATATATAAGCTAGCCAAACACTGTTTTAGATGCTTATTTCTCACTGCAAAGTGCATAAATCAACACTTTATTGTGCAACTTTACATGCGTATAGAACTTGGAATGTGAAAAATGAAACATTGAATTAAAATTAAAAAAAAAAATGCGAACTCATACATCCAACATAGATAATCTTAAAGACAATAGTTATAAATGCATATTACAATATTACATCATAGGGCACGCTTAAGCACAAGAGAATAAATGATATATAGGTCATTGACCATGCTTATGAATTAAAAATTAAATAGTCAAAGCTACAAATTGCTAATAACAATTTTAATATAGAACAATAATTCTCTTAATATAACCAAATAATGGATATTATTATTATTATTATTATTATTATTATTATTATTATTATTATTATTATTATTATTATTATTATTCTCTGCAATGCCAACATTTGCACTTTCATTCACCATGTTCTTCCTTGCCCCTTTTCACATTTCTCAAAATATCAATTCTTTACATCCTTCTTGAAAGTGAACTTGTATTTTCAGTCTTTGTAAAGAAGAGGATAATAGATTTGATAAAGATATATTTGTTATATTTCTTTCTCATGAATATTTTGTTCTTGAAAAGTATAAGTGGTATTTTGTATAAACTATGAAAATTGGGTTATTTACGTCTACATTTCCTATAGTTAATTTTAAATTTTGGTATCCAATACACTTATATATTAAGAAATTATAACTTTTATAAGTGCTACCCTTTTTCCCCTTAATTTTTTCACCTTTTTATTTTTTGTTTTTCATTATATTCCTTTTTCCTTCTTCTTCTTCAATAAAGAAAATCAAATAAATAGAAACAAATATCACAAATGTTTCTAATTAAAAATAACTCTGACAAACAATTTTCTTTTTAGAAAATAAGGGCAAAATTTGTTTTGCCCCCCTCTACTATAAACGCACCATCAAATATCCCTTTTTACCCTAAAACCTTCAAACATCCCCCTCTATTATATTAAAATACATCAAACACCCCCTACACACATTGATAGACAAAACTACCCTTACTTTAAAATGATAAAATCACTTAGATCCCATCTAGTACAATCTATCTAGTATTTTACCCCCTCTATGATTAAATTTAATTAATTTGATCCCAAAATTTATTTAAGGGTAATTTTTTTAAATGCACAGCCCTTAAATTAATTATAAGTTAAATAAATAAAAAGATATGGTTGCTATAATATAGAAAGAATAAAAAATAAGTTTTAAATTATTTCATATAAATTTATATAACTGATATATTATACGCTTTTCTTTTAGAAAGAATTTAATAGATTTACTCTTTTTTTTCTTTCAATAACTTAATTGCATTGATAGATCTTAGAATATATTCTTGTTATTTTGTGCTTTCTAATTTCAGTTGCCTTTCTGTAAAAGCAAATAACTAAATATTATAAATTTTTATTTAATATGAACTATGTATGCATGTCTAATTCACAGAGTAGTATTAATTATATCAATTAAAGAAAGGGTAAAAAAGAGAAGCATTTATCGCTAATTAACATTAAAAAAATTGTGTACATGTTATATAATAAAAAGATGATATGAATACGTGTATCACTTTATCTAATAAGTAATATATTACTTAAAAATATAAATGATTAGTTTTATTAAAACCTAGCAATGGTTAACATGGATTATCAAGAGTTATTCAAAATAAAATTAAAGTATTAGCATATATAAAAGAAAATAATGTATTAATAGTGACCATAAACATTTATGTTGAATTTTTTTTTAAAGTTTAATATGTTTTATTCATAATACTACAATCATATTTTACTATTTATTTCATATATATTGAAGATTAATTAATTTAGTAATTAACTTATTTAATAAAATTAGTAAATCAATTTTAGAAGCAAATTATATTGAAATGCAATCATAAGGGGGCAAAGTGCTATAGATTATTAAAGATGAGTGGACAATAAATTTATGGTTTTATAAATCAAGGGTATTTTTGTCTATCAATGAGTTTAGATGGGTCTGTGATGTATTTTAATATAGTAGAAGGGGGTGTTTGAAGGTTTTAGAGGTAGATGGAGTATCTTATGTTGTGTCACCGATAAAGAGGGACAAAATGAATTGTGCCCTAAAAAATAATTGACAGAAAACCATCTATTGATTATTTTTTAATATTTCAAATAACTTTTTGATATATTGGTAGGGCTCTATTTTGTGTTATATATACAACAAAATGTAAAGTATAATTATTTATCATTATAAACAATAATTTGAAAGACTAAACGGTATTTTTCTTTTATTTTCAGTGAGAAACAAATGTGTAAAATACAATTTCCTTGATAAAGTTCTCTAAACTTTGGAGTGTCTAATTACCTAAATTAGAAATAACAAAAATACTTGAATTATTGCAGCGCTGCCTCACCAAAGAGGCTCTCATGACAAACCCCCTTCTTCCCCTCGCATACTCCTCTCATTTCCATTAACATCCATCTTTTGATCGTTAGTTGTCTTTTCTATTATCGGTTGTGGTCAATAGAAAAACAAACTCATCCGATGTCATAAAAAACACTTTAGCAATAACCAACACGAAAGTTCAACTAAATTGCACAAAATGTCCCAGTTAAATTTGAATATCAAGCGGCTTTGATTGATCTTGTAGATTTTGTGACTTTCTAGGCTCCATAAATTGGTATGCTTTTTCCTTCTATTATTGGAGAGTGACAATATTTAAATTTAATTCTCTCATATGGAATTTTTGACTTGATCTAAATCATAACAAGATCATTAATAATCGCAGCACATTTTTGCTTCAAAGGGACTTACTTTATTATAATTAAACTATTTTCTAATTGATGTAAAATAGCCGATTTTCTAAAACAAAAAACATACCATTATGACTAATTTCTTGGTGATCAAGCAGATCAACTAGTATATTCCCCAAGCAAATGATCGAAAAAAAATCTCAAATTTCTCAATAATAAAAGAAAAAAGAAATAAGAGAAAGAAAAAGGCAAGAAGTGTCACGTGCATAATCACGCGTGTCGCTCCAGAACTTTCCACGCCGCCCTTCTGTGCACTTTGCCAAATAACACTGTGTATATATATATATATATATATATATATACACATATAGTATTGTATATTACTATATATATAATCTTCCAATCCCAACTCTGCCTTCAGTTCTTCTTCAGACCAAAAAGCACTTTTCATTGTTCTTCACTCCCACCTTCTCCTGCAAAAGATTTGATCATCAAACACAAGGTTTTCTTCGCAACCCTCCAATCTATAGATATGTATTATTGCATGTGTATCTGTATGTATGTATGTAATAGATCTGTGTATTTTCTGTTAATTACACTAATCAAAGATTTGTTTAATCTTCATATTGAAAATAAAAAGCAGAAAGAAAAAAAGAGATGGGTAGCTCAGGATTTTCATGGAAATTGAAGGATCACCCGAAATTGCCCAAGGGAAAAACATTAGCGATGGTGGTATTGGATGGATGGGGTGAGGCTAATCCCGACAAATACAATTGCATCCATGTCGCTGAAACCCCCACCATGGATTCACTCAAAAATGTAATCTTTTTTGCAATTTTTATTTATATTCACTATTTTTGGTTTGAAAAATTAATGGGCTATTGTAGTTTCTTTTTTGGCCAATGTCAAAGTACCAAATATTACGCTGCCGTTCGAAAAGTTTAGTATGTATTTCAATTTACTCCTTCAGTCCATTTTTCAATTTTTCTATAGCTTTTGGATGGATCGGGCAACATGTGCACCTCACATATTTAATTGCACCTCACATGTCTAACTACAACAATATATGCATTGAAAAATGGCACTTTGAGGTGTACATGCTCCTGAATCCGGCCAAAATCCACCTGAAAAATGGCAATTGAGGTGGCACATGCTTCCGAATTAGGCCAAAATCCACCTGAAAAATGGTCCGAAGGATGAAATTGAAACGCAAATCATGTTTTTAGGGATGATACCGTAACAATGGGTTGTTTAAGGACCAAATTGATATAAACTTGAAATTTCAGGGACTATTAGTGACATTTACTTTTTTTTGTTATTTTTTCGGAAAAAGCATGATGGATTGAGTTTGTCAGGTTGTCGGCTCTCTGTGAAATATTCGTTTGGCCTAAAGTTTAGTTTGCGTTTCAGTTTTGTGCTCCAGGTCATTTTCCGATGGATTTGGGACGGATCGGGCAACATGTGCACCTCACGTGACCAACAACTACAAAACATGCAAATCACACTTGCCCCTGAAAAATGGCAATGGCACTTGAGGTGTACATGCTCCCGAATCCGACAAAAATCCACAAAAAATGGCCTGAAGGACGAAATCGAAATCGAACACAAATTATGCTGTAGGGATGGTAGTGTAACATTTGGTAATTTAAGGACCAAAATGATACAAACGTGAAACTTCAGGGACTATTAGTAACATTTACGTGACATTTACCTCTCTTTTTTCGTAATTTCTTGGAAAAAACATGTGGGTTTGAGGTTTTTTGGTTGGATACTTAATGAAGGGCGCGCCTGAGAAATGGAGATTGGTGAGGGCGCACGGGAAAGCAGTGGGACTGCCGACAGAGGATGACATGGGTAATAGTGAGGTTGGTCACAATGCTCTTGGTGCTGGCCGGATTTATGCACAAGGGTGAGCTTTATTTTTTTATTTTTAGTTATTTGTTTTATTTGTTCAGTCAGAGAAAAGCTTTAGATGTTACTCTCTGTAATTCATAGTTTTTTGTATATTTACTTGTTTGATCTTAAGTCAGAAGATAACAAGTTAATTTTTAGAATTGAAGCTGTAGATATTAATCTCTTTATAATGGACAATATGCCTGATTTCGACCTAAAATATGTGAAATGTTGATTTTGATACTATTATGCAGTTACGATCCTCTTTATTGTCACTTTTTGTGTTGGGGTTTGTTATCTTAGTCATTTTTTCTTTACTTTTGTGATTTAATATGTATTTACTTATTTCACTCATTTTTGTTCCTTGTTTTTCGTACTACATATAGATGGACTTATGAAGTAGTATATAAACTTTGTTTTTCCTGAAAGAAAATGCCATTCTATGTTATTTTCATCTCGAGAGGGAATGCAGAATTGATCAACTATTCAGATGATTATATTCACTATCAATGAATCATTTTCAAAATTGGGTGTAATTTCAAGAGACATGATGAGAATCGTTTGTGGTGGTGTGATTTCAATACCTGAATCACCATCTCTGTCTGTTTCCAGTTGCAAAAATTATTACATCAGTCTAAAAGGTTCACTTTCGGAATAATTCATCGTCTATTCATCTTCATACACGGTGAAAAATTATGAAACACTTACAATTGAAAACAACAAGAACTTTTTCGTGCATAAATCTGTGGTCTCAGACTAACATTTTATCCTTTCCAAATGTGTTCTGAATATAGTGCGAAGCTTGTTGATATTGCTCTTGAATCTGGCAAAATCTACGATGGAGATGGTTTCAAATACATCAAAGAATCTTTTGAAACTGGAACACTACACCTCATTGGATTGTTAAGTGATGGAGGTGTGCACTCTAGAATCGATCAGTTGCAGGTATCTCTACTGTTTAAATTTCATCACAATTTTGTCGATCCACCAAGATGAAACAATGATATTTTATACGTTTGGTTCTCTCATTTGCTTCTTCGTAGTTTTTTTTAATTTTGTTAACCTTTCTTTTTTCCGCATTTTGGCATGCATAGAAAAGAGAACTAATTGTGCATGTCATATTATTGGAGTGCAGTTGTTGCTTAAAGGTGCTAGTGAGCGTGGTGCTAAGAGAATCCGTGTTCATATTCTCACGGATGGACGTGACGTGTTGGATGGCTCAAGTGTAGGCTTTGTTGAAACTCTTGAAAATTATCTAGCAAAGCTGCGTGAGAAAGGTGTTGATGCCCAGGTTGCATCTGGTGGAGGTCGCATGTATGTTACAATGGATCGTTATGAGGTAATCCATTCTGGTTTCTAACTGCAACATGGTCGTCCTTATATATATACATATGCATATAATCTTTTTGACTTTAGGTCTTATAACTTTACACATCTATTTATTTAAGCTTAAGAGACACAATTATATTGAAATGCATGAATATTCAAGAATTTATTGAGATTTGGATGTCTTGCTTGGTGTAGTATATAAAATCAAGTATTTAGGCATTGAGTCACGTCTCATTATGGGCTTAAAATATAATTTTGTCATATTTAAGCGGATAAGGTCATGTTTCGACTCTATATGTACATCTTATTAGAAATAATACTGGATGATTATGAGTGTACTTCCTGCTGCTTTATTGTGATACAAGTATAATACAATGCAACCATATTCAGTAATGCCTTATTCTCATGTGGAGTTAATGATCTATTTCTGCTTCCCTCTTAGGGCTATCTCTGGGTAATGCTATGATGGATGGTCCCGGTCCACAATACACCATTGGATTATGGTGATTGAGGTGTTTTTTACTATGACACCCCTGCATCCGATCCGACGTGTATGATTGGTCCAGGCCTACCATAGATCACTCACTATCTCCAAATGTATCGCAGTTGAATATGGTTAAGTAACAAAGCATACGAATCCTTCAACACTTGCTTGAGAATATTTTTCAATTACGATTCTTTTTATACAATGTTGCCCCATTTCCTTCTGGTCTTATATTTCATTTCGTATTTAGTCCAAGTTCTCTTGAAAAAATTCTTTTGTACTGTTCCTCACACAACCATATATTGCTGATCATTTCTAGAACGATTGGGAAGTTGTAAAACGAGGCTGGGATGCCCAAGTTCTTGGAGAAGCACCACACAAGTTTAAGAATCCCGTTGAAGCTGTAAAGAAGCTGAGAGAAATCCCTAATATAAGTGATCAGTATCTGCCTCCATTTGTTATTGTCGATGATAATGGGAAGGCCGTGGGCCCTATTGTTGACGGTGACGCAGTTGTAACTTTCAATTTCCGGGCTGATCGTATGGTTATGATAGCCAAGGCACTTGAGTATGAGGACTTTGATAAATTCGATCGTGTGCGATTTCCAAAGATTCGTTATGCTGGAATGCTTCAATATGATGGTGAATTGAAACTTCCAAACCATTACCTTGTTTCACCCCCGGAGATTGAAAGGACGTCTGGAGAATATTTGGTGCACAATGGTGTACGTACTTTTGCTTGCAGGTAAGTTGGTGGCAGTTTAGTTTACTAAGGTTGATTTTATGTGTTCATGTTTTTTGCTCTGTTTTTAATCTCATATTGTTATAATGTAAACTAGACGGGATTCTGTTGTAAGCAGTAAAAAAAAATGGAATCTCAAATTTTGCCCTTAAACTTATGGTTTTGATTGAGCTTTTACATATTATTTTGGCCAAGTTTGTATTTGCGTGAACATGTGCTCAAAAAGGACCAAAAACAGATCTAGGCCCAGTTTTGCATGATCGTAGGTTATCTTTCATGTGATTTTCTTTTAGATGACTCAGAAAAAATGAGGTCACATTCATTCATCAGTTGTTCGTATTTACTTCTGATATCATGCACCTAGCTTTCCTTGTGCAGATTCTTTCTTGCATAATCATTGTTTATACCTCGGCAATTTTCCTTCTCTGCCTTGTGTTCACTTAGTTATTAGCTATGTATTTTCACAGTGAGACAGTTAAGTTCGGTCATGTCACGTTTTTCTGGAACGGAAACCGCTCGGGATACTTCAATCCACAAATGGAAGAATATGTTGAAATTCCCAGTGATAGCGGTATCACCTTTAATGTCCAGCCAAAGATGAAGGCCTTGGAAATTGCTGAGAAGGCAAGGGATGCCATTCTTAGCGGTAAATTTGACCAGGTAATCCATTGAAATCTTAATTTTCTTTTTCTTTTTTCTTATTATTATTGAATTCTAGTCTAGAAAACAACATTTTGACATAAGAAACGTATGTTTTACTTTCAAGGTACGTGTTAACCTACCAAACAGTGACATGGTGGGACACACTGGTGATATTCACGCAACAGTTGTGGCTTGTAAGGCCGCCGATGAGGCTGTAAAGGTAATCTTGATCACGGTTTTTTCCTTTTCCGAAGCATTTCTCGAGTTGTGAATTTTCTTACCCAGATGAAGACATAACATTTTATACACCTGGTATTCTTGTGGTTTACCAATTGCGAAATGATTGTTTTTGCGTTCCTGGAAGTACGTGAGTGTTCCTTCGTCCTTTAAGCATAATTTTCTTAATTGGGACTTGAACTAAAGGTGATATGCTAAATTGCGTTGATATTGATAGATGATCCTCGACGCTATAGAGCAAGTTGGTGGAATATATGTTGTCACAGCTGATCATGGAAATGCCGAGGATATGGTAAAGAGAGACAAAAAGGGCGAGCCTCTACTTGACAAGAATGGCAACATTCAAATACTTACTTCCCACACTCTACAACCTGTAAGTAATCTATTTCTTCTAATTCGTATTCCTAAGTTTAAGTAATCTACAACCTGTAAGGCTACATTTGCGTGGGTATGCTTTGGATACATCTTTCTCCTTGATTGTGGTTTAAGTCTAAGCTTCTACTCGGAAGCTGTCGGATGGATTGTCACCGGAATATGTTTTTAAAAGAATAAACAAGATGAGTTTGCGTTTTAATAGAAGGATTAAAATTGAGTGAAAGAATTTAAATGATTCCGGTATTAGGTGGATTTGAAATCTACCATAATAATTGAAAAAAATAGCTCCAAATGATTGTGGAAAATTTGTAATTCATTGTAAGTTTGTAACATGGAGTTATCCAAGTTCGGATTTGAAATCTGTAGTTCCGAAATTATTCGATCCAAACGCACTTGAGATTACATATTTTTTTTTTTTTTTTTTTAATACAAGAGGGAGGGGGATACCCTATATATCTAGCCCGACAAACCCGGGTTGATAGTTTTCAACTGAGCCATAAAGACTCCATCAAACTCCATAAAGGAGGGAGAGCCACACAACTGTGACTCCTGGGTTTTGAACCCAGGACCTCCCACTCACAAGTGGGAGGTGGTACCACTAGGCCAAAGCCTTAGTAGTTGAGATTACATTTTGATGGAAGGATTTGAGAGCATAATATTCAAACCCAAAATGCAAATCTATTGAACTTGTTTGTTTGTATAATTTCAAGTTACAACGGATTTCACGTTTGTAATCAATCATCTTGAGGTGTTTTTTTTTTTTTTTCAATTATTATGGTAGATTTCAGATCCACTTAAAACCGATTGATCTCAATTTTTTCCTGAAAATTTTTCCTCAAATTTAAACCCTTCAATCTAAGCACAACCTGGAGGGATCCTTGGTTGAGGATATTAAAATGGTTTCCACTGTTGGGCCTTTCGTTTTCTAGTAGCAAGATTGAAAAATTGAACCATCTGGTTTAATTCGTTCTCAATAGTTCTTAACAGCCATGAAACGATTATCTTACAAGGCCCGTCAGAACGGACTCGTGACTGATACATATATTGTGACCTTTTGTAGGTTCCCATTGCGATTGGTGGACCTGGGCTAGCACCGGGCGTGAGATTCCGTAATGATGTTCCTGATGGCGGGCTGGCCAATGTGGCTGCAACTGTCATGAACCTTCATGGATTTGAGGCACCTGATGATTATGAGACGACCCTAATTGAGGTTGTCGACAATTAGATTACCAGAGCCTGGCCTCGAAATTTTGCAGAGGAGAAGGTTGGGGAAATAAACTATTTGAATAAGTACTTTGCTTATTTAGAGTACTGGAATATTTAAGGTATAAACTTTTCGATTGTTTTGACAGTCGATCGACTATGAGATTGAGTTTTTGGAATCAGTGTTTTCGTTTTGTGTCGTATTGCACATGAACCCAAGGTTCTTGAGAAGGCCTTGCTACTAAGGTGGAGGAATTAAGATCTTATGGTGATGAGAACAGGTCGTGTGGATGCTGAATAATTATATTCATATGGAATATCTCAAAAAAAAATAAAATTAGTTTAGTGATTACTAATATGATTCGAGTAATAAATTCTCACTTATAAGTATATAGATCATATGGGTATAAATAGTTGGAACAAAAAATGAAACACGACTTGAAACAGATGATTTTGATTGCAATTGTAAACCCTATTCGAGGAAGTCCATGTGTATAGTCTCCGCAATGTGTGAAATCGTCATGTGTATTATTGATTTATGTTCTCGATTCGTGCTTTAACTTGGCCATCAACATTAACTTTCTCCAACACAAGCTTTCTTGCACTCTTGAACCATCTTTGGTCTCCGGCTTGTGCAAAGGTAGAGCTTCCCATCCTTCACGGTGGCGGTGGTGAGTTGCTGTTTGCCACCTTTGTCTCCGTCGGCTGTTCTCGTCAGTATTGACAAGAAGTAGTATTGGGTTTTTGGACTGTCAACTGGGGTCAATGTCTCCAATATGTTTGCAGTTGCCATAGTACCATAATCAAATCCTCCCTGGAAAATTTCAATTTCTATTGTCGTTAGGATCAAGTTTACTCCTGTGCAATTTCAATGAATATCAGGTATATTACATGGTTCCTCCTGCCCTACATGAGACTCCAAAAAATGCCCCAAAGTTTGGGAAATCACCATAACTTCGCCTATGAGTAAGAATATATTATAATTTCACCCCATATAAGTAAACGCAAATTCCTGTTCCAGTCTATATTTCGAGTTGTGAGGACGGGGGTGTACCAGTAATTTGCAAAGCTTAAAGGGGTTTGTGGTAATTACCCAATAAATTAGAGGTTGTGCAAGTAGTTAACCCTTGAATATTACATCGAAAACGATCTAATAATATTGAATATTATTGCCCATAATATGCAATTCGCCCTAATAATATGCAAACTCGGACAGCGAAACATATCATTCGACTTTCAAGAATCGACGCTTTACGTCTTCGTCAAGATTATCGTATAACGGCTAATACTTTGAACTTGAAACAATAAACATATGATACTGCAGCAAAATATGTCTCTGTGCTAGGAGTGAAAATTTACCTCTGCATCAGTTTCCCCAAAGTGAGCCTGGTTTCCCAGTAAATAGTCCACCTGAGAAATATAAATAAAACATTCATTCTCAATTCTCATATCGTAAACTTCGACTCCATCGAACAAATACAAGCACGACTAATAGAAATGGAAATTGCAAGAATAGACGGTTTAATTACTTGAGAGAGGAAGTCCTCAGAGGAACCATAATCAGTGATGGATTTCTTATGAGTAGGAGTGATCGTGACTGTGAGATTGCTCGTTGCATCGAAGTTGTCTTAGTATCTAAGGACCTGACCAGGGTACTCAACTTCGTTGCTCGGGTTCCATTTTGAAGGGATAGATAACTTGAATCCATCTCCTGTGTAAGGTTTGAAATCCGAGTTTGTTTTTGGCTTCTCAAAGATGTTGGTTGGCTACATTTTTAAACATTTAGAGATACATTAGCTAACATGATACATGGATTGTATTCTTATTTATGATACTTATTGTAATGGATAAAGGGATAAAAAAATCGACGTATTTTGAGTTGAATTCGGTTCTAGCTTTGTGCGCAGGGAGCAGGGGACGAACAAAGATGATGTAGACATGTAGCTCTATGTTAAAATTCAAAGGAAAGCGACTAACCATTCACTTTGTTTGATGAGTCTGGATACACAGATACAGTATCATATTTAGGCTAGTCTAAATGTTCTTTATAAGTAGAGGTTAAATATTACGAGCCAACGCAGTATAACATTCAATAAACAATTGGGTACAGAATCGAGGCCAACAACGATGCTAACGATCATGTTTGACCGCGCTCGTTAACTCCATTTCATTGGATTAAGACCGGATAGATTAGTTGATGGATGAGACGGGTTGTGCTAATTATTAAGTCAAATCAAAATGATTTGGCAAGAGGGCTTAAGAAGACGATATCCATCATGAACATTTAGGCATTATAGGAGGATCTACTCACGAATATTTCGTAGGTGCAGCTCCGAAAAAATAGGAGACGATTTCTGTTGTTTCTAGATCTAGGGCTACCATGGAGCCGCCGGCCATGGCGGCGCAATCCCCTCCACTCAACGCTGATACCCCAAAGGACTCATACGCAGATAAGCTTAAAGGGAATAATATCCCACAAGAACGTGCGGCAAGGGCTGCGAGAAAAGCATTTGTTCAAGGGGTAGATACGAATGTGATTGGGACCTCGGACGTTCTTAATGGCCGGAAAACAATTTTTTTGTCAAAGGAAGAGGACAACTACATGGCTGCGCCTTTTGAATTTGCCCTCGTAGGTAAATTCTCTCATGGCTATCCGACCATGACGTGTCTCCGATCCAAATTTGCAGCACTTGGTCTTCAAAAAGGATTCAAAATTGGAGTATTGGATCACAAACACGTTTGGATTAGATTATTTGATCCAAACGATTACGCACGTATATGGTTGAAACAAACGTGGTATTTTGAAGGATATCCGATGAGAGTTCTAAAATGGACTACTGACTTTGATCCTAAAGAAGAATCACCAATCATGCCGATATGGGTGAAAATTTTCGGTCTTCCCCTCATTGGTTTCATAGACAATTGCTATATCACATGGCTAGCTTGATAGGCAAACCAATCAAACTGGATGAAGCGACTTCTGAAATTGAGAACCCTGTGGTCGCGCGCATATGTGTGGAGGTTAATATCATGGAAAAGCTTATACCAGGTATCCCCATCCAAATTGAAGGAAGAACAAAATTCTACAAAGTACAATACCAGGGAATACCGGAGTATTGCCGGATTTGCCAACATAGAGGTCACTCAATGGCAGCCTGTTTCGTTCGGAAAGAGGGGGAAGAGGAGAACGTGGTCAATTCCGATAACAGCGAGGAGTCGAGAGTTGATTTACGTACAATTCTGGACAAAAAACTTGGCAAAAGAGTTGTAGCATAATCAGGACTTAACAAAGAAGTCCCAATAACAATACTTAAATGGAATCAAGAGAAGGATGGTGATAAATCTGGAGCAGCTGGGATAATCATGAGCGAAAGCGTATTGAACTCAAGTGGAAAAAAGATTGATGATGATAAGGATCAGTGCACAAGTTCAGTGGTTAAAGAAACTATGGAAAGCCCTAAGATGAATTTAAACCATAACTTGGAGGAACACACACCAAGTCTTGAGATGAATTTGGACTTAGTTACATACAAATCCAATGACAATTAGGTCGAGGCGATGACATATAAGGAAGACAATAGGAAACGAAGAGAACAAGAGCTCGTTGATGAGCCATCGGTGGATGATTCGGAACAAGGTATAAATCTCGAGGTGTACATTGGTCCTGATGTGGGTTGCCCAGGTGGGGAGGAATATCACAAAAATCTGAGTGATGAAAATAGTGAGGAAGAGGACTCTTGGCATGATGTTATAAATAAAAAACATAGAAAAACAGCCTCGTGTGATGCGCATGTCAGCCCGAAAATTTCAAAACATCTTACTGCTGAGAAGACTAGGATGGTCACAAGAAGAAAGAAAGCTAACAACTCCCGTTTTGTTAAATGTTGAATACCCTAATATGGAATGTTCGTGGGATTGGGAATAAAAAAACTGTTGCAAGAGTTCGTAAATTATGTCGGAGGTGCTATCCTAAATTCTTGGTGATTATAGAACCCAAGATCCATCTTGATAAATTTAAAATGTTGAATGAATTTGGTTATAATAATGTTATTTGTAATTGCAATAACCATATATGGTTTTTTTATAACGATGATTTTAATGTGGAAGTGGAAGCTGATTTTGAACAATTTCTACACGTGCGTGTGAGCTCATCACTGCTCTATCAACCCATCTATTGCACTTGGGTGCATGCTAAATGCACAAGAGAGGAGAGATATCATCTATGGGATGGTCTTCGTGAATTCAGGGTGGAGGCTTTCCCTTGGCTTATTGGAGGTGATTTTAATGTTATTTCTCATGCTATGGAGAGAAGAGGAGGTGCCGCTCCTAAAAGATTATCCATGGAGGACTTTAACAATCTGATTTTAGATTGTGAACTTACCGATGCGGGATTCGAGGGAAGTCCTTTCACGTGGTATGCTAAAAGAGGAATATTTGAACGCTTGGATTGTGTCCTCTATACGAGGGCCTGGCAAGAAAAGTATCCATCTACATAGGAGCGTCATTTATTACAATCTAAATATTCAGATCATAACCCGTTGTTAATTTCATTAAAGGATTCTTCGACTCACACTTGTCCTTCTTCATTTCGTTTTTTGAATGTTTGGACGCGGCATGAGAGCTTCTTAAGCACGATTGAAGCTTCTTGGAATGCTACTACTGGTTGTCAGGGACTCACGAATTTCCATAGAAAACTGGTCCGTCTCAAAGGAACTCTTAAAACATGGAACCGTGATGTTTTTGGAAATATTTTTCAGGCTGTCCACATAGCTGAGGAGGAAGCCCAAAGATGTGAGAAATTGTTTGACGAGTTCCCGACTGAAGAGAATAGATGTGAGATGAATAGGACTGCAGCTATCTTTGCTCAAAAACTTTCAATTGAGGAAGATTTTTGGAGACAAAAAGCTGCTTGTAATTGGCTCAGGAAGGTGATCGTAATACTAGCTTTTACCATGCGTGGGTTAAAAGAAAACGGTCTAAAGGTCGTATTCACACAATTAAAGATGGAGAAGTAGAGCTTAATGATCCGGTGGCAATCAGACAATCGACTTCTGACTATTTTGAGAAAGTTTTCACTAGAGGAGTGGAGCAAGTGGAAGAACCGCACTTGAACTTCATACCAAATTTACTCACTGATTTGGATCGCTTGCGACTATGTGCACCTCCTTCTATTGAGGAGATTTGGAGTATTAATGTGAACAGTGTAACTGGCCCAGATGGTTTTTCAGCTCTTTTCTATCAATCGTGTTGGGAAATTATTAAAAAATATCTTCTTGAAGCGATGGTGGATTTTTTTAATGGATCTCCTCTTCCCAGAGGGTTCACGGCGACTAGTATAGCCCTGATTCCAAAGATTGATTCTCCTAAGTCATGGCAGCATTTCAGACCGATCAGCTTGTGCAACGTCAGTAACAAGGTGATTACTAAAATAATGGCCATTCGTCTCTCTGGTATAAAATAATGTCAAAGGCTTATGATCGTGTTCAATGGGAATTCCGTTATAAAGTGCTTGTAAAATTGGGATTTCCAGCAGATTGGATTTCTCTGGTTAAGGCGGCTATTGAGAATTGCTGGTTCTCTGTTCTAGTCAATGGGGGGGCTGCGGGATTTTTTAAATCCACTTGTGGCTTACTACAAGGTGACTCTTTATCTCCGGCGTTATTTGTCTTGGCATCTGAAGCTTTTTCTCGGGGTCTTGAGGTCTTATTTAAAAATAACCCATCTATGAACTATGATAATGGAGGAGGTTTGATGATAAGCCACTTGGCTTATGCCGATGACTTGATTATATTTACCAAAGGTTCAAAGCGGGCTCTTACACGGTTAATGCAATTCCTCAACTATTATGAGAAAGTATCTAGGCAGCTCATTAATAAAGAGAAGTCTAGTTTCATTATTGGCAAATCTGCATCCGAGGGCCGAATATGAATTGTTAAGTCGGTGACCGGATTTGGGCGCGAGAACCTCCCTTTTATATATTTGGGTGCACTGCTTTATAAGGGACAAAAACGACGTTCGGTGTTTAAATGTGTGATTAACAAAATTATCCATCGATTAGGAGGATGGGAAAAATCCATTTTATCTCAAGATGGACGCCTCACACTTATAAAAAGAGTCCTCTTCTCGATGCCGTTGTATATCATGCAAATTATGGAACCTCCACATAATGTCGTTCATCGTATCGAACGATTATTTAATCGGTTCTTTTGGGGCTCAAGTTCGATAAATAAAAAAATACATTGGTGTTCTTGGAGCCGTCTTTGTTACCCTATAGATGAAGGAGGCGTGGATGTGAGGAGTTTAAGTGACATGGTTGATGCGTTTGGAGTCAAATTATGGTGGAAACTGAGGGAAGGTAAGTCTCTGTGGGCGCAGTTCATGCAAGAGAAATATTGCAAAACGATACACCCCCTGATTGCACCAGTCAAAAATACATCGTCAATGGTCTGGAAGAGACTTTTCAGGGTGCGGGATATGGCGGATTTGCACATTGGTTGGCGGATTGGAATAGGTAATTGCTCGTTTCGGTTCGATAATTGGATTGGTGAGGGCGCACTTCATGTTCTAGTTGAAGACCCATATAACACGATGGATAGTGTAGCGACCTACTGGAAAAACGGAGGATGGGATGTAAACAAGTTGAATGAAGTTGTTCCAAGTGTTTTTGTGGACCGAATTTGCAAAATAAATTTTGACACCTCCTCAGTTGATAAACCGGTCTGGGACTTGTCGAACAATGGTCTTTTCACCTTAAAATCGGCGTGGTATTTGGTAAGAGATCGAGGTGTGGTAAACACGATTTTCTCGGGAATTTGGCATCAAGCAATCAAGCCCTCAATGTCACTCTTTGCGTGGAGACTTCTTAAAAAATGGCTACCTTTAGATACTAAATTACAAGAAAAGGGTATTGAACTTGTGTCAAAATGTCAATGTTACCCAGAAGGAAGTGTGGAGTCAATTGAACATGTCTTTATAAATAGTGAATGTGCAGAAACTGTTGGAAATTATTTTGCGAAATTGTGCCATTTTGAGTTACTTGACACAATGAGTTTATACACTTGGTGGCAAAGTTGGAGAATGGAAGGGTCTCAAAGCATTCGAGCGATGCTCCCTGTTATAATCTCTTGGTTTATTTGGATTGAACGAAACAAAAAGAAACATGAAGGGAAGGAGTTCAAGCGCGATAGAATTATCATACGAGTTGAATATTATCTTATGCTTCTCCGTAGATGTGGATTAATCAAAGCGTCGATGATTAAAGGAGATGAAAGTTTAGCTACTCGGATTGGTCTTAAGAAGGCTAGGACACGGTTGATATCCATTGAAGTTCGTTGGATTCCACCGGATATAGGCTGGGTTAAACTTAACACAGACGGGGCATCTAAGGGCAACCCGGGAGTCGCGGGAGCGGGGGGAACTATTCGAAACCACACAGGTAAGGTCCAATCTGCTTTTATGCTATATATTGGCCAAGCTACAAATACACATGCTGAGCTAATGGGGGTTTGTAGAGGGTTGGAAATTTGTCAAGAACAAGGGTTTCATAATATTTGACTAGAAATAGATGCCCAGGTTATAATATCTATGATTAAAAGTAATGAACCAGGAAGATGGAAATTCTGCAATATTCTGGGAAAAATTAAAAGCTTGATGAATTTGATGAATGTTCGTATATCACATATTTATAGAGAAGGGAACAAGATAGCAGATCTATTGGCTAATACAGCTTGCTTAAATATGCAGTCGATGATCATTAGTGGCAATGATATAACGAGTAATCTTATTGTTGGGGCGAAAATGGACATGAATTTTCCAAACTTCCGTTTCCAATGGCGATAATTTTTTTGTTTTAGAGTAGTTAGATTTTATATTGGTTGTTTGTAAAGGAGTAAGTACTCCTCATTTTATCGCTTTTCTAGATGCGTCTGTTAGGGAGATAGCTCTCCTTATTTATCGCTTTATTTTGGTTGAAATAAAGAAGGGACGAGGGGCCCGACAACTGCCCTCCCCCCGTTAGGGCGGTTCTGCTAAAAAAAAAAAAAACTTTTAGGCATTATATCAAGCATGACTTACAACCTTGACTTTTATATTATACATATGGCCTGAATTTCACATCCAACATTTTCGAATTGTGTTGGGCCGCCTCATCATATTGGGCCTTCATCACTCAAAAGAGAATATTGGGCTAACCTAAATAACATAATATATTTAGGCTCATCAAACCAAGTGACTCTAACTAAGCTCGCTCTAGCAACTTAGAGCCTTTGCTCGTAAAATTTTTAAACCTAGCACCGAAAATTGATAGGTCATATTTCAAAAACAAGGACATTTCACTTATAATTATCATTCATGTAGGTTGAAAGGGAGATGTTATAAGTGGCCAAGATTAGTGAGAAGAGATGATCATGTTAGATTTTATAGAGATGCAAAAATTATAAATTGATATTTAGTGAGACGGAAAATGCAATGTATTATTCCCCGGGCCACTAGGACTTGCGTCTCTCTCTAAAAAAAAGGAAAAAAATAATTCATATTCTTCTTATTAATAGTAGTACACATATCCTTCTCATTTTGCTGCCTCATTCACCTCTCTCCCGGTTTCAATCTCCATCTCTATAAGATAGTAGGATAAATAAGATACTGGCCTTCACCTCTATTTTGTTGCACCACATGTGATGTTAACAGAGAGAAAAACGTCTCGGCTTAATTTTATTTTTATTTTTATTTTTTAATTGTTGTGTTGCATTTTTTTTTCTCAATTGGGCTTGCTGGTATCTTATATTAGAGTTAGTTATTTTTCGTGTGAGTGTAGTATTCTTTTTCCTTGAGTTTTTGAGATATGTTGTTTGTACTTCAACTTTGTTCATGTTAGAGGCAGTGATACGAACGAGTATTAAGATTATCTATATTTTATTGAAAAATTGGGTTTGAGAAAAATGATTTTCGTCCAACTTTGACTAACAATTTAAGTGGGTTCCTGTTATCGAAATTGGAATTTCTTTGTCTAACATTACTCTACATTCCGAGTAGATGAATTTAGTGTATTTAAATTGCTCGAATCCAATTCGGGATGAATGAGAAATTAATGTCCAAATAAGCCACTTAAATTAGCTAAAAGTGTTAGTAAAATGTGGGAATATGAAAAAGCTTACAAGAGGCTTGTTCCACATTGGAGTTTCATCCTAAATCCATTGGGTTTATAAATTCTTGGATTGGCATTATGGTAAAATGTGGGAATATGGAAAAGTTTATAAAATGGAAATGGAAAAACTAGTTAAAAGTGTTAGTAAAACGTGGGAATATGGAAAAGCTTATAAGAGGCTTGTCCCACATTGGAGTTTCATCCTAAATTCGCCTTAATTTATTTTTTTGGAAAAATTTATGAGAAGCTTGTCCCACATTGGAGTTTCATCCCAAATCCATTGGGTTTTGGATTGGCATTATGGTAAAATGTGGGAATATGGAAAAGTTTAGAAGATGGAAATGGAAAAACTAGTTAAAAGTGTTAGTAAAATGTGGGAATATGGAAAAGCTTATAAGAGGCTTGTCCAACATTGGAGTTTCATCCTAAATTCATTAGGTTTATAAGTCCTTGAATTGGCATTATGGTTTGGGCCCTTGGGGCACCACAAAATTGGTGGAAGAGGGATGACCTATCTGTTTGGGCTTATGCCCAAATTATTAAATCCTCTCGGGACTTAGGGTGCCAGTCTTGGGCGTGGCCTGCCTGGATTTATTTCTTTGGACAAAATATATTTAAATTAATTATTTAATTGAATTTAATTTGTTTTCCTTCTATAAAATATTTTGGCAGAAAAGGTGCAAGCGGACTAGGTCCACCACATCGCATGCGATCGTGGCCATTGATCGCAGTTAAAACATTGTGTTGGCCTGGGTCGGGTATTAGGCCTATGTGTTTGGGATTAGGCTCCAATTATTAAATCCTCTCAACGGCGGTCCGGCGGCTCGGGCCTGGGTCAGGGCGTGTGCCAATGTGTTTGGGCTTAGGCCCAAATTATTAAATCCTCTCACCCATGGATCGGACTGGGCTCGGGCCGGGGTGTGGGTGCAGGTCTTGGGCTTGGCCCTCCGGGATTTATTTTTTTGAACAAAATACATTTAAATTTATTATTTAATTTAATTTATTTTGTTTTCCATTCATAAAATATTTTGACCGCTGGATGAAACCTCCACACGGCCGCACGCGATCTTGTGATCGTTGCCGTGCGATCGATGGCCACGATAGCACGCGATACGGTGCTCCTAGTCCACTTGCACCCTTTCTGCTGAAATGGTGTCGGTCTTGCCGAAAAGGTGGTTGTTTGGCCGGCATCTATAGGGGTCAAACTGAAAAGTTGTGATTGGCTTGCCCATAGCTTTTAGTTCTCTATAAATAGAACTCATAAATCCGAAATCCTTACTCCATCAACTCGTCTCTTCTCTTCTTTATGCATTTAAAAGTCGTTAAGTGCATTTCTTACATAGTAATAAAGAGAGTTCAAAATTTTGTTTTGTTCGCCGAGTTTCGAAGTTTGTAGTGCTACTACTTCAAAAGTATAGTCGTAGAATCTTGGAAAACAATTGTCATATCCCGTAAGCACCGTGAGCGGGGCAATATAGTTTCAAGGACAAAGAGTAGTAGTCTTGCCTCTACTAAAGATTTTCGAAACACCGTCCCGAAACACCTCTTATACAACATTTTTGAGTAAGAAATTAACTCCAGAATATAAAAGAGAGATGAGATATTATATTCGGCTCCTCTCATTACATCGTCGTTCCACAATCCATAAACTCTTGGTGAAGAAAGAAAGAAATTGATAACTATCACTACTCCCACTAAATCATTAGCCTATCTGTGCTATTATTTTCAATATTGTACATTGTTTATGAACTCAACAAAATTTATCCATTTCTTGAAAGAAGAAGATGTAGTTAAAGATTCATTCTCCAAGTATATGAAGTGAATGTACATTTCAGTGAAATGGTCCTTTTATGATTCGAATTTGATCTTTTTCGAACTATATACCATGTTAAAGGTTATTCCATTTCTAATATATATGAACTCTTTTAAACCTTAACTTTTGTTACTTTTACTTGGGAACTACACCCATGTAGCCATTTGTGCACAACCCATTGCACTTCAATTTAATCCAAATTTAGCTTTTTATGTTTACCCAATTTCCCAGGCCATCCAGTCACCCTAAGAACTTTCTGTACTCTTATTGATTCTCCCTTATATTCTTTTTTCTTTTTGTTGGGTTGGATCGTGATGTTGTCAAAATCCATCTCGAGATAAGGTCTCTTTATCTAATGAATGTTGATGGTAACTCATTTTGTAATTAGGTTTAACATGAGGTTGTTGAATAAGTGAGTTTACTTACGCACGTCACAACGACGATGTATTAAATTTGGTAGTGATTTAGGTCGGAAATTAACCCTTCCCTCACAGTCTGGATGACCTCATACAACGAACCAACTACAAGCAAATGGAGATTATTGACTGCATTTGAGAGATCAAGCTGCCTACGTACCACATGGGATCAAGTCTAACGTAGTTCCAAAATATAATATAATTCTCCTATTTTGTAGATGACTCGGCCACAATTGTTCTCTAATTTATATACGGGATCGTACTATCGAGTCTAACGTATTGACGAGCTAGCCTACGAGTGTAATAAATATGAATCCTCCCCCCTTTTTCTCTCATAAATGGGGGTATTTATAGTGTTCATTCATGCTTTACGGATACTGTTTTGTCAACTGGAAGTTCTACTAGGATGATGTCAGGTGTCTTTAGGGAACGACCAAGATCGTACCCCGTAGGGTCGGGTCATGGGTTGACCCGACCCGAGTGAAGGAAAAACACGCGGATCTTGTAGTGTTTAGTAATTTTGAGATTCATTAGGGACCTGTGATATAAATATTGAGTTTGGACCCTGTTAGGTCGGTTTCCCGTTGTCATGTGTTTCTGTGCTTAAGGTATCGACGAGTTAACGACTTAAAGAGGTGGACCCCCTGCTTTCATTATATCTAATGTTTGGTTTATAAAAGAGGTAACGATATACACAGGTAGGGGTGTAAACGAGCCGAGTTGAACCGAACGAGATGTTGTTCAAGCTTGTTTGAAATACACTCGAGCTTCAAAATTTGTGTTTGAGCTTGTTTGATTAGTAATCGAGCCGAGCTCAAACGAGCTTTAATCGAGCCGAACACGAGTCGAGCTCGAGTAGTTTGATTTTTTTATACATATTTTTATTATTTTTTATTAATCGAGCCGAGTTTGAGCCGAGTTTCAAAATTTATCAAACACAAAAAGTTGTTCAAGCTTGGTTTGATAAGTTAACGAACCGAGCTCAAACAAACTTTTAGCGATCGAGCTCGAGCCGAGTATCGAGTAGTTTGGTTCGTCTTTCACCCCTATACACAGGCGTAAACAAGGTAACGATATACACAGGCGGGACCCTACGTATTTTGGTATATCAGGTAGATCAAGTTGTCTATGTACCTCCTTGAGAGGATCAAACTGTTACATTATTCAATTGTTTTCGAAAGAATGAGGAGTGGCCTAAAATACATGCAACATTTAGAGAGAATAAATAGAATGTAAAGAATGACATCTCAACATAATGGTAGCATATTCATAGAGAATTTAATAGGCTCATGGGGCTTATCAATGAAGGCTTGGTCCATGAGAGGTATTTCCAATTATCATTATTATGATTATTGCACAAACGCTAGTGCAATCTGTATATTTAGACGAGGACATTTATCAATTAACATATTACTAATAATATAGCAACAAGGATGATTTTACCCTTGATATTTTTCTTGAACGCATCATTCCATGATCCATAGTTCTAGTGATCTCCAAATTCTTATTCAATATCAATATACAAAAATCGGATTAAATTTGTGATTAGATCATACTTCCAATTCAGATGTAAAAAAAATATGACTCAACTCGAATCCGACCCATTAAGAATTCCAACTAAATCATGCTAACAAAGTTGATTAACTACCTCCATTCTAACTTTAGCCTCATTCATAACCTCCCTTCTCTTATAATCCAATTGTACATTAGGCCATATTATTTTATTCTCGTGTGTCTTTTGCTCATGTTTCCTTGAAATGAATTATAGCAAAAATTATAAGATACTTCTGCATTATTTAATTCTGCTCTATTCCGTGATGTATTAATTTTGTTTAATTTAATAGAGTATGACGGATTTGACCAAACTCACTTTTCCCCAAGTCCTAACTATTGGATTGTAAATAAATTGCACCGAACTAATGGAGATATTCTTCAAACAAATTTAAACTATTTGAAATTGATTTGATTATTAATTAACTAGTCAAAATGAAGTTTAATTAGCTCAAACACAATATCGAACTTGAGTTACTTGATTCTTTCATACAAACTTTATCAAAATTTATTAAGGAATCGAGTTTTCAACACCTATTAAACAAAAGAAAGAGTTGAAACTTAATTTGTTATCTAAGCTAAACTCAAATAATTTTTTAGGATGAATCTTGAATCAAGTATCGATAATTTTAATTCATTTTTCATTTCCTCTAGTTACAGGAAAATTTTAAAGTGGATTGGGAGTGTTGCTCCAGATTTATTTTTCACCACACATTCAAAATGAGTAGAGTAATTTTCACACTTACCTACCCTGTATAAATCGCCTCACCTCAAACGTTTATGTGATGAAAAATAGATCGAAAACAACAATCCCGATCCACCATAAAATTACCCCTTGCTACATGGGTTGCTTGCCAAATTGCCATGTAGCCGCCATCTCTTCCATCGATCATGTAGGGCCCGTGCATACTTTTAGCACAATTTGATGCCGTGGCACGTGGAAAAGAGGAGTATCTTATCACTTATCGCCTTCTTTTTGTTGCTTACTGGAACGAAATACCGAATGGGACCCACATTTTTTGTGTCACGTAAACGGTAAACCATGTGGCTAAAACAAAAAATGAAAATTTCTTTGCCATTCATCTAACCTCGTTCATTAATCAATTTATTCATATATTTACATTAAATTATCCATATGCCATTTTTAATCTACCATATTAGTTCTTAGAAGATATTGAGTTTGATATTTATAGTTTCTGTTAAAAATTATAATACCCTTGTTCGTTAAATAGAGACCAAAAAAATCGACTTTTAATTAATATGTCAGATATACTACGAATTTACGTAAGATGTTATTATACACAATTAGGCCAAAAAAGCGAAGACAGTTAATATTAGATATGTATGTTAATGAATTATACAAGAGCAAAAATATAATTTATTCTTACATTTTCTTCGTATATCACTTTAGTCTAAGAAAATAATTGTTTTATATCTGTCGTTTTATTATTTAATTTATATATAAAATGTAAATATTTCAAAGTATTTAATATTTCTTATATTATTAAAATTCGTATTTCTTTAAATGAATTCATTTAACACTTATTTTTTTATTTTTTGGTTAAGAATTCATTTAATTCTTAAAATGACATCAACTCAATTTTTCTAGCTTCAAATAAAATTCTTGATCTTTGACGGAATGAAGTATTACTCGTCGAAATATAAACAATACATGTATTAATGTTTAGCTACAAGTATCATTCACTATGCTCAGAATCGTTTAAGAGATACCAGTAATTTTTCATTTATATATACTTGTATGCAAGCAAATCATACAACTTTTTCAAATCTATAGCAGTAATATAAAAAATATTCTTCCAGAATTTATCCAAAAAGAAAACTATTATCACTACCATATGTTTTGTTAATTTATTCGCCTGCAATTAGCTAAATATTTTAGGTGTACAATAATTTATTATGATGATATAACTAATTAGAAATGTTTTGAGAAAAATTAAACTAATTAGGAACAACAATAATAGATAAGGCAAAATATGTTTTGTATTCCTAAATTATTCACTTTATATTTAGGTATCTAAACTATCAAGCGTAATAAAATAGTCCCTCAACTTGACAGATACTTAGTTTATCGTGACATGTTGCTGATGTGACACTCAATTTGGCCATGACAATGTGGCAATAGAAAAAATTTGCCAATTTTGCCCTCATTTTTTCTATAAAATGGGTGTTTTGCGTGCTTATAAATTTGCTATTTTTTAACAATTTTGGCACCATTTCTACTAACTTTTGTATTGAATGTGTGTATTATCTTCTGCACAAAAGTTTGTAGAAAACAATAACCCAATAGGTAAAAAGTAGCAAAATTATGAGTAAACAAAAGATTCATTTTATATACTACCAACAAAAAAAAGATTCATTTTATATAAAATGGTAAAATTGACAATTTTTTTTAATAATCACATTGCAATGGTCAAATTACTACCACGTTACCAGCATGTCACGACAAATCAAACTTGCATCAAGTTCATAAACTAGTTCTGTAACTATTTTGTTATATTAATAGTTCAGAATTTAATTGCGACAAAATGAATAATTCAAATTTCAAACTACAATGTGTAATTTGCTCTAATAAATATATATGTTAATAAAAACAGCAGTCGGGTAGGTGAACCAGCGTGATTAAACACAGAGGGAATATGTAGGGACACCACTAATTATCCGCAGCAGTACAAGAATCTCACACTTTTCAAAGCAAGTCGTTCCATATATATATATATATACGTGTGTGTATATATATAGACTTTTCCAATTTCGCCTTTTCTCCATCTTCGGTTAGTTTTCCTTCTTTTTTCAGTCTCCGATTTTCACATTTGATTGATCAGGTAAAGCTTTTTTCCATTTTCTTTGATGGAATTGTTTATGAATTGCTTTATATGATTGTTTTAAATTCTGGGTTCATCTCTGTTTTTGTTCAAATACTTTTTCTTCAAATGCTCTGAAGATTTTGTTACATGGGATTTTTTTCCTTATGATTTTTAATTTAAATCTGGATTCTCTTTCATGGGTTTCCATTTGTATGTTGTTAAGTGTAATTTCTTTTTCTGGGTTTAGTTGAAATTGTTATATATATATTTACATGGTATCTGGTTTGCTGTCTGCAATTGATGTATACATATTTCGAACTTAAATAGGAATTCTTGCTGACTGTAATTTACTGATTTTTGATACACTAGAGTTCCATTTGATTGTGGGTAATTTAATTTTTTTATGTAATCTTGTTATACGGTATTTTTGGATCGTTTATAGTCTCAGTATATACTTATATATATATATATATGTCTATAAGCACTCTTAAATTTCTAATGTTTGAGAAATTGAGCCTTAGATATTGACTGATGTTCAGTTTAAACAGATCCTTTGATATCTATGTGTTTCGATGTTTATCTTGTAATCTTTTGTTTGAATTATCGGTAGTGTTTTTGGGCCTAAATATTCGAAAGTTCTTGAAATAGAATGGATGAAACAGTTTGAGTGTTCCTTATTAAGTGTTATTATATCGGTGAATATCGTGCAAGAACTATATATATATATATATATCATATATTCAACAACTTACTGCCAACATTCATCTATTGCGAAAGTTACATGCTAAAACTAAAGAAATCGGATCGCATAAAATTCATCGTCTCATTTAGAGAGTTTACTTGAAATATTCCTTTTCAATTTTCTCTATCAACTTAATTTTGAAAGTTTTATGTAATTTTCTCTCACCAACCTAATTGATCTTCTTCTTCAAAATTTCTAACTTTTCTTAACTACTTTTACTTAGAACGTTGAATCTATTTTCTAACTACTTTTTCTTTGCTCATGCTTCTTATACACAGTAAAATGCCTGAGGGAATAACAGCCGAGGCCCTTATGAGCAATATAATGGAAACATTTTCAGATAGTGTATCAAAGCACAAAAACGTGTCGTTCTTTGAGGAGGAGAAGTCGAAATCGGTAACTTCTCAGTTCAACAGATTGTTCGGGCGTGAGAAACCAGTTCACCATCTTTTAGGCGGTGGCAAATGTAAGATTTTCTTCACATTTTATAATTTACTATCAATTTTTCAACTACCCTCATTCTAATTAGCTTAATCATTCGCTTACATTTGCAGCTGCTGATGTGCTATTGTGGAGGAACAAGAAGATCTCAGCTAGTGTTCTAACTGGTGCTACAGTCATTTGGGTGCTTTTCGAATGGCTAAATTACAATTTTCTTACACTTATATCATTTGTGCTGATTTTCGGGATGCTTGCTCAATTTCTTTGGAAAAATGCTTCCGGCATATTAAATAGGTAATTTTGCGATATATAGACTTGTATGATGATTTTTTGTACTAGTGACATTTTTTTAGTTTTATTTTTAAATTTTTTTTGATTTACATGTCAATGGGTACAGATCTCCGTCGAGAGTCCCTCGTGTTGTTCTGCCGGAGGAGTTTTTTGTCAATATTGGGAAGTTAATAGGATCTGAGGTGAATCGAGGTTTAAGATTCTTGCAGGATGTTGCCTGTGGAGGAAATATAAAACAATTTTTAGTGGTAATTTCTCTCATATATTAGTTTTTCACTTTTATTTTGCTCTATTTTTCCTCAGTTCAATATTACTTTGTTAGATGAACATACTTAAAATATGTTGAGGTAAGTTTTGTCATAGTTCTTCATGATAACGGCATATGCGACTCCTCCAATCATTGATAGCAACGATTCTTACTTCTATTTCCATTTTCTGCTGAAAACCTTTATCCAAGCATGAAAGGAGTGGACTATATTTACACTTCCTACATTTAAAAAAAAAAAAATTCATCTCGTGAGTGAGATGATGGTTTCTTCTTCTACCTCTTCTTTCTTCTTTTTCTTTTTTTCCCTAAAAAGAATATTGGAAAGTCATCATCTCATGTCTTCTTTTTACTTTATTTGATCCACCTTGTCAGAAACAGAGACAGTTAATTTTGTCATATTATTACCAGCCACTTTCTAAAAATTTTTGCAATTTTAAAACCTATTAAGTTCAAGTGTATTACAACTTTTTTTGTTTATGTTTAATCAATTTGTACTTTTTTGAAACTAATGGTAGTACATCAATGGAAAATCGACCATTAATGCATCCCGACTTTCAAATATTGATTTACATGATTATAAACAGTTTGCATTTAAAAAAATGGAGCGCCACTAAACATATTGTAATTGTACTTATGTGTTTATTTGTGATCCTTGTCGGGGATAAGCTTACTTGACATCCTGACATTACTTGCAGGTTGTTGCTAGCTTGTTGGCTGCTGCTATTATTGGAAGCTGGTGCAACTTTTTGACTGTATTGTATATCGGTAAGATATCTTACGAACTATAATTAAACTTGTCATGAGAATTAAGGTGTTTTCTTGTTCCCGCTCCCCGGAGAGTCGCCAAAGAATGGGAATTTAAATAGGTTGCTTTTCTTTCGCTTTCCAATTTCTTCCATTAATTCCTAGATCCAAAAAAGTGGTGACATCGAAGGAAATACAAAGATTGTTGTTATTGATTATCTGAGTTGATGAGGACCAACTCACCAAAGGACACTTAATATGCTGGGATAGTATGTCAGAATTAATGAAATGAAACCGAGGAGCATGCATGGTTCGGTTAACCAACTGAACCGAGCTGAAAATTTTCAGTTTTCATTTATCAGATAGTTTTCTTATAGAAAAAGTCAGGTTTTGTTTTCGCTTTTAGGATCAGATTAACAGAACAAAATCGAAATCGAGTTTTGTTTATATATATATATATATATATTTCTAAATTAATAAAAATATTAAATAAGGAAAAATCGTGTTTGAACTTTTTGCACTTTTCAACTTGTAATGTGAAGATGAAAATTTCGTTTAATATAACCAAATTCTATTAATACTCTGCATGTAAATTGTGTTATGTATATTTTTTTCATCTAAAAATAACCTTTGTGTTTCCGAATATCGAATTTCACTTATTGCATATGAACCCCTTGATTATGATGTATTTACAAATTTGATCAATTTTTCTTCCGAAGGTTTTGTTGCTGCCCACACATTGCCTATTCTGTACGAAAGATATGATGATCAAGTTGATGGCTTTGTATACAATGTCCTCCAACAGCTTCAACACAATTACCGGAAGCTGGACGCTGGCGTACTCAAACGAATTCCGACTGGCAAGTTCAGAGGAAAGAAGTTTGAGTAGATTTTTGCATGCAATCTGAAATAAAAAATCTCATAAGTTAAAATTAGATATATGTCGAAAATTATGATATCCAATTTCATGCGCCGGAAACATATTGTTGTATTACATTTTATGTAAGCTTATGAAGTAATTGGAAATTTATTGAGCCCTTTACTCCTTTTTCCTATTTGTACTTGGAAATTTATTGAGCCCTTTACTCCTATTTCCTATTTGTACTTGTCGTTTTACTACCCATTTGGATCGGAATATAAATTAAATTAATCATATTTAACTCGACAAGGATTGTGAAAAGCTTGTTTGATTGAGTTCGAACATATGTTTATCTTCGATAAAAGTTTGAAGCTTGGCATGAGATAGATTTGATTAGTTAAAAAGTTTGACAAAATATTTATGTATTATGTAGGTACCAAGCTCGGCTTAATTAGCAATCACAATCTTTGATGTTTGATAAATATTTAAACGATCTTTAGCAATAGATTATTTTGCTCTGCTCATTTCACTAACATCCCTGCGAGTAACTCTTTACACATTACAATCATATTCAGCATCACAATCGTATTTATCCAGATCATTTCGTAGATAAATATTTCTTTGTTTTTTCCTTTCAACATAGTGAAAATTCTTTTTACACTTAGACCAAACTTGCTAAGCCTTAGACCATCTCCAATGGAGCGGCAAACCCAGCGCTAAAGTAGCGCTGGACGCTCTTTTTTTTGTTTTTTTTTCATTTGAGTCCCTAAATTTGTAATAGTAACAATTAGGTACTATGTAATTTGGTCCCTAAACTTTAAAAAGTTACAATTAGGTCCTAAGTTATGTTTTTTTTCCACTTAATTATATGTTGTTTTAATTTATATATATATATATAGGCATACATATATGTATATATATATATGTATTTATACATAGTTTAATAATTATATATATATATATATATATCATCATCCGAATTTTATTCAAAATATTATCTCAATCTTATCCGTTGGATGAATTTCCTCGTCATCCTAGCCATTGGATTAGTTTTCTTATCATCTTAACCGTTCAATGATTATCATCATTGTCTAAATCTTATCCAAAATATTATCTCAATATCAACAGTTGGATGGATTTCCTCCTCATCCTAACCACTGGATGGATTTCCTTATCATCTATTCTTATTCTATAAATAAATGGATTTAATGAATCGATTTCCTCATCACTCTCCTCATCTACATTGTTTACAAATCACTTCTTTCTTCTCTTCTTCAAATTAGGCAAGAAATATAATTTCAAAATGAACTTCAATATTGGAGGTCCTTCTAATATCAATATTGAGAGTTTATCTTCATCTCCATCTCCAACACCATCTCCTCCTTCTTATTCTTCTTATGGTGAATTCGATAATGAGTTATTCATCCAAAGTCTTGATCACGATAAAGCAGTGGCTCAACTTGTGCTGCAAAATAATAATAGGATAATGAAATATTATCAAAATAGCCTTCCCAACCAGTCTTCCCATCGTCGTGGCTCTGTCCCAAGTTATAGAATGATCAATCGTGATCGTGAAACAACAAATCTTAATCTGGTTAATGATTATTTAGCGCTAATCCACGATATAATGATGAAATGTTTCGTTGATGATATCAAATGTCTCGAACTTTGTTCATTCGTATTGTTGATGCAATCAAAGATCATGATGAATATTTCCAACAGCGGAGAGATGGTTTTGGTAGACTTGGATTATCAACTTTACAAAAAACAAAAGCCATGTTCCGAATGTTGGCATATGGTGTAGCGGCAAATACTACTGATGAGTATGTTAAGATTGGTGAGTCAACGGCAATTGAAAGCTTAAAGAGATTTTGCCGAACTGTTGTTGAGATTTTCTCAGAGCGATATCTTAGATCGCTTAATGCTAATGATATCATAAGGTTACTTCACATTGGTCAGAATTGAGGTTTTCCTGGAATGTTGGGTAGTCTTAATTGTATGCATTGGAAGTGGAAAAATTGTCCCACAGCTTGGGCCGGGCAATATGCAGGACGTAGCGGATCACCAACTATCATTCGTGAAGTCGTGGCTGATTATGATCTTTGGATATGGCATGCGTATTTTGGTATGTCAGGCACCAATAATGATATTAATGTGTTAGAATCATCGCATCTGTTTTCCAATCTCGCTCAAGGTATTGCTCCCCCAGCTCATTATGTTATTCAAGGAAAACAATACAATATGGGATATTATTTAGCTGATGGTATATATCCAAAATGGTTCGCTCTAGTACAAAGTATTCAACAGCCGCGTGGAAGAAAGAAACAACATTTTGCAAGGAAATAAGAGTCGTGCAGGAAAGACGTGGAGCGTGCGTTCGGAGTTCTACAATCAAGATTTGCAATTGTTGCAGGACCCGTACGTTTTTGGAGTAAAGATGTGCTACATGATATAATGACTGCATGCATTATCATGCACAATATGATAATCGAGGATGAACGTGATCTCAATACACCAATTAGAGATGCGTTGGAAGCACCAGCTCCAATGGTTGATCCGCCAGATGAACATCTCCGATTTTAGCAATTCTTTGGTCGATATAGACAAATCCAAGATAGAGATGCTCATATTGAACTTCGTAATGCATTAATAGAGCATTTATGGGAGGAACTTGGTAATGCACAAGACAATAGTGGATAATTTTGCAAGTTCTTTTCAATCATGTTGTATTATTGTTAATTAATCAATATCATGTTTGTTTTGTATGCCTCTTTTATATGAAAGTATTGTTTTATGTAATATATAAGTTGTAAAACTCGGTCTTTATATTATTGGGTAATTTTTAATTTAATTTTATGAAATACTAAAGTAGATTAATAAATTTTAATTATTTAATATTATTTATTATTATAAATGAGAAAAATATTTACTTGGATGAATATGTAATATGAATTTAAAATTGGGTGTATTTGTAAAATATGAGAAATAGTATAAATGAGGTGTAAAAATAATATTATTATAGTGAATAGTGATTTCGTGCAAAAGATAGTGCAGTATATTGGAGTAAAAGTACTGTAGCTACTGTAAAATAGTACTGTAGTTGCTGTAAAATAGTGCAAAACATTGGAGATGGTCTTATCAACGTATAGGGCCATAGGAATCATAATATGTCTTAAAATTCTAGGTTGACAATGTAAAGGGCCATTTTCCCAAGTTTATTATATGTTATGGTATGTCTTAAATCTTAAGCTCACTAAGTAGTACGATATAAATATGCAACTTGCGGGATTTAAGGTTTCCAGTGTTATGACAGATGTAACCTTAGATTGTCGTGTTTTCTATGATATATAGAAGATTCTCATACTCGCTCGTTGATGTGACTTGATTTGGATGAATTACGCTAAATACATGTGTTAATTTAGTTTCATGTTCTTAATTATTTTCCTTGATTTCTAACAATGTGGAATCCTAAAAGGTTTTTGGAATTTCTAGGAATAGTAGAAAAGTAAGTACAATGCATTAGGTAAAAAATATGAATATAATTTGTTTCAAGTTTTGGTTGAAAAATAATGTTGTAGTTCAGAGAGAAGATTGTAATGCTCCCACTCCACATTGAAACTTTTTTCCTTAATAAGCGAATTTAGTGGTTTTCGTGTTGCATATATTTGAGGAATATTATGAATTACGATCTACCAACTTTCTAAATCACATAGATAGGGCTAGCTATCTCAACCTTGTTGCATATAATCAAGCAATGCTACATATGCCTCACCTTTTTTCATCTTTCCGAAAATCTTATTTTGTAACGAATCATTGCAATTAATTCGTGTGGATTAATTTAAGAACCAGATCAACTAGAAGTGAAAAAGAGTTTAAAGAATAATAATGACATAGTATAAAATTTCAAGGAAGTTTCATTTATTTGAAGGGATTTATATATCTCCAATTTAGTACTACTCCATGTATGACGTGTTATGGTTTATGAAATAGATTCTCTTTAATGTACTAACATATGCCATACGATAAAACTTGAATAATGTTTTTATATTTAATATAAAAACCGATAACACGTATATATTTTTGGATCATGGATTAGTCTTGACCATTTCTTGAAAACCTCTAATTTTAGTAAAAGAATTCTAATTTTTTTTTTGGATTAAAAAAATTCTAATCATTGATCCGATCACTTATATGGATTTAATGAATTAATACTGTAGGTGGAAAAAAATTGATATAAAAGATGTGTAATATCCTAGGCCTTCCAAATTTATAGTAGACACTAAAAATATGTAAGGTTTGAATTTTGCAAGGTAACTGGTTAGTTTCTTTGTCTACTTTCCTTTTTCTTTTTTTTTTCTTTTTTTTTTTGTCTTTCACCAAACAGAAAAGGACATAAATAAAGCAAAAAAGATAAAAGAAAATAAAATTGTGCAGAAGGTGACAATGAATCCACCAGAAGATGCAATTGTAGAGATTTTATCAAGATTACATGTTATATCATTGATTAGATTCAAATGTGTTTGCAAATCATGGAATGCTCTTCTCAAAAACCCTATATTTATCGCGAAACACTATCAAACATTTTCCTTGAAAGAAGGTTCTGAACTTCTACTTGTCAGTAGACGCGATGATATTTCGAATAGAAGAGTCATCTCATTGTTGAGAAATGGTGAAAACAACGCTTTCGTCGATCAAGATCTTCCACCATTATTTTTGAATAATATGTATGTTAGATTGATAGGACCATGTAATGGTATCATTTGTTTATATGGCTCTCCCGTCAATATCGCTCTATGGAACCCTAGCATTTGTGATTTCAAGATATTACCCCCACCTTTAGTCTCGCGTCCACTTGATGCAAAAATATATGGTGCTGATATTGGGATCGGTTATGATTCTAAAACTCGTGATTTGAAGGTAATGCAAATTTTATTTTGCGTTGGTATTGATTGTCATGTTATTTATCAAGTTGAGATATACTATTTAAGAACAAATTCGTGGAGGAAGTATGAAAATATTGTGCCAGCAAATATAATGTTAACGTACTAGAGTTCACTCGATTAGAATCTTTGGAGTACTATGGTCTACAAAGAATGAAACTTTCACATCACATAACAATATAAGTTGGGCCTGGGCTCAAATATAGTAAAGATGTTGAGGTATAAAAACTCCCTCAAAAGTGAATAATGATGGATCTTGAAGTTGAGCCTTCAATCAAGCTTTGAAGAGTGATGAACAGAGGAAGATCTGAAATTCCATAATGTATGCACCCATTACCCCAATCTAGGTGATGCTTAAAGTTTGGCTTTTAGATTCCAACCAGTAAAAAATGCTAACTTTCGGATTAAGAATTCCACCAAGACATGTGAGGCTGCCAGATCTTACTCGAGGATGATTCAAGTTGTTCAGATAACAATAGATCTAAACTTTGCAGAAGGACATTTTGTCCAATTCGGTCTCTCATTGGAGGTTGTTTCTGATCATCTCCAAGGCATTGGCTGGAATTTAGGCTGAAAAAGGAGTAACATTCGGACTATCCATGCCTAGGCAAGGAGGGCGTTGGGGCGTATCTTCGCACATGTACTTCTCTGTTCGGCGCAGCATCGTATTTCCTTCACAATTATCTCTATAGACCTCCGATTTGGATGTTTCAAGTATTTGAAGCTAAGACATACATCTAAAACTTTGTAGAAGGAAACTTTGTCTAAGTCGGTCTTAAAATGTACGGAATTATCGCTCGAATGTGGTAGGAGATGCATAAACCGCCTAGGTGTTGAAAAACATGCTTGAACTTGTTTTGTACATCGTTTTTCTTCCCTTTTCTTCATGTATTCTCATTTATTACCTGTATTCACTTAACACACCTATTAAATGCAAATGTGACATGATTTAAGCAATAAGTGAATCCAAATCATAAGAATTACGGTCTTAAAAACACGTAAAAACACCTCTTATCAGAAGGTAATGCAAATTTTATTTTGCGTTGGTATTGATTGTCGTGTTATTTATCAAGTTGAGAAATACTATTTAAGAACAAATTCGTGGAGGAAGTATGAAAATATTGTGCCAGCAAATATAATGTACTACGGACTTTGGAGTACTATGGTCTACAAAAATGAAACTTTTTGTTGGTGGGCTCAAGATAGTAAAGATGTTGAGGTGATTCTTTCATTTGATATGAACAAGGAAATATTCCAAATGACACCATTACCATCTAGTATAAAAGGTTTAGGAGGACAAGGTGAGATTACTCGAGTTATTTTGCAGCTAAAAGAATTAGTTTCATTGATTGTTTATCATCTCCGAGGCATTGATAAAGTTTTCGACATATGGGTTATAAATGAACTATCGGGAAATGTTGAGTCTTGGACTAAGATATTTAGTATCGGTCCTCTTCCAAAAGTAGAGAGGCCATTGGGATTCTGGAATAATGATGAATTCATTTTGCAAAGTAGTTATGGAGAGTTAGTGTTGTATAATTGTACTAACCAAGGTATCAAGAATCTCAGAGTTTACTGTAAACGAAATAGGTTAGAAGTGCTTGTTTATAAGGAGAGCCTATTTTCACTGAATGAAGTTGATTCAATTTTGTAATATTTTTTCGTCTGTTTTTACTTCTTGATGAAGTTGTCAAATGTATATACTACTGTTTGTTGCTTTCTTTCCCTTCAAAAGTTTGTGGTGATAGGAATAGAAGTAAATATATTCAAATAATCTTTGAGTATCTTGTGTTCTAGATATATGCACTAACTTTTTCTCCATAACAATTACTTAACAAATTCTTGAATCAAATTTAGTTGGTATAAGTTATTGAGAAAAACACATAAATTTGGCAACCAACCAAAGATATCATTAATTTATTAACCCATGCAAATTTCCTTCCGATTTGATAATTTATTTTGAAATGAGTAAATTGACTTATACACATTGTCCCTCTTGATTTAGATTTATGAACAACCCGAAACACAACTCATTACAATTTGTTGGAGGGATTATATCCTCTAGCGCTCAAGCAGCGAAATGAATTAGAAGTCAAGCAAATTAACTACGAATTTACCAAAGAGCTTAAAAATTATGTAAATGAGTAGGTGTTTATAAGTTTGAGATATCTTGACTAATCTCGAGGACTTCACGAGGTCAACTTAGGTTTATTTCATCAAGATATTTAAACCAAATGGACAAAGTTATTACTTTTTAAAGGGGTAAAATGCAACCAACCTCCCTATGAAATTCGTAAGTAGCAAAAGAAAACTTGTGAAAGAAAATGCAATTTTCCTCCTTGTGAAAATAAAAATGAAGCATTTTAGCTCCCTAAGCGCGCCATTCACCCGTTTTGCTAGTGATTATGATGTTTTGATTTTTTCTGAACAATTTTGGCCCGAATCTTACAATCATTATATCAAGTGTGTTAGGAATCGACGGTCAACATTAACTACTATATTTTTTTACTTAATAATAACATTGTAGTTTGGAGAGAAGATTGTAATGCTCCCATTCCACATTTAACTTTAAGCGAAGTTTGTGGTTTTCGTGTTGCATATATTTGAGGAATATATGTATTACGATCTCTATCCTTTACTTTTCTGAATCACATAAATAGGGATAGCTATCTTGACCGTGTTGCATGTAATCAAGCAATGCTACATATAATTTTATTTTGTAACGAATCATTGTAATTAATTCGTATGGATTAATTTAAGATCCAAATAAACTACAAGTGAAAAGGAGTTTAAAGAATAATAACAGGTGACATAATATATGATCTCATGGAAGTTTCAATTATTTTTGGAGTTCCATACCATATATCTCAAATTTAGTACTACTCCATGTATGATGTGTTATGATTTATAATAACTCTTTAATGTACTAACATGTGTCATACCATAACTATTATTGAATAATGTTTTTATCTTTAATATGAATCCCGAACACGTATTTTGCATCATGGGTTAGTCTTGATCATTTGTTGGCAATCTCTAATTTTAGTAAAAGAATTCTAATCATTAACCCGATCACTTATGTGGATTTAATGAATTAATACCTTAGGTGGAAAAAAGTGTGAAAAAAATAGATATAAAGGATGTGTAATATCCTAGGCCCTCCAAATTTATAGGAAACACTAAAAGTATCGAAGGTTTGAATTTTGCAAGGTAACTGGTTAGTTTCTTTGTCTACTTTTTTTTTTTTTATCTTTCACCAAGCAGAAAAGGACATAAATTCAAAGCAAAAAAATAAAAGACAATAATATTATGCAGAAGGTGACAATGAATCCACCAGAAGATGCAATTGTAGAGATGTTATCAAGATTACAAGTTATATCATTAATTAGATTCAAATGTGTTTGCAAATCATGGAACATTCTTCTCAAAAACCCTATTTTTATCGCGAAACACCATCAAACATTCTCCTTGAAAGAAGGTTCTGAACTTCTACTTGCCAGCAGACGCGACAATATTACGAATAGAAGAGTCATCTCATTGTTGAGAAATGATGGAAACAACTCTTTTGTCGATCAAGATCTTCCACCTTTATTTTTGAATGATATGTTTGGTCATGTTAGGTTGATAGGACCATGTAATGGTATCATTTGTTTATATGGCTTTCCCGAAAATATTGCTCTATGGAACCCTAGCACTCGTGATTTCAAGATATTACCTCCATCTTTAGTATCGCGTCCACTTGATGCAAAAATACGTGGTGCTGATATTGGGATCGGTTATGATTCTAAAACTCGTGATTTGAAGGTAATGCAAATTTTATTCTGCGTTTCTTTTGACTGTCGTGTTATTTATCAAGTTGAGATATACTATTTAAGAACAAATTCGTGGAGGAAGTATGAAAATATTGTGCCAGCAAATATAATGTACTATGGACTTTGGAGTATGGTGTACAAAAATAAAACTTTTTGTTGGTGGGCTCAAGATAGTAAAAACGTTGAGGTGATTCTTTCATTTGATATGAACAAGGAAATATTCCAAAAGACACCATTACCATCTAGTATGGAAGTTTTAGGAGGACAACATAGGATTACTCGAGCTATTTTTCCGCTAAAAGTATTAGTTTCATTGGTTGTTTATCGTCTCAAAGATATTGATAAAATTTTCGACGTATGGGCTATAAATGAACTATCAGGAAATGCTGAGTCTTGGACTAAGATGTTTAGTATTGGTCCTCTTACAAAATTAGAGAGGCCATTGGGATTCTGGAATAATGATGAATTCATTTTGAAAAGTAGTTACGGAGAGTTAGTGTTGTGTAATTTTACTAACCAAGAAATCAAGAATCTCAGAGTTTACGGTAAACGAAATAGCGTTTTGTCACTGAATGAAGTTGATTCAATTTTGTAATATTCTTTCTTCTCTTTTTACTTTCTTGATGAAGTTGTCAAATGTATATACTACTGTTTGTTGCTTTCTATTCCTTCAAAAGTTTGTGGTGATAGGATCAGAAGTAAATATATTCAAATCTTTGAGTGTCTTGTGTTCTAGATAGATGCACTAACTTTTCTCCCCCAGAACAATTATTTAACAAATTGTTGAATCAAAGTTAATGGGTATAAGTTAAGTTCTTGAGAAAGTCACATAAATTTGGCAACCAACCAAGATCTAATTAATTTCTTAACCCATGCAAATTTCCTTCTGATATGATAATTTAGTTTGAAATGAGTAAATTGACTAGTACACACTGCTCCTCTTGATTAAGCTTTATGAACAACCCGAAACACAACTCATTACGATTTGTTGGAGGTCCTCTAGCGCTCAAGCCAGCGAAATGAATTATAAGTCAAACAAATTAACTACGAATCTACCAAAGAGCTTTAAAATTATGTAAATGAGTAGGTGTTTATAAGTTTTGAGATATCTTGATTGATCTCTAGGATGTCACGAGGTCAACTCAGGCTTATTTCATCAAGATATTTAAACCAAATGGACAAATTTATTATTTTTTAAAGGGGGTTAAATGCAACCAACCTCCCTGTGAAGTTCGTAGGTAGCAAAAGAAAACATGTGGAAGAAAATGTAGGCTTTGTTTGGATGTGTTTTCATTTCATTTTCAACCGTCATTTTCTAAAATGTATGGGAGAACGTGTTTTTTGATTTTCGTGTGAGAAAAGTGAAAAAGTAGGTGTGTTTGGTTGTGTTTTTTAAAATGGCTGAAATTTGTGTGTGTGATGTCTGAAATGATTGAAAAGTAATGATTTGATGAATAGTATTGGATTTGATGTTGAATATTGATGAGACAAGAATGAAAATGTGAATATTTTCAGTTAAAAACAGTGTAAAGTGTGTATTTCCATTTTCTGATGAAAATAGAAATGGAAAAAGTATAATGAAAACACAAACAAACAAAGCCGTAATTTTCCTCCTCGTGAAAATAAAAATGAAGCACTTTAGCTCCCTAAGCGCGCCACTCGCCCGTTTTGCGAGTGACTATGATATTTTGATTTTTCCTGAACAATTTTGCCCTGAATCTTACAATTATTAGATCAAGTGTGTTAGGATTCAACGGCCAAAATATACTAAATAATAACAGCCATAGATCATGATAGAGATCAATAACTGAGATTTAATATTTCATATTATACTAAATTTTAAAATATAATATTTATTAATTATAAATTTATTAATTATAAATTATAAATTCATAATTTATTAATATAATTAATGATATATGTGTGTATATGTAGATGTATATATTATGTTTATAACCAGAAATGATAAAGCAGCGGTGCCGGCGAAGGCGACGATGCTGCACAGTGATGGTGACGATGCTGCATGGAGGTGGCGACGGATAGGATGGCAAGATTAGCGAGGGTTTGAGACGAAGGGGGGAAGGCATCGATTTTGGTGAGGAGTGGTAGTTGATGGAGAGTGCGATTTGAGGCAGTAGTGATTATTTTGGCAAGTAGTGGGGGCGATTTGAGCGAAGTGCATGAAATAGAGCGGGGGTTATGGCAGTGCACGATGAACGCGGTGCCTTGGCGAAGGTGGTTGGCTGGAGAGAGAGGTGGCGATTTGGACGAAGTAATAGTGGCGGGGTATGGTGCGGCAGCATTTGGCTGGGATGTTGGTGCAAGTGCGGAGTTGTGTGCGATGGCGGTGGTGATGTGGCTGGTGGCGCAATAGGCGGTGGGCGAGGTGAATTAGATAGTTTGTAGGGTTAAAGTTTGGGAATGAGATTATTGGGGAAAAAGATGAAGGAAAAAAAGAAAAAGAAAAAAAAAGCTTAATATAAAATAATTAATAAAAATATAATGCAATTATTCGTAAACAGTAAGGGTATTTTGATAATTATAGGCCAAATGAGTACAGGGGGAGTGTGCTTCATTTTTATTTTTATAGGGAGGTAAATTGACTCTTTTTTTTCATGATTTTTTTATTTTTATTTTTCTTGTTCAAAGGGTATGGTATAAAAACATATATAAAATACTCCGTAATAATATTATTCAAAGGTTTGTGATAAAGCCAGAGCAAAATCTCTAATTCCAGAGCAAAGTAGCGCTTATTGACAAAATTACCCTCAAATTAAAAGCAAAATCTTCTTCTCATTCAAACCCTCATTTTTCTTTCAGTCATCTTCACTCTCCGCCACGGGAGCAGGCAGCCATCACTTTGAAGTTCTTCTCCCACTTCTAAATCTCAAAATTCATCCTTTCTAACCAGGCTATGAAAAGAAAATGATATATACATACACCACAGAATCCGAAAATTTCAGAAGATTGATTCTACAATAATATACAAATAAAAATTTATCCAATGCAAGTATACGATTCCTTTCACGAAATTCACTTTTATCTTTCAACTTTGAAGAAGCGAAAGGTCTGCCGGGGGTGATTGCCCCTAATTGGTAAGTTGGATCTGATACGCTACCTGCTGCTATAGTGTTGTTCAGAACCGGGTCGTCGAATGTACATTCTCGCCGGGGGCTTTAATTGATATATAATTGATTGTTGACATTTGAGCTTCTTTTTTTGTTTGTGACAAAATGAAATCGCTCAATTTGAGCATCTTTTATGCGAAAATACATTGAAATATTTTTTTAAAAGAAAATAAAATTTTCAATTCCCCATTTCTACTTCCTCCGCTGGTCTGAGCCTCTTAACCGGATGAAAATGAACCCAATCGATTGTGAGCAGATTTGATAGAATAAACACATAATGTAGATTCCAACCGATGATGATGATGATCGATTTGAGTGATAACACGGATCTAAAAAGATTTGACTAAATTATTTGATATTGGGTTTGTTCTTGGTTCACTGATTTGTTGAGAAGGTGCATGTTACATTCAAAATAAAGAAGAAGGCTGGAACTACACTTTTATCAACAGAAATGCGACTTTAAACAATAAGAAGGAAAGAGGAAGACATTGACCGTTGACTGGGACTTTGACTAGAATTAGGATTAATTCTGTAACTAGCCAAATTGAGGGATCAAATTGTAATTAGCTGTCAAGTTAGTTAAACTTGACAGTTTTGTAACTGAGTTTCAATTTCTTCAACTTATTCTGTACGTAAACATACTGTATAAAAGGGAAAAATACATAATGAAAGGGTATAACTGATTTGTCGGTGAAATTGTGTTTTTTCTCTCTCTAATTCTTCAAATTCAATTTTGGGTAAGTTTTCCAGATTCAACTATTATCTTGAATCTCTGAATTTACTTAGTTGATTTCTCCCATTAATTTGTGTTTTCATCAAGTGGTATCAGCTTTGCCGGTTGATTCTTGGCCAATCTTGAAGAATTCCAGCCATGGTGGAAATAACACAACAATTCCGAATTGCGCAAGGACGTGGATACGCTGCGCGAATATATGGATGAACTGAAGTCTCTCATGGCTACAATGATTCAGAATCAGTAGAATGCAGCTAATGGAGGTGGGTATTCAGGTGAGAATGGAGGCGATTCCATTAGAGGAGGGGGAAATTCTAATTTGGGTTATCAGATTCCGACGAAGGTGGCTCGAGTTGAATTTCCACGTTTCAATGGGGATTATTTACGTGGATGGTTGTATAAATGTGAACAGTTTTTTGAGGTGGATGAAACACCACCAACAGCCAAGGTGAAAATGGCCTCTGTACATTTAGAAGGGAAGATAATACAGTGGCACCAAATGTACATGAAAGGAAGGCTCACAAGAGAAATACCTAACTCGGAAGAGTATATTAGGGCATTGAATGATAGATTTGGGGCTTTGGTGTATGATGATCCCATGTCCGAGTTAGTGAATCTGAAACAAATGGGGAGTATACAACAATATCTTGACAGGTTTGATGAAATTGTCAATTGCTTAGATTTGCCAGATCCTTATGCATTAAGTTGTTTTTTAGGGGATTTGAGGAGTGAAATTTCTGTAAATGTAAGAATGTTTAGGCCAAAATCCTTGCAAGAAGCTATTAGTCTTGCAAAACTTCAAGAACAAGCACTGTCACTATCCTATAAGAAACCTTCACCTTTTCTTTCTAAACCAAGCCCATACTCACAAAAATTCCCACTAAATAATCCATTTCCTAAACCCAATATCTCACCCATACTGCCCAAACCACCAACTAATTCTCAAAACTTTTCTAAACCACACTCATGACATCAGAGGAGGTTAAGTCCTCAAGAAATAGATGAAAAAGGAATAAGGGATTGTGTTTTTGGTGTGATGAGAAGTTTAACAGGGAGCATGTATGTAAGAATAGAAGACAATTGTATTTACTAGAGGTTCCATCAGAAGAAGTTGGTGAATTGAGTGAGGATTCTGATTGTGAAGATGAGCAGAAGGATAAAGAAGAAGAAATAACTGCATCTCATATATCCATGTATGCCATAACTGGTATTCATGATTTCAAGACTATGAGAGTTACTGGAGTCACAAAAGGCAAACCTATTCATATTCTAATTGACACTGGAAGCACCCATAATTTCATTGATCTTGAGGCTGCAAAAAGATTAAGATGTCAATTACAGCCTATGACCCCCTTTGCTGTATCAGTAGCTGATGGAAACAAAATCCACAACTCATTTATATGTAGAAATTTCTCTTGGAAGATGCAAGGTGCGAAGTTTAATGCAGATTTGATGACAATACCACTAGGGGGTTGTGATATGGTATTGGGCATACAATGGCTAATTACACTTGGAGATATCAACTGGAATTTTAATTAATTGAAAATGGTTTTCATTAAGGACAGTAAGAAGGTGGTACTAAGAGGGATGCAACCCTCTTCTGTTAAGTTGATGAGCAGAAACAAAATCAATAATCTGATTCAAAAATCTTCTCAGATTTCTATGATGCATGTTGGGGTTTTTCAAGCAAGAGACATTCAGTGTTGTCAATTATTTAGTATGGAATGGCAAATCAATGACAACAAAGCACAACTAGAAGCTTTGTTACAGGACTTTGAGGATTTGTTTTAGGAACCTGTCACATTACCACCAAAAAGGGAGCAGGATCACAGAATTATTTTAAAGGAGGGCACATATCCAATTAGCTTGAGACTTTATAGATATCCAGCCAGACAAAAGGATGAAATTGAAAAGATGGTGAAATCACTACTAGACAGTGGCATAATTAGGCCAAGCACAAGCCCTTTTTCTATTGTCATGGTTAAGAAGAAAGATGGCTCCTGGAGGATGTGTGTTGATTATAGAGCAGTGAATAAAGCCACAATTAAGGACAAATTTCCTATTCCAATTATAGAGGAGTTATTGGATGAACTCAATGGGGCTAAGTTGTTTGCTAAATTGGACTTGAGATCTGGTTATCATCAAATTAGAATGGTGGAAGAGGACATCTGCAAGACTGCATTCAGAACTCATCATGGACACTTTGAGTTTTTAGTTATGCCTTTTGGCCTAACTAATGCTCCATCTACATTTCAGTGCCTCATGAACAAGGTATTTGCTCGATACCTTAGAAAATTTATCTTAGTCTTTTTTGATGACATACTTGTATATAGTAAAAGCTAGACTGATCATATTGACCACTTGAGATATACATTTGACTTGTTGAGAACCAACAAACTCTTTGTGAAGAAAAGTAAATGTGACTTTACCAGTGAGAGAGTAGAATACTTGGGCCATGTGGTCTCACAGGAGGGGGTTTCAGCAGATCCTAATAAGATAAAAGCTATGGTGGATTGGCCAGTTCCAAGAAATATTAAGTAATTGAGTGGTTTCCTTGGTATTACAGGATATTATAGAAGATTCATTAGGGGTTATGATAATATAGCTAACCCTCTTACTGATTGGTTAAAGAAGGATGCATTCAAATGGAATGAGTTGGTTGCTGAAGCTTTTGGGGAGTTAAAATCTGCTATGACTAAGGCACCTATCCTTGCTATGACAGATTTTAATGAAGATTTCATCATAGAAGCTGATGTTTGTGGAAAGGGAATTAGGGCAGTGTTGATGCAGAATGGAAAGCCATTGGCTTTCATGAGCAAGTCTTTATGCCAGAAAAACTTAGCTCTCTCTGTTTATGACAAAGAAATGATGGCTATTGTAGTTGTTGTTCAGAGGTGGAGACCCTATTTGGTAGGAAAGCACTTCATTATCAAGACAGATCAAAGAATTTCTACACCTAGCCAAGAAAAGTGGTTGGTGAAACTCCTTGGTTATGACTTTACCATTCAATACAAGAATGGCCAGGAGAACATAGTTGCTGATGCTTTGCAAAAACTTGACACACAAAATCCTAGCAAGTGTACTAGCTCGTGCAAGTAATATAGTGGATGTAAGTCCGGATTATTGTACCCTAGAGACAATTGTATTTAAGTATTGAAATTATTGTGTTATCTAATTCTAAGTTAAATCAAGAGATAAAGATGTGAATTATGAATTAAAATATTAAATAACAATTACCAACTAATGAGATAAATCAACTTTGAATTAAATCAATGAGAAAAGTGATTAAGGCATATGATTTAACCAACTATTCAATTTGACTATGATTCTATCTTACCGGATTATTAGATTGATTAGGTTAAGGCGAAATTCCCTAAATTACTTACTATCCAATCTCTTGGTATATCAATTCTCTTTTCATTAATGATTTCTATATCTCTATATGAAATCGAATTAATGAAAACGCATTACAAAGATTCATGGAATTTCCCGTTTTAACGGAAAACACACACAAGAAAATCGAATCTATCTCTAGTCAATTTTACGTTGTGGTGTTTAATACCTAGATGCATCCCTAGTTTATCTCCTCTCAGTCTCAAAACTAAGCACAAATTCATACGATTGGTAGCTAAGCAATCATAAGCATTAAGAACAAATATTAAACACATAACCCAAAACAAATTTAATCCGAAAAAATAATACTCAAAAATCAAACATAGTAATTGGATTTCACATGGCCTCAATCAAAGGCAAATTAAGTCATAATTATAAAAGAAAAGAGATAATTCATCTTGAAAGACATGTTCAATGAAAACAAATCTAAAAGCATGAAATTAAAACTTCCTAATAACGTTTCTTGATAGATCTTGCTTGAATTCTCCGTCTTCGTAGACAAAGATGGAGTATCCTTGCGTTCTTCTTCTTCCCCAGACTTCTCTCAACCCTCTTGGTGTGTTTCAAAGTGTCAAAACCCTCAAAAGTGGGCAAAAGTTTCGAATTTTGACCTAATAGCGCGTATTTATAGATGCCGAAATTAGTCCGTAGCCATGGCTCAAAAGTCGGTAGCCACGGCTAAAATCTGCTATTCATGTTTTTTGCCTATTTTAGCCTTGGTAACTTCATATCTTCAAAACACAAGGGTTCCTTCATGATCACCATGGCTAAGGGTCTTTATAGCCGTGGCTACAGGAGTATTTTGAGAACTTCTTTGATCTTTTCACTCATTTTTGCTCCAATTCTCAAATAACCTATAAAAACACAACCAATCACAAAATCAAAGCATATGTGGCATAAATAAACTCAAGAACGCATCAAAATACAAGAAAAGAGGCGCCAAAAAGGCGTAAAATACGAGCTTATCAACACTCCCAAACTTAAGTTTGATCGCCCTCGAGCAAAGAAATTAAAGTAAACACGTAAGTTCATATTTTACAACTAATACACAGAGGCAAGATAAACACCTTAGAACAAGACTTATGAAGAATCACTTATTCATCAAAAACTTTGAATTTCATATGCCTCAAAATTTCTGCAATACTATCCCAAATCATGAACACCCACGTCTCCTCTTATGTCTAGAATCCACATTAAGCAAGATTATGCAAACAAATCAAACTCATCAACACAAACCAACTTCGAAATTGCAAATTTTTTCCAAATGCACAATACACAATATCCACTATCAAAAGGTCTTTTAGGCTTGTAATGTAAGGCTCGGGTGTTGGCTTGGTACGAAAATATATGGAAGAAAGTGACTAAAGGTTTAGAGAGCTTAAAACTCGATATCTTCAAGCTACACTCACTAACTAAGCATCATACTCAAAATTCTCACCACTTTCTCCTCTCTTTTTTTTCTTTGTTTGTTTGTTTGTTTTTTTTTTTTTTTTTTTGACTCACAACTCCCAAACTTATTTCTTGTCTATATTGGGTTGTGTACAAGTGACAACACCTAATCAATGATCATTGAAGCATCACATATATAGCCTATTCGAATTTTTTCTTCTTTTTCTTGTTTCTTTCTTTCTTTGTTCTTTTTCTTGTTTCTTTCTTTCTTTGTTTTTTTTTCCAACTATTTCGGCTCAACTTAATTCAAGTGCTTCTCACATCCGTATCATTCATCTCGTATATCTCAAAACCTTCATCAATTCTCAAAATCAACCAACATCAACCTCCTTATCCTTATGTGCACAACACAATAAAACACACACCCAAACATAGCTAAAAGATACCGAATTGTAAGCTCCCATAACCGGGTGATTATCTTTGTTTTTCTTTTAGGCTAACATGTAGATGATGTGGTTTATGAACCAAAAGTGAATGGTGGTCTATGGTGTGCTTAGCACACCCCATTCTTATCAATAAGGCTCAAATAAAGGTTCTAGAGACAATGAATATACTGCAAGCTAATATAAGGCCGAAGACAAATAAAAAATGGCCTAAATCATATCATGTTCATGCAATATCAATGCACCCATCAAAATTAAACAAACGTAGAAGGTTCATGCCTTGAGTCCTCAAAAATTTACATAAGCTTGACTACAAAGAATATCAAGACACAGAAAAGCATGTTGATCACAGAGAAAAGAATTGGAAGCGAAAAACAAATGAGACAGCAAAATCATCAAGCTTCATCAGAAAAATGACAATTCGTTAGAATTATTCAAGGCATTTTCACTTGCACATATGTGTATAAATTGCATCAATTTCTGGGCATATAAAAAAAATTATCACGCATAACATATATCCACCCCCAAACTAAATCAACTCATTGTCCTCAATGAGCCAAATGATGGAAAATAAAAGTAACTAGGGGAAAAATACTGCCCTGATCAGAGATTGAGGTTGAAAACTCCATATAGAATTCCAGACAGAAAGCGCATGGGGGCTAACGACAATCACTCGCAAAGCTGGAGAATAGGTGAGACCTAAACACATAAACAAAAAAAACCAGAAAATAGACACAACCACTTGTAATTAGGAGATTAAAATTCATGACATGTTCTTCAAAAGCAAAAAAGAAAAACAAAAACTAAAAACAAAACAAATGTCTCAGCAAAACATAACCAAAAAGCAAGAATAAACGCAACATATCGTGAACAACGAACGACGTGAGTGAGAGTTGATAGAGAGAGATCCTTTTGCTGATGAGATAAAGAAATTAGGAATTGGGGTTTTTAGTGGTTTTGAAAATAGAAAGGAGAAAAAGATTGGAAAGCTTTGGATTTAACCCAGCTGTGAAACAAAAAATTTGATTTAAACTAATTTTTTTTTTTCAAAATTTTCTTTTAGTCATGGCTAAGACCATGGGTAGCCGTGGCTACCGGGACAGAAAGGTTTCAAATTTTTTTTTTAGCCGTGGCTATGGTGATTGGTAGCCGCGGCTAAATTTACCTGGGAGCAATTTTATGTTTTTTATCGTGATTTTTCGACTAAGCCATGGTTAAGATGACCGCGAGCTGTGGTGATAAAAACAGAAGCTATTCATAACATGTGAGAACTCTTAGCCATGACTAAAATACCTGGAAGTAGAGATATAAAAAAAAATCAAAAATTTTAAATGCAAGCTACGACGAAAATGATATATAACACCATAACCAAAATACCGAACACCAAAGCTAAATTTTTCTTGAGCTTGTAAGGAACATCGTTGTTCTTCTCGACTGTCTCTCTTGTATGGATTGCATAAACCTGAGACACGAAAACAAACTAAAAGAGAACAAAAGACTCAACTAAATCAAAACAAAAGAAATAAAAGAAAACGATAAACATGGGTTGTCTCCCAAGAAGCGCTTGTTTTAAGTCATTAGCCCGACTCCCTTGCACTGCTCATGGTGGATCATAAGGAGCAATGCCAACTTTGTATGGACGAATCTTTTTGTGCTTTTTCCAGTTGTGTAGAGGCTTCGCCCCTCCAATATCTATCACACAACCTAAAAGAATTAGAAGTGAGCATAAGGTCTCTTTCAAAAATACATAATTGAAGTGTAAAGATGAAAGTTTAATTGGAAGTGAGAAAGAATTCTCAATGGATGATTGCAACTCATATGTGGTTGTCCCATACGCCCATAGACTTTGTTTTGACAACTCAAATGGTGGTACATCCAAGTGATTTATATATCCTCTGATTTTCTCATCCTCGTCCGTAGTATCACTTGGGTTCTCAAAATATGCATCGAATGGATCACTAGAGTTGTAAACTTTGACTTCAACCTCCTCCACTCTGTCTCTCTGGTTATTGATACACTTTTGTAAGAATTCGAGAGATATGGTGGTAGACGGCCTTTGGTTCTTGAAGATTTCTAATGTCTTTTCTTGGTCATTTGATGGGATGGATTTCGGAGAATCAGTGCGGAATTGTGAGTCCTCTAGTGATGTTGCTTCTGGAGCCTCATCATTCTCTTATGTGTTAATATACGTGGTTTCTGATGACCTCTCTGCCAATAAGTTGGAGATTAGATTCAGTTGTGCTTGGACGTTCATGATGCATGTTTCTATGTTTTGACTCCGCTCATCAAGTCGTGATATCATAGTGTCATTTTGCTTCATCCATTGGATCATCAACTCTTCAAAACTTGGGGTTCTATCGCAGTGTTGCTGACAATTCCCTTGGTTCTGAAAGTCAATCGGTTGAAATTCTTCTTGCATCATACTATCATGTTGCAGGTATGCGGATGAAGATCTCATAACATAATAACTCAATGGAAAATCTTGATGACTTTCCCCCCCGTGTTGACAGTAATTGCTATGATCAACGCCTCCACGCCACGAACACAAATCTTGCACTTGGCTCCCATAAGCTCCAATGTTCCATCCTTGTCTTGACCAATAAAAGTTATTATGATTCATCTCTTCAAGAAAGAAAAAAAAATATATAAATATATATTAAAAAAAACTTAAGCTTAGAACAGATAAGAGAATCTCAATATTAAATAAACAATTATCCCCGACAACGGAGACAAAAACTTGACACACAAAATCCTAGCAAGTGTACTAGCTCGTGCAAGTAATATAGTGGATGTAAGTCCGGATTATCGTACCCTGGAAACAATTGTATTTAAGTACTGAAATCATTGTGTTATCTAATTCTAAGTTAAATCAAGAGATAAAGATGTGAATTATAAATTAAAATATTAAATAACAATTACCAACTAACGAGAGAAATCAACTTTGAATTAAATGAATGAGATAAGTGATTAAGGCACATGATTCAACCAACTATTCAATTTGATTATGATTCTATCTTACCGAATTATTAGATTGATTAGGTTAAGGCGAAATTCCCTAAATTACTTACTATCCAATCTCTTGGTATAGCAGTTCTATTTTCATTAATGATTTCTATATCTCTATATGAAATCGAATTAATGAAAACGCATTACAAAGATTCATGGAATTTCCCGTTTTAACGGAAAACACACACAAGGAAATCGAATCTATCTCTAGTCAATTTTACGTTGTGGTGTTTAATACCTAGATGCATCCCTAGTTTATCTCCTCTCGGTCTCAAAACTAAGCACAAATTCATACGATTGGTAGCTAAGCAATCATAAGCATTAAGAACAAATATTAAACACATAACCCAAAACAAATTTATTCCGAAAAAATAATACTTATAAATCAAATATAGTAATTGGATTTCACATGGCCTCAATTAAAGGCAAATTAAGTCATAATTATAAAAGAAAAGAGATAATTCATCTTGAAAGACATGTTCAATGAAAACAAATCTAAAAGCATGAAATTAAAACTTCCTAATAACGTTTCTTGATAGATCTTGCTTGAATTCTCCGTCTTCGTAGACAAAGATGGAGTATCCTCATGTTCTTCTTCTTTCCCAGACTTCTCTCAACCCTCTTGGTGTGTTTCAAAGTGTCAAAACCCTCAAAAGTGGGCAAAAGTCCCGAATTTTGGCCTAATAGCGAGTATTTATAGATGCTGAAATTAGTCTGTAGCCGCGGGTCAAAAGTCGGTAGCCACGGCTAAAATCTGTTGTTCACGTTTTTTTGCATATTTTAGCCTTAGTAACTTCATATCTTCAAAGCACAAGGGTTCCTTCATGATCACCATGGCTAAGGGTCTTTATCGTCGTGGCTAAAGGAGTATTTTGAGAACTTCTTTGATCTTTTCACTCATTTTTGCTCCAATTCTCAAATAACCTATAAAAACACAACCAATCACAAAATCAAAGCATATGTGGCATAAATAAACTCAAGAACGCATCAAAATACAAGAAAAGAGGCGCCAAAAAGGCGTAAAATACGAGCTTATCATCTGGACAATGTAAGGACAAGCACACTCATTATGGAGCATAACTTCAGTAAGCTCAGACTTATTACAAGAAATCAAAGATAGTTGGGACCAAGATGATAATGTACAAAGAGTTATTGCTAATTTGGTGGCAAACAATGGCAGGAGACACAGGTATAAATGGCACAGGAGAATACTCACAAGGAAAAATAAGTTAGTAGTGGGCAATGACAGGGAACTGAAAAGAAAAATTTTCCATATATATGATAGCAGTGGCTTAGGTGGTCATTCTACAATGCAAGCTACACTACATAGAGTTAAACAGCTTTTTTATTGGAAAAAAATGAAAGTGGAAATCTGTCAGGCAGTGAGAGAGTGTGATGTATGTCAACAGTGTAAAAATGAGAATGTGGCTTCTTCTGGATTGTTACAACCCCTCCCTATACCTGATTAGATTTGGCATGACATATCCATGGACTTTATTGAAGGATTACCAGAATCAAAGGGTAAGAATAGCATACTGGTGGTTGTTGACAAGCTGAGCAAGTATGCTCACTTTATTTCTCTCAAGCATCCTTATACAGCCTTTGATGTAGCTCAAGTGTTCTTAGACCATGTTTTCAGATTACATGGCATGCCTAATACCATTGTGAGTGACAGAGATGTTGTGTTCATGAGTAAATTCTGGCAGGAGTTTTTTAAACTGAATAAAGTCAAATTACACACCTCTACTGCATATCACCCTCAATCAGATGGACAAACTGAGGTGGTGAATAGGTGTGTGGAGTCTTATTTAAGATGCATGTGTAATGAGAGGCCTAAGGAGTGGAAAAATTGGTTACCCCTAGCTGAATGGTGGTATAACACCTCTTACCACTCAGCATCTAAAACTACCCCTTATGAGATAGTATATGGACAAAAACCACCCCTTCATCAACCATATGTCCAATTTGAAGCTTCTGTAGATGCTGTGGATAGAAGTTTGGCCCAAAGAGAGAGTACTATCAGAATGTTGAAGGAGCAATTAGCAAGAGCACAAGCAAGAATGAAACAACAAGCAAATAGAGGGAGGAGTGAAAGGATTCTAGAGGTGGGGGGGATATGGTGTATGTCAAATTATAGCCTTATAGGCAACTCTCTGTTAGAAGACAAGTCTATAACAAGCTTTCCCCTAAATACTTTGGCCCTTTTAAGGTGTTACAGAAGTACGGAACAGTAGCATACAAGCTGGAGTTACCTACTGGAGCTGGAATACATCCTGTATTTCATGTATCTCAGTTGAAGAAAAGGATTGATTTGACACCTACTAATGCCAATCTGCCAGTTGTCTTAACCAATCATGGATACTTAGTTATGGAAACTGAAGCTGTACTTGATAAAAGATTGGTGCAGAGACAAGGAAGACCGGCTACACAGTGGTTAGTTAAGTGATTTAATCATCCAGTTGAGGATAGCACTTGGGAGTTTTTACATGAGTTAAGGGAGAGATTTCCTTCTTTTAATCCTTGAGGACAAGGATTTTGTAAAGGGGAAGGTAATTGTTACATTCAAAATAAAGAAGAAGGTTGGAACTACACTTTTATCAACAGAAATGCGATTTTAAACAATAAAAGAAGGAAAGAGGAAGACATTGACCGTTGACTGGGACTTTGACTAGAATTAGGATTAATTCTATAATTAGCCAAATCGAGGGATCAAATTGTAATTAGCTGTCAAGTTAGTTAAACTTGACAGCTTTGTAACTGAGTTTCAATTTCTTCAGCTTATTTTGTACGCAAACATACTGTATAAAAGGGAAAAATACATAATGAAAGGGGATAATTGATTTGTTGGTGAAATTGTGTTTTCTCTCTCTCTAATTCTTCAAATTCAATTTTGGGTAAGTTTTTCAGATTCAACTATTATCTCGAATCTCTGAATTTACTTAGTTGATTCCTCCCATTAATTTGTGTTTTCATCAGTGCATTATTGGGATTATAAAGATTTGCTTAAATATTTTAATATAGTTTCAGGTTGTAGCAGCAATATGCTTGTATCAACCAAGATCAACAGGGAAATTAGCAATTTTAGACCCCAATTGCATGTGTGTTGCAATATTAGACCCTTATGTTTGGGATTTTCTTTATTATTATTTTTTAATAGTGAGAATGCTATTTTGGTGTGAAGTGCCCAGAATACCCTCCAGTAAAAATCCCCCCCAATTGAAGAAACGTTGAAGCGTTTCTTGTTTGCCTTTTTATTTTTTTTTCTTTTTGATTTAATGTATTATCTAATTACATTTAAGCCCTTTGAGCCAAAATAATTGTAAAAGTGTGTGACAACTTTAGAAAGCGTACTTCTGAAAACCTTCCAATTTAACATTTGGCTGGGAAGTTGAAAGTCTGAACGGGCAAAAATCAAGGGGGGAGAGACGAGAAGGGGAAAAAGCACAAGAACCATACCGGCCGATATTTATACAGTATATCGGAGGAAAGAAGCCAAGTAAATCTTGTATAATTGTTCATAAACATCCTCCTCCCACCTCTTCTTCATTTCCCCAAGGTAATTTGAATTTTGAAGCCAGATTCGCAATTCTAGGGTTTTTGTGAAACTATTTTAATTTTGTAATTTTGATTGTTAAACCATTATTGTTTAGTCCCATTATCGATCAATGGCTGCTTCCTCCTCATCGGGTACCAAACGCCAACGTGAAGTGGCTTCAGCCGGCCCTGGAACTTCCTCCACACCCCCTGTAAGTGAACTAGCTTCGAAGTATTTTATATTTTTAGCAAAATTTATAAATGTAGTTTTTTGGGTTGTGTGTGATGTATTATTGACTGTGTTTTAGGTTTTATGGTTGGTAATTGTTGATTTTTGTTGGATAACCTGATTTTTTTGTATGGTATAAAAGTTTAGTCGTTAAATTTGACAAATGTTTTTGTTGAAGCGTGTTGTTTCAGGGCAATTAGGAAGTATATCTTGATATAGGGTTATATCAGTTTGTGTTTATAAGTAATTTAATTGAATTTTGTCTTAGGTTTCCGACCCAAACGACATCCCTCGGCCCACTTTTACATTGAGTCCCGATAAATTTAACTTGAAGTGTAAAGTTGGCAGCAAATGCAAATTGAAAGAGGATCTTAAGTATATTGAAGAGTGTTTAAGTGACCATCCTGATGGTATAATGTGGTTTCAAAACTCTCAATTTGCCCCATTATTCGACGTTGCTTCGGACATGGACATGGTGTTAACTCCTCTGTGGATGCTTCTAACACGAATAGTGGATTCTCCAGACCATTCTGAAATTTGGTTTGTTGTAAATGGCATTCCTATTCGTTACTCTTTGTTGGAGCATGCAATTATGAGCGGGTTGAATTGCTCCCGGTATCCTGCAGCTTCAAAGGTTGTGGAGGATGATAATTTTAGTCGTAGATACCTTAGCCCTAAAGCCACCGTTAAAATTCTTAGGGAACAACTTAAGAAGCGTGTGATTTGTGGAGAAGTAGACCGTTCTAGAACTCGTCGAAAGTCTTCGAAGAAGGCTGCGAAGAAGGTGGCGAGTAGTTCCAGTGACAAAGCATTAGAGATCCTTCCATCCGACAAGTTAAAGCTTGCGTTATTGTATTTGTTGGTTTCTGTTTTTTTTATCCCGCCACATGATGATTCACCAATTGATTCCCGTCTTCTTGCAATTGTTGATGACCTTGAGTTTGCGAAAACTTATCCATGGGGTAGGCTTTCTTATTCTGTTATGATGGACCAATTGAAAACCTTGGACTTGAAGAAAAAATTGGTTGCGGCAAATCCACAGTGCAACTTTCGTTGTTTTGTTCTCCCACTTATGGTAAATTTGGTTTTTATCTTTCATTGTTAATTGTCGACTTACTGTTATGTGAATATTTGATAATATCTTTTTTGTTCCGATGTTAGCTTCTTCCTTTCGAGTGTATACCCGTACTCTCACCAATGATTGGGCGGTTGAGGGAGAATATGCCCGGACAATTGCCGAGAATGTGCAAGTGGACCACTAAACTTCTTCACAAGAGACAATATCCCACCTTGTCTCAAATTCTTATGTTGGTTGGAAACACCCAGGTTAGTATTTTCATTGCCAATTTGAAATGTTAAAATCTCAAACCTTATTTGCGTATCAATCTTCGCCTTTTATAATGAATTGTATTAATTCTATTATATTTATTTGTTTATTTGTTTGATAGGATATTAAAAGCCTACTTCAAGCCACGCCGGAGGAACTGGCAACAGACCACATGCAAAGCTTTGCTCCTTTTGATCATGCCAACAGCAAGGTCCATGACCCCACCACCAAATTATGGACTGAAATACTCGAGAAAGGAGGTAGAATTGTATTTGATGACATTTTCCGAATAGATTTGGAATCTCGACATTCCATTCTTCCAGTGAGTAAAATTGCAACCATAATCGACGATGAAGGTAGAAGACCTGAAAAGGAAAATGTTGAATGTGAGGCAGGCAAAGTTGCACAGGACAGTGTTCCTGGTGTTTCATCCATTCCCATGAATACCAATGATATGGTTATGAAAGTCCTTCGTGAGTTAATAGCAAAGGGTGATTTGTTATCACAAAAGATTGATTTGTTATCACAAAACAGTATTGGTATGAGTGAAAGGTTAGAAAAGGTTGAAAGTGTGTTAAAAGACCTTTCAACAAAGGTTGGAGGTGATGAGGATGATGATGATGGGGTTCTTGGTGAGGATGAAGGGGTCGGTGGTGATAAGGATGATTTTGTTGTTGAGGATGTGGATGAAGGAATTGGTGGGGATGCAGGTGAAGGATTTGGTGAGGATAAAGTTGATGGTTTAGCCATGGTCCTTTTTAATCATGGTGGAGTGATTGTAGGTCCTGATCCCATGGTAGATGTAGTTGTACAAGAAGAATCTGAGTTTTATTTGAAGAGGATGCCAAAGAAATCCAAGTACCAAAAATCTCCATTTACCAATCCGGATGTAAGGAAGAAGAAGAAGAAGAAAGTACGTAAGACGTAATATGGCATTATGTGTAATGGTTTTATTAGTTGGTTTGGTTTGATGACTGTGTTTGTTTGTAGTACTACGGGTACTGTGTTGGTATACAATATTAGTAATGTTATTCAGTATTTTTATTTTTGTTAGTACTAGTACTTGTATTAGTATTTGTAATATTGTATTTGCTGCACTGTGTTTGTTTATAGTATTATGTGTACTGTATTTGTATATAATATTAGTATTAGTAATTTTATTCAGTATTAGTATTTCTGTTAGTACTAGTACTTGTATTAGTATTAGTATTTGTTTTTGATAATATTCCACTGTGTGAATTCATCTTTTTTTTCGAACCCCAGGTGGAGTCGGGCCCAAATACTGGTACAGAACCGGTGGAGAATGATTTGCCTGGGGATTTTTTTGTGCCTCTTACTCCAGAAGAAAAAGATGTTGTTTCTGAAGCCTTGACCCGTTCAAGTTCTGAAAAAGTGTTGGTGACTCACTCTAATATTCAGATTACCGGCGAACAGTTACGGTGTTTTCTGGCAAGAGGTTGGCTCAACTCTGATGTGATTAATGTGTATTTTCACTTGTTGAAAGAAAGAGAGAGGAGGGAGCCAACCAAATTTTTAAAGTGCCACTATTTTAACACTTTCTTTTACACCGCTTTGGTTCGTAATGGCGTATATGATTTCAAAACTGTCGAGGATTGGACCACCCCGACCAATCTGGGATATCACCTCCTTGATTGTGAAAATTTTTTTGTGCCTATTCACAAACCCGATCATTGGTGTTTAGCTATTATCAACAAAAAGGAACAAAAGCTCCAATATCTTGATTCTGATGGTGGACAAGATGAAGAAGTTTTGAAATTTCTTGCTATGTATTTTGTTGATGAGGTGAAGCAGAAGAGTGGAGAAACCATTGATCTGAGTTTGTGGAATCACGAGTACACCAAGAACCTTCCTCGACAGGAAAATAACTACGACTGTGGAATGTTCATGATCAAGTACGCCGACTTTTGTAGTAGTTCGGCTGACATTGGTCTTTGTTTTGGACAGGCTGACATGTCATATTTTAGGCAGAGGGTAGTTAAGGAGATTTTGAACTTGAGAGTAGATTGATGAACAATGAAATTGCTATTAACTTGTAGATACTTTTAATGTATTGTATCAGATTGGCATGCAGTATAACTAGTATTATCCGTATACTGGCCAGATTGGTACCAAGTATAACTAGTATATTCCTTAAAATTTATTGCTTTGTACTATATTTTTGTTAACTTGTAATTCACATTTAGCATTAGTGTGATAGATTTTTTGGGACGGTATTTAAAAACTTATTGGCCATTGGTGGATAGATTTTTTTGTTTGGTAAAAAAGTAAGATGAAATTTATTGCATTATTGAAGTGGGTTGTTCTCAATCCCATCCATCCCATCTATTTATTCAATACATGGTAGTATAATAGTTATACTAGCTATACTAGTGGTCATTCAAAACAGTATAATAAATGTGGGGAAGTTATCACATTGGTTTGGGTGAGAGGAAGTTTGAACGCCTCACACCACACGTTCACCCTCCCACCATATTAGTGTATGCTTCAGTTTTTGACAGCTGTTAGAGGAGAGGTTAATTTATTAAACTCCTTCCCCCCACTTCCCCTGCCGTTTCCCTTCCTCTCCTCACTTATGAAATCTGCGTAGCTCTAGAAAAACATTTTCACCATCTCTCTTCTCTGTGCACTCATCCGAAGCTTCACTCTCTCTCACTTTCTACCTTTCTTCCTTCCTCACTTATTTTACCCATCATTTTTCACTCATCCGAAGCTTCACTCACTCTCAGTCATCCGAAGCTTCACTCACTATCACTTTCTACCTTTATTTATTTAGGAAATCTACCATGGATATTGAAGATAGATTAAGTGTGCTTCCTCCTGATGTGATTTTTCACATTATGGATCAGCTATCAAAACTATCAGTGGTGGAGGCATCAAGGTTGGGATTTATATCAAAACATTTCCAACATCTTTGGTACTCAATCCCTAAACTAGAGTTCAATCATGGCGCTTTTTTACATCATAATATGTTTTTGTATAGTGGGTTACATTTTTCAGATTTTGTTAATCGCACGGTTGAACAACATAACAATAGTGTTGTTCATACTTTGATACTTGATTTTGGTAGGGGGGAGGGAGGTGGCGACCGTATTAGGGAAGATTGGGTATTATTTGGTGTTGATCACCATGTTCGAAAACTCAAAGTAGTTGGTCGTTTATTAAACTCTCTCCCTAGCACCCTATTTTACTCACACACTGTTGTTGATCTTAAACTATCTCTGCCTAAGTATGTTATTATGTGGGAGGATGGAATCTTATTGCCAAATTTGAAAAAATTAGTATTGAAGCGTGTAGTAATGATTGACAATAGGTTTGGCCTTAAGAATTCAAAATGGTTTCCCACATTAGAGGAGTTGCAACTACTTAGTTGTGATTTTGAAAATATTCATGAATTTTTGGGTAATTTCCCCTGTTTGAAAATAATAAAAATGGCTTTCAACCAAGGCCAGAGCAATATCAACACTCGGCTATCGATCCCAAATTTAGATTGGTTGGTTATTTTAATGACCCAAAATCAGGGCGTGTCGGGGCATATGCAAGTGTCCAGAGCTCGTACCTTGAAATGGATATTACGTGGTGATGCCATGGACTTTGAAAGCAATTGCACTGATAACCTTTTCCATCGAGAGGTTGTTAAAATGGTTAAAGAATTATTCCTCACCGATGACGCTCATGTGTCGATGGTTTTCGGACAGGTATACCTCTCATTGGTTTTGATATCTGTGTGCATTAAATCTATGAAATTGTTGTTGATTTTACGTTTTTGGTACTTTGGTAGGTTTTGGCCAGCGTGGCTGGTCTACATCGTCATGTGTCGTCTTGTTATTTTGTCGACATGTTCAGCTTAAATATGACATGTTTGAACAAGATCGATCATCTCGCAATGACACTGGTGATGATTAGTAGATGTCCGAACTTGGAAACATTTTCAATTAATTTGGTGGTAATATTCTACATTTTATGATTTGTTGATTATAACATGGTTAATTAACACTTTGATATCGGATATTCCGTCAATAAACTGGTTTCTGTTTTTTACCTGTTTTGTAGCCGAGTGACATGTTGGTAAACAATCCCACAACGGTTGGTCAATATGTAGAAGAGTGGAATTTGGGTGAGTTGGGATTGGACAATTTGGACGTGGTGAGCGTAACAAATTTCACGGGCACTGAATCCGAGATGAGCTACGTTATGCACGTGTTATTGCACGCATCTCAGTTGCAGAGGGTAAATATTGTGTGCAACGACGTTTTTGCTGCTGACCGACATATATGTCAGCAAAAAATTAGGACGATAAGGTTGTTTCCAAGATTATCGAAAAATGTACGGCTTCGTTTCTCGTTTATGTAATATATATACTGAAAATATTGCTATTGTATACCCAATTTGACATTCATTTGATGGTAGAATATTGCTATCCAGTATCCAGAATGGTAGTTATACCGTACGAATATTGAACCGGTATAACCCGTATACAAAGCAGAATGATAGATATACCGGTAGAATGGTTATCCAGTATATTCAGTATACCGGACAGAGTCATAGGTATACTAGCAGAATATTGATCCGGTATACTCATATACTGGGCATTTAGGGTAGCTATACCGGACGAATGGTTATCTGGTATACTAGGCAGAATGATAGGTATACCGGACGAATATTAACCAGTATAACCAGAACAACGCTAAAACATTTAAATTGCTTGAAATAATAATATGTCTATGGATTACATATATGCTTCTACAACTAATTACATATATGTTTCTACATATATGTCCGGTATACTAGGCAGATTGGAAAAACAATTGGAAGTGAATCCATCGCCAAATGACATATGATTGGTTGAAATAGAACAAAGCTAAAACATTTAAATTAATGTTTAGGATATATTTATAGATTAAGCTGCAATAAGAATTTAATTTAATAGGTCCAAAAAGAATAGGTATACCGGACGAATATTGATCCCGTATATGCAGTATACTTGGCAGATTGGAAAAACAATTGAAAATGAATCCATCGCCAATTCACATATGATTGGTTGAAATAGAACAGTGCTAAAACATTTAAATTGCTTCAAATAATAATATGTGAATGGATTACACCACAATTGGCGGCAGCAATACACATGGTTTAGGGTATCGAGTTTTAGGGTTTAGGGTATCGATCAGAGGTAATGTGAACCTAAATTTTGTGATGTTTTAATAAAATATACCGTGTGCAACAATGCATATTTGAATGTGCAACAATTGATGTATTTCATATATGCTTCTACAACTAATTAATGTTAATAGTTTCCCATACCTAGTAATAACATGTTTATATGTTGTACTTAGTATACTAGGCAGATTGGAAAAACAATTGGAAGTGAATCCATCGCCAAATGACATATGATTGGTTGAAATAGAACAGAGCTAAAACATTTAAATTAATGTTTAGGATATATTTATAGATTAAGCTACAATAAGAATTTAATTTAATAGGTCCAAAAAGAATAGGTATAGCGGACGAATATTGACCCGGTATATGCAGTATACTTTGCAGAATGATAGATATATCGGACGAATGGTTATCCGGTATAGTCCGTATACTATGTTGAATGATAGGTATACGGGACGAATATTGATCCGGTATATTCAGTATACTAGGCAGATTGGAAAAACAATTGGAAGTGAATCCATCGCCAAATGACATATGATTGGTTGAAATAGAACAGAGCTAAAACATTTGAATTAATGTTTAGGATATATTTATAGATTAAGCTGCAATAAGAATTTAATTTAATAGGTCCAAAAAGAATAGGTATACCGGACGAATATTGATCCGGTATATGCAGTATACTTGGCAAATTGGAAAAACAATTGGAAATGAATCCATCGCCAATTCACATATGATTGGTTGAAATAGAACAGTGCTAAAACATTTAAATTGCTTCAAATAATAATATGTGAATGGATTACACCACAATTGGCGGCAGCAATACACATGGTTTAGGGTATCGAGTTTTAGGGTTTAGGGTATCGATCAGAGGTAATGTGAACCTAAATTTTGTAATGTTTTAATAAAATATACCGTGTGCAACAATGCATATTTGAATGTGGAACAATTGATGTATTTCATATATGCTTCTACAACTAATTAATGTTAATAGTTTCCCATACCTAGTAATAACATGTTTATATGTTGTACTTAGTATACTAGGCAGATTGGAAAAACAATTGGAAGTGAATCCATCGCCAAATGACATATGATTGGTTGAAATAGAACAGAGCTAAAACATTTAAATTAATGTTTAGGATATATTTATAGATTAAGCTGCAATAAGAATTTAATTTAATAGGTCCAAAAAGAATAGGTATAGTGGACGAATATTGACCCGGTATATGCAGTATACTTGGCAGAATGATAGATATACCGGACGAATGGTTATCCGGTATAGTCAGTATACTAGGCAGAATGGTGAAGGCGGGAAATCCGAAAAAGTTTGAATAAAAAAGCGGGAAAAGAAGAAAAGCAGGTTTCTTATATTATTCCCAGCATCTAGATTATTCCTATTATTCATTATCCAATATCCACATCCAACATTCCATTTTCCACAATATCCCTCTCTCTCCACTTCCCCTCTCTCTCTCTCTCTTCTCTTCCCTCTTCACTATTTACTGTCTCTCTCGTCTCTCTCCCTCTCCTACCTCGTCTCGGTATCAAATTACTGAATCATGGAGGGATTTTGGTCACCTACTTGTAAGTGCGGGCGAGGCAGAATGATTATTCACCGTGCCGGACCGGATACAAAAAATCCAGGCCGCTACTTTTATCGATGTCCCGGCTGGAAAAGACACACAGATTGTTATCTTTGGTGCGATGAATACCATGACGAAAATCCTCATATACCACAGCCAAGTTTTATGGACAATAACGTCCGCCCAACGCAGACAGAGCAAGGTGCTTCGTCTAGTAAGGACAAGGGTTCCGCCACTGCTTGCCCGAGCTTTGATTCAGCCATTGACCGGTCAACGGAAAAGAATATATGTATGACTGTTAGATTTAGCAAGCCGCTGCAAACTGAATTGAGCCTAACTAGTAGGGGGTTCTCCCTAATGTGTTGTTTCATAATCGTTGCCTTGATTCTGCTTGCAATTTTCATATTTGTGGCTGGTCTATCAGTTGGACTGATCATTCATCAGTCCAGTATTTGAGTGTAAAATCAGTAGTTTTCTTTCCTAGATTTTGTATATAGTTGTATGTCACCAGTATTTTATATGTATGTATATTGTTCAGATTATTCAGATTCGCCTGCCTAATTCTGCCACATGCTTCCCCGCATAACCATAACTTGCAAAAAATCTCCAATTTAACAGTTCAACATCAAGACACATGCAAACGAGCATTTACAGCACAAAAATGAATAGCCAGAAATTAAGCACACACAAAAAAAAGCAAAACTAATTTAAAGCAAGCTTGCTATTTTATTCAGTACAACCTTATATGATTGAAAAAATACAACATTATAGTTCCCACCAGTTGGATTGGAGAAACAATTATTGATTAATCCATCCTAGTTTTATACCAACTATTAATAAAATTATTAAAAAATAAGGAAATAAAAAATCATACATCTCTATCTCTCCATAGCTCAGTTTATTTAGAACTTTCTTGGATCTTTTTGTCTCTTTGACTTCTTCCGAACCTTCTGTCCACCTGCCTCCATTCTAACAGACTGAGGCACTCCAGGCCTTTTCGTGTAGTCCGGAGGTACCACCCGAATGGCCTTTACTTCATCAGGTATGATCCAAGTGGATTGATTAGGAACGGGGTATATGGTTCGGGAATACGCCAATGCCCATAATTCCTTCAAGTAGTACTTCGAGCATAAAGAGACCAATTCTGCGTCATCACCAGAAAATGCAGCAAGCGCGTGCTCACAAGGGAGATGGTCAATGTCGAAAACTCGGCAACTACATTTTTTCTTCTGGAGGTCAACAAAGAAAATTTCTTCCTGATCCAAAGCCCCCGTGCGATTGACCATATACTCACCAGCAAACTTATTAAGTTCTTTAGCTATATAGAACTGGCACTTGCGTTTCCTTGCATGCAATGTGCTTTCCGCTTCTGGAGTTAGGAATTGTGACGATCCACCCTCACAAGATTCGTTGCGGTGCTTATTGAACCACCGACATATTAAGTTCACAATCTCATCCATCAAAAGAATCAGCGGAAATGATCGAGCACCAACCAAGGCAGCATTAATGGACTCAACTCCGTTGGAAGTCAAAATGTTGTATCGTGAACATTCAAAGTAGCACCTGGCCCAACGCTCCTTTATAAGGAGTAGATCTTGCATATACTCATGAAACTTGATGCATGTACGAGGTTGCCTTCTTGTTAGGTCATCAAAACATTTTCCGAACTCTTGAACAGTGTATGCTTCAGCACAAGCCGTGAACTTCCCCAACACGCTTTCACGATGTTCATTTTTCTGTTTACCCCTGCCGGTATTAATGCGAATCCTAATATTTTGAGAAATATGATAAGCACAGAATCCATGTGAAGCCTTGGGATACACTATCGGAACTGTATTTATGATGCTTCCGTTTCTATCTGAAATGATGACCAAATCTTCAGAATCGGGTATCACCTCGCTAAGCTTGTCCAAGAACCAAGACCATGATGCATCGCATTCACTTTTAACTACACCAAAAGCAAGAGGATATTGATGTTTGTTGCCGTCTTGTGCAGTACAAACTAATAATACACCTTTATACTTGGTCTTTAAATGCGTGCCGTCAATAACGATTACCTTCCTCATGGCCTTAAATTCTTCGATGCATGCTCCCAATGCAAAGAATAAAGACACAAACTTGCCATCCACATCTGTACATATGTCAGTAACTGTACCGGGATTCACTACCTTCAGCATATACAAATAACTCGGAAGAAAAGCATAACTTTCCTCCGGGTCACCCCTGATAGTACTTCTCGCTAGATGTTTACCCCGCAGGGCTTTGGAGTAAGAAATATGAAGGCCCTGATTTACCATCATTTGAACTATTATCTTTGGCGACGGTGTATCATACTGACATGGGAAAGTCTTTAACAACATGTTACAAACCTGCGATGCGCTACTTTTTTCTGCTTTAAACCCCACTGAAGGTGAGCATGTATGGATCTTACTATGAATGCGCAAGGAGAAAACATCTAACCCTCCGGTCTTTCCAGCACGCAATCTCCACTTGCATTCCGGATCCCTACACTTAAAAGAGAATATCTTTGTGTTTGACTTAGATCTTTTAAAATTGAAAGTTGCTTTCAACGAAGCATTCAAAACCACGTCGAACACCTCATCTTTGCTTCTGAATTCATGTCCAATAGGCAGATCTATACCATCCTCAAAACTATAGGTCTCAACAACCTCACCAGGAATAGGTTCACTAACCGTAGCTCGAAGAATTGGAATTGAGTCTTCCCTTGAGAAACAGAGAGGTGTACTGGAAGCATGTATTGGACTTGAGTCATCCCTTGAGAAATAGAAAGGTGAACTGGAAGCATGTATTGGACTTGAGGGAGCGGCAGGAGTAGATTGGAGATTTTCAACATTTGGAGTCGAAACGGGAGTTGATTCTAAATTTTCATTGCTTGGAGGATTTTGTTTGATAGGAGTTGGGGAAGAGGCCATAGATATGGGCGGAGACATCGGCTTATCTAAAACAAAAGCCGGCCTACCTGGGGCAGATGTATAGTCGTCAACCACATTCACATCCACATCCACATAAGAACCTGAGTCCTCACTTTCAGAATCCACTCCATCTATATCAACACCATTACCATCATCAAACCAATTGTGTTCAACAGGAACCCTCTTCTTAACAAGCTCAACATGGAGAATGCTTCTACACTTGGATACACGACATTGGTCCATAAGATAACATTTTACATCAAAATCGGTCAAAATATATTTAGGGTTTAAACCTTTACATGACAAAGGCGTATAACTCAATTTGATTTCAAAGTCATTCCGGTTAAAAGGAGTCTTTTCAAATATGAAATCCTGAAGCTTTGAAAATGTAATCGCGTTAAGATCATCTCCCTCTTCTCCGATTATTGCATTGTGCATTTCATAATTATTCCTTGAAATCCATTCATATGCTCCTAATTCTCCGTCTTTCTTCTGCCACTCTCCATCGTATCGGTAGTACAACAAATAGTCTGACATTTTCCTAAAATGAACAACAACAAAAAAATTACTGCTATTGAAACTATTTATGATCGAACTATGCACCACCAGTATACAGAAGGATATTCCTTTTAACGAGTAAACACATTATTCTTCAACCTGCCTACATAGGATTGCCTACTGCACAACAACAAACAACACAAATAATTTTCAAAACTATTTATGATTCAATTATACACCACTACCATTATACAGAGAGGGCTATTCCTATTATTTAACGAGGATTCTTCAACCTCTCTACATTGCCCACATGACAATTACATTGCCTACCGCACAACAGCAGAATTATTCTTCGAAATCAACCACAAAATACAATCCTACACACATTCACAATCATGAACAAGAAGAAGCCGAAATTGGTTCAAAAAACTCATGAAAAACGAAATTGAAATAATTACCAAGAATTCGGGTGGATTAAACTCCAAATGCACCTCGAACAACTACAAACAATCGTCTTCTGAAGTCGATGAAAACAATGTCGCAAGTTTTCTTTGGTTAATATCAATCAGGGAACAATTGTACATGATTTCGAATCAATTGGGAAAAAAGATTTGGGCAAGCAAGAACCCTAAATTTGGACTGAATTGGGGGAAATATGCTTCAGCAGAAACTCAACACTTCAGCCCTTAGCAGCGCGGTGGGAATGGGAGGGAAATAGATGATTTTTCTTTTATTTTTATTAATTTAATTGAATGTAAGGATATTTTAGACATTTTATAAATCACTAATTTATCTTTTCTTTTGATACAATTTTGTTAGTAAGGGCAATTTAGAACATTCACTTGAATGAATATTCTTTTAATTTAAAACAAATGAGTTAGTAAGGGTATTTTAGAACTTTCAATTGAGTGGGTCCCACAGGGGTCTAAAATTGAGATGATTTTTTAAAAAGGTCTAATTTTGTAGTGTGATATGCAATTGGGGTCTATTTTTGTTAACTTCCCAGATCAACAAGACCCAAAGGCAGATTGAAGAAGATGAGAGAGTAGAGCAGAGACGGCGGAAATTAGTGTGAAGCTGAGGGAGGGTAATTTTGTCAATAAGTGCTACTTTGCTCTGGCATTAGGGAAATTGCTCTGGCTGTATCACTAGCCTTATTCAAAGCCTAAAACAATTCCTCGATTCCACAAACAAGAATAGAATAGAATAGAATGTACCTCCTCCCTCTCAGAAACATTTCAGCACTTGTACATGTAAATAATAATTCACCCCAATTCTTCATTCTCTCCTCAACAAATATGCATTTGCGACCCGCATCATCCAAAAGAGAGTTACCCCAATCCATTGAATCAGGTAAAAATATGGCCAAATTTCTATATATTGTTTTGTTTACTGTAAATTTTCTACTTTTTTTTTTTGATGATTATTTCTTCAGGTCCCGAAATTCCAAATGATGATTCTGTTAAAAAAGTTACTGTCTTTGTAAGGAAAAAGAGAGCCAAGAAAACTATTCAAACTGTTGTGAAAGAGGTGAAGCCTGAAATTATTATTGATCAAAAGGTAAGGAAGAAGAAGATTATTTTATCAAATAGATTTTTTTTTTGTTTAATGTTCACAGAGTTGAACTTATTTTTTAGCTTCTTAATACTTTTGTTGTTTGATGTTATTACTATTAGTAAATATATATGTAGTAAGACTATTTGAATTCATGGTGTTTGGTTATGTGCATTTGTATTTGTGAGAAATTATTATTTGTAACATTATCACTCATGGGTTAAATGCTGTTCTATCAATGACCTTGTACAAGGAACTTACTTTCTCTTTCTCCTTTGGCTTGATTTCCTGAGCTTGTAATGGTAAATTGAGAATAGATTGTCTATTTCTGAGTTTCGATTTTGATTGTACAAGCTACAAAAATGTTTCTTTATAACCTATTTTGAATTTCGAACAATGTGGTTGCTTTGGTATAGCTCAAGCCTTAAAAATGTAGGCTGAAGGACTTTCCTTCTTCATGCATGACTGAAAAACGGCGTTTCTGGAGTTTTATAGCTAAAGAATTAGTCACATGAATGAAGCTTTTGAGTGTCCGACGAGGTCGAATATATTAACATGCAAATTTTTTAACTTGGAAAATATTGTTGGACTGGTGATACTCGTTTAAATTGCAAACTATTAAGAATGTAATTGCTGTTTTTCATTTTAGTGGGGAGATTTGAACTTTAATGCGGTCCGTGTATTTTGTTCATGTTTAGGATTCGCAGACTATTATATTTTACTGCTAAGTAAACTAAACTTTGACCAAGCACAGTTGTCGAAGATGCTAAAATTCCCTCCTTAAAAGTTGCTAAATTACATTAACCATTTAACATTTACTGTCATAAAACACTGCCATCTCATTTATATCGTATGGCTATGTTATCTGTCTAACTCTTTCTTAATAGGTTGTGAAATGTTTGAACGTACATTAAATACTTGATGCAGCTTTGCAGTCTACCCGAAATTGAAGATTTTGCGTATGGAAACGACAGCAAGTATTCCCGTTTGAGTATGTTATTTATTTTACCTTCTTATATCCTCTTAATCCACCAAAATAACTGGCATACATTTAATCAGATTTCGCTGCTATTTAGTATATATCAGATCCCTTACATATCTTTTCTTAAACATGGTTCCCCGCATTGTAAGAATGCCTTTCTGCATTTTTTTCCCGCGACATCTTATTTTCATTTTCAAGAAAGTGATTTTTATCTTGCTTCCCGTCTTATACAGTAGGAAATGATAGATATGCAGTAAAATTTGTCTCCAAATTTGAAAGTACTGTGATCTTTTTTGCAATACAGCACAAACACCTGCCAACTGGGAAAAGGTCCTCGAAGGAATCCGCAAAATGAGGTCTTCTGAAGATGCACCCGTAGACTCAATGGGATGTGAAAAAGCTGGCAGTGCCCTTCCTCCTAAGGTGATTATCTTTTGATGAACTTTAGTGCACAAGTCAATTGATTAAAATCTTAAGGAATGGCACCTAATAGTTATTATGTGCTTTCATGTTGACAAATGTTGCTGGACTTTGATACCATTTTAATGTGTTTAGATGCTTCGATGACCATTTTTTACTGTCTGAGCTACCATGAATTATCAATCAAAGTTTAATCTTTGCTCTACTCAATCCCTATAATTACGTCTTCACATTTTTTGGAGACAGTAAGGATCAGACTTATTTATTCATGCTGTATTTTCAGTTTCTGACTTATTTGTTATTTTTTGGGAAATTCTTCTGTATTCGTGGTCTTCTTTGCAGTAATGCAATTTCTTGGAGTTGGCCTTTTCTTTTTTCTTTCAGAAGTTGTTTTTTTTTTTTGGTGGGTCTATGCTGAGATAAATATAATATATAGTGCATTTCTATCAGGACGATTTCATTAACCTGGACTATGATTATTGTCAAGTTTGGACATATCCACATTTAATGCAATACATTTTTTTGTCTAAAGCAAAATACATTTGGACCAAGGTTATGTTCGAATGTTTTATTAAATGATGCAATGCAAAAGATCTCTTTGAATTTTGAGAGTTAAGATGTAGAAGCACGTGTGAGTTAAGGGCTCTGTTTTTATTACTAAGAATTTCTGAAAAGCCTTCACGTGATTATACTTATGATCTAAAAGCAAGCACGAGATTTTTTGTTAGTTCTCATGAAAGTATGATCTAATACGCAAAACTTGGTTTCTCGAAATTGTTTGGTTGCAAATCCGGCAAACAAATGCCATTTTTATCACCTAGCTTTGGTTAAATAAGAAAGAAGTAACCCAAAAGATAATATATTGTTCTTTATTTTGAGATCGTGATGTATAATTGTTGGATTTGACTAATCATTGAGCTTTGAATTGCATGATAATCCTTTATAGAACCGACCTTATCATGAAAGCTATGTAAAACCTTGATCTTACTGAAAGTGATATTCTTATCTCACCTTTAGTTTATTCAATTCTTTTTTTGGATTATTCAGGAAAGACGATTTGCGGTTTTGGTGTCTTCGCTCTTGTCAAGCCAAACAAAGGATCATGTTACTCATGGCAAGCATTGGTTTCTTCTGCATTTTTGATATTTTGTTGAACCTCTTTAATTCGATATAACATAGACGCTTATTTTTCAGGCTCGTCTTTGTTTGTTTGTCTAGAATAATTGTCTAGTCTCCTGAAAAATGTTTTTTGGAATAAAAATTATATAATACATATGCTTGCTATTCCCGGATCCAAGTGGAGAAATAAGCAGGAAACTAAGTCAAATAAAAACTGGTGTCATCAGTTAATATTAAAGGGCTAATTACATGCACACATCCTCACATATTGTGCAATTTCCACAAGTCCCCTAAGGTTTTGCAAATTACCATGACACAGCACCCCTGTCAAATTCTGACGACTCTAAAAACAAGGGTGAAATTGTAATATGCTTTTGCAGAGGAAGTTTAGGTAATTTCTCAAACTTTGGGGTATTTTTCGTAATTATAATCTTGGGATTCTTATATAATTTAACCTAAATTGAACAATGTTGGATGCAATAGAAGTTAAAAATAAATTAAAGAAAAATATTTGAGGCCTCCTTCTATTGGCGTCTCTTTAGAATTTGTGGTTCAATATTGTTGAAAGGTAGGTTCTTTTTCATTTTCTCTGCTCTGCAGCATGAGCTATGATGTTTATCCCCATGCATATAGTTTGGTTAAGATATTCTTCCGTCTATTCTTATGTTTTAGATTTCATCGAGCTTTTTGTCTTACAGGAGCTATTCAGAAACTTCTTCAGAATGATTTGCTTACGGCAGAAACTATCGACAAAGCTGACGAAGGCCTGATCAAAGACTTAATTTATCCTGTAGGCCTCTTTCTCTGTCTTGATTTTGGGAAAAGATAGCATCCGATTATAGTATTTTATATCATATTCTTGGTTTTATGTACTTTTTCGACTTTGATTTTAACCAGGTTGGATTTTATTCAAGAAAAGCAAGCAACATGAAAAAAGTTGCACAAATTTGTCTCTCGAAGTACGATGGAGATATTCCTAGTACGTTGGAGGAGCTGCTCCTGCTTCCAGGGATTGGCCCGAAAATGGCTCATCTGGTGAGGAAGAAATCAACTACTCCATCTGTCATAAATTTATGATCCCGATTTCCTTTAAAGCAACCTCCAAAAATAAGACATCATTTCCAAAAATGGAATTTCTATTCTCAGACTATCCTTTCAATTAAAGTAAGGGATAATATATATGTATAACCCTCGCTATTTGGGTAATTACCACGAGTCCCCAGAGATTTTGTAAATTACCAAGATACCACTGACAACTCTCAAAAAACAGAGGGTGAAATTGTAATTTGTTTTCCAAAATTGTAATATGTTTTCCAAAATTGTAATATGTTTTTACTGACTTGTGAGGTTTCAGTAATTTCTTAAATCTCAGGGTGTTTATCGTAATTAGGGTCTCACTCGGGGAATGTCTATGTCATGTAGCCTTAAAACTAATAAGGGCAATAGTTTTAGACCACTCATCTACTTTTTCCAACTCTCATGTAAAACTCCATTCAGTGTCAAATTATACCATTATTTTGGGATGGAGGGTGTAGTGAATAATTGCTCATCTCTTTTTTCTTCATGAAATAACTTGCGGATTCTTTCATCTAAGGTCATGAATGTAGGGTGGGATAATGTTCAAGGAATATGTGTAGACACTCATGTGCACCGGATTTGTAATCGCCTCGGATGGGTTTCACGTCCTGGAACAAAACAGGTAGTTGTTCAATTTTTGCAAAGATGGATTACATCAAATACGTTCCATTGATATTTATATGCCGATCAATTTATAGTCGTGTTTTTTCCACAAATTATTACTTTGTTAGACGAAAGTTTTGAGCACAATCATTTAAATTGGTTGTGAGAGGCACGGGCTTGGACGGAATACAGGAATATCAATATTTAAAATACTTGTAAACGAGCTCTTTCAAATGGTTATAGAAAACATTTAGAAATCACAAATACAGATATGTGAAGTACTTCGCATCAAGTAATATAAATAAGCGAACAAATGTATTGAATCACTAATGAACTATTGGTATTTTTGTTAGAGAACTTCGACTCCAGAGGGAACTAGAGAGTCGTTGCAACTATGGCTTCCTAAGGAGGAATGGGTTCCCATCAATCCACTACTGGTACGTCTACGTAACTTCGCTGCATTACATTAGTGATTTGCATTGCGATACCATCCCATTTAATTTTATCGGGAAAACTATATCCAGTAAAATCATGTCATAAATTTTATTTATCCTTTAAAGCCATAGTGGCGGTGTTTATATAATTTGGTAAACCACCTGAACTGAACTGAAACCAAAAATTCAGTACATACCAAAACAAAACTGGAAAATTCAGTTCGGTAATCGATTTCTATTCTTACAAAACTTTTATTTATTTTCGGTTTTTGGGCTTGGTTTACCGAATTATACTTAATACCGTACTATATTTTAATTATACTATATTTTATTTGTATATTCATATCTAGAAGAATGTACATATTTTTTTCGTTGAATATTACTTTTTATACTACTTATTTTTTTAGTTTGCTAACATTAAAAATATAATAAATACATCTGTTTTTATTATTTAATCTTGTATTTAGAAATTATTTCTCTATTTTTGGCAGAATTCGGTAAACCAAATTACAGAACCGAAATACCAAAAAGAAAATTGGTTAATAACCATACCAAATTAACTATTTCGTTTCGGTACATTTTGGCAAATTTCGATTTGGTTTGGATCGGTTGTACTGAATGAACACCCCAAACCATATCATTATGAGAAAACATATCATCAGGTTGTGTTTGGATGGAAAATTTTGAGTTTGAGGAAGAGAAAAGTTTTCAAATGAGTCCCCATAAGGGTCAGCTCGAAATCAATCATAATGATTGAAAAACAGCTCATAGCATTACCAATTTATCTGAAACGCTCTTAAATCCTTCAATCTAAACGCAACCTTATTCTCTGAAAAAGGGTGGCTACTGCGAAATGTGACAGAATGCCCCAATGCGCTACGAAACCACAAATGTTGTCTTTAGTTTGTTGTTTTAAAATATTTTCTGTATTTATGAAAATAGGTGGGGTTCGGGCAGACTGTGTGCACTCCTCTTAGACCTCGTTGTGGCGCATGCACGGTTAGTGGTTTTTGCCCATCGGCATTTAAAGAGATGCCTAGTTCGTCATCAACACCTAAGAAGCCCCACCCAAACAAGCGTTCATAGAGTAGCTTCTCGGTAGATGTACATGGATCCAATGTTTTGTCTTCGACATTCTAATTGTTTTGGCAGTCGGAGCCCAGGTAAGGTCAGGAATGTCATTCTTCTTTTGCGGGACTCATCATATCGTCATTAGGTTTTGAATGTGTACTTGTAATGCCAAAATGAAGTTCTTAACTTGTAAAGCATGTGAAATTGTTGATGAATTTAAACTTTAATCACTCGTGATCTCCTGAAGATGTCTGAGAAATGTATACTTCAATCCATTACAAATTTTCAGTAATATTATTCAATACAATAAGAAAATATCAAGAAAATAACCCACATAGTTTATTCATATTCTAAGGTGAAAAATGAGACAAATATATGCCATGGCTTTCTTGTAACTTCATGGTAATCTATTAATGATCTGATGTACGCTTATCTTATGTCACATCCTTGGATCGAGTACACGACCACACGATGTCGTTCCCACCGTAGCCCTTTAGGCATGCACGGTTGGAACTTGGGGTGGTCGTCGACTGTTGTGACGATGATATGGCTAGTCTTTTCTGGGTTGATTTTTTTGTCCTTGGTCCAGCATATCCAAACCTATATAGATATTAGTTTAGTGGTTTAAACGAACCGAGTCTAACTGAATGAAATTTAGATGAAGGTTGTTTAAATTTTTAGTCAAGCTTGGAAAATCGTGCGTGAGCTTTCTTCAGTGGTTAATCTCAATCCAACACACTCAATAGATTTATCACAATGTCATAATGCTTAAAAGATAAATAAAACTGCATAAAAATCAAGATTTATGAACTTACATCAATAAAGAGTTGCGACACTTGTCTTTGTGCTAAGGTTATGATTGTCTCCTTATGTACGACTTGTGATGGATACTTGCCACATCAAGATAAAACTTTGTACATTCAGAGTCGTATCTCATCTCTATGTCCACTAAAAGATAAGGAATAAGTTCACTACTATATTATCGAAACCCTTTGGGGGAGTATAAGATTATCTCTTATATTTATTTATAAAAATGAACACTTCAACAACCTCTTATATGATGAAAAAAGGATTATCATGGCAATGAAATAGTTGCATTATTAACTTGATTAATAAACTAAGAATATAAATACAATATATCCTATAATAAAATCACAACAATAGAACCATTATTAGTAATACTAAATATGCAACGCCCAAATATTCATTAATGTAATTGACTCAATAAAATGAGTCCATTAAATAAATTGATGCAAATTTCGAAATGATAATAATTAAAGAAATTTATTTTCGATTTATTATGGATTAGTTCAAATATTTTTTTCTTATTGAATCGATTACATCAATAATAATGAGTATCGATCATACATCATTTGTCAATTAGTTCTAATTTACAAACAACTTCTAAGAAAGTAGATAAAAACTCGCATGTTATTTGTAGGAGTAGAAATCAATATCTCTAACGACTTGACACCTCAGCTTCGCCAAGGTCTCATTGACGATCAATCCAAATGTGGGGTTTATTAGGGCAAGTCTTTGGCAAAATGGTTCCAATATATAAATTGGGCTATTTATTGGGTCAGTTGGGCTATATGGACTCATTAGGGCTTCAACCCAAATAAATCAAGTCCAAATGATATTAGCTAATTATTAGTTTTATTTAATTTCAAAATCTTTACTAAATTTGTATATTTTATAGTTTATGATTTTAAGTTTTGAATTTTTGAACTTTTAGCATCTTCTCAAAGATGAAATGGAAATATTTTGGTTTAATTAACTTGTTACTATTAATTAAATCAAATACTAATTTAATACAAAACAATAAACTCATATTTATACAGTTTATTTACTTAAAAATTCCAATAAGAAAATCTATCAATATAACTTAAAAATTCATCGACTTCTTAATGTAAAAGCTCGAGATTAACTACGTCTAAGATAGGTACAAGTATTAGTGTAAAAATTAACGATTATATATATATATATATATATATATATATATATATATTTATTAACAAAAAACCTAGTGTAAGATCAAATATATATATATATATATATATATATATATAGTTGTAGATATTTAATATAAACAGTTATTATAAGGTGTGTAATAGATATCCCCCCATAAAATCACTGAAATTGCATCAAGGTATATATTTGTGATTGAAATATTACAATGCTAATAATCTTTTTTTAAAAGAAAGTATTACAATGACAATATTACATAATTTTCTCATATACAATTTCTTAAGGAGTTAACCCTATAAATCTTGCTCGTTAGTTTGATTAAAGGCCCTCATAAAATTGGACCCGTACAGAATCATACTCGTATCGTATACAATACTCTGCGGATATCATCCGGATACATATCGAATACCCTTTTGATGTATCCAAAAATTAAATAGAAATTTTTTTTGGATACAGTATCCCATACAAAATTTGAAGTATTTGACACGCTTTGAATATCAAACATAGTATTTTTTTAATATTATATAGTAATACTTTATAGGTTAAAATAGAAAAATGATAATGAATTTGAACGTAAATTAAAAGGTTAAACAAACAATAAGGAAATTTAAAGAAGCAAAAAATCGTTTCAGTTTCACTTCTTAATATATTTTATCTTTTATTGCTCCACGTGAAATCTATCATTTACACTTTATTAACTAATATTTTGGATAAGAAGGTAAATATTGGTATCAATGAATTGACATTCTTACACCGCCGCAAATGATGAAATATTATGGTTACCTTCGAAATTTTTTGAACTTATATATAAACAATAAACATGTGCAAGTATTGCACTTTTATTTACGTTAATGTACATGCTGACTTAAATTTATTTTTAAATATTATATATATATATATATATATATATATTCATATCCCCAACATATCGTATCCTATAATTTTGAAGTTTGCCGTATTTTGTATCAGTATCGTATTATATCCATATTCTCGTATCCGTATCCGTATCCATATTCGTGCATCATAATTATAGAGGGACTGATCTGAGACTTGCACGAGATTGTAGAGTTGAATGAATCGCGTTGAAAATTGATTCTCAAATAACTTTAAAAATTGTTTTAAGTAACGAATGCTGAAAGATACCCTGTTAGACTTAGAGGTTTATCATTGAACATTGACGGAAGTTTCTTTAAACGCTACGGCCTAACAAAGCCAATGATATGCGTCAGGCCCCACTTTTAAAAGGAGAAGCCCACAAAACAAAAAGGCCCAAGTGGGCAATCCAAGAGCTTGAAAATAACAAGTTTTAATTATGTAATTTAATTTCAGTTTAGTAGTTAAATTAATATTTAATTGTAGTTCCGTGTATTATTAGGTAGTTTATTTTGGATAAGTATTGTATGTCAATTATTCCAAGTCCTTAGGAATTATGTATTGTATTTAAGAAAGAACGTGAAAAGAACATCAGAGAAGTTTTTTCATATTTTATAGTTTTATATAGTCTTTTTTCTCTCTCTCTATTCTTGAGTGATTTTTTCTATTTTAAGTGAAGATAATTTTGGATCGTATCAATCTATCATACTAAAAGAGATGACAATGAGGGTGTCAATGTACTCACAAAAGAAGGCAAGGATTACCGCGAAGTTCACCGTTTTACGTGTGAAATCACCTGTCGCTTTATGTTTATGATTTTCTTGATGGAGATAATGATGAAAACAATAAATAATAAGTTTTTTTAAATACAATACGTTTTTTTTCTTTTTAAATATGCATGTAACGTGAACATTATAAATATACTATATATATATATATATGAAATAAAATAATATATGAATAGAGGAACACGTGTCCTGAAACATATCCACCATGTAACAAATAAATTCCAAGTTGTTTTACCATCACAAGAAATTTTTAGGACCTAAGTTGGACTCCCATTATAAAAAAACTCACACACACACACACACATAAATAGGAATGTAATAATTGATGTTCTTACCAAATTTACCCCATTTAGTATTTTCTCTCTAAAAAAATATTAAATAAAACAGAAAAAGTAAATAACAAAGATCTGAAGCTGATTTTAGCTACACATATATATATATATATATAGAGAGAGAGAGAGAGAGAGAGAGAGAGAAGAGATCTTCAATAGGAGTTCAAAAAGCTAGTTATTATATTTTCTTCATCACTTTACCTCATTTATTATTATTCCTCGGACCAGTCTTCTTTATTTTCTTCTTTAGGGTCTTTTTTTTTTCCATTAAACTTACTGCAAATAACTTCAAGATCTGAACTTTCACTTGTAATTTGCTTCATTTCTTTGTTCTTTTTTCAATTTTAACTAAAAAGGGGTAGAGGATTACATATGTTAAGGGGCGTGTCTGAGGAGTTTGGATGACAATAGTTAGGCCCATTTGGTGGGTGGGTTGAAGTTGGGTTTCGAAATTAATGCTTATTCATGAAACCCTTTTTTAGCTTTTAATGCCAATTTATTAGCTTTACTTTTATAAAAATTGTGTAGAATATGAGGTTGTCTTCTCCTTCTTCTACTACTAGTATTACAGGATTTGATGCTCACCCGGAGGAAGGTATGTTCTATTTTGCAGTTTAGTTATATATATATATATGTGTGTGTGTGTGTGTTTATTTTCCATTATTGCTTATGGGAATGCTTGTTTTCAGCTTTATTTGCTGTATTTTTCTGTAAAGAGTTACTTATTATTATTGTTATTATTATTTATATATATATATATTTTCCATTATTGCTTATGGGAATGCTTGTTTTCAGCTTTATTTGCTGTATTTTAGTAAACATTCTGTAAATAGTAATTACTTATTATTATTGATAATAATAATTTGGTGTGGCAGGGGAAAAGAAATGCTTGAATTCGGAGCTGTGGCATGCTTGTGCTGGCCCGTTGGTCTCACTTCCGCAAATCGGAAGCCGGGTCGTTTATTTTCCTCAAGGCCATAGCGAGCAGGTTTTCGATGAATTTTAATTGGAAAATCTATGGTTCAGTTGTATTGTGTACTTTATATTATAGAATATTGGTGTTTGAGTTTGTGAAATAGCGAATTATCGTGTTATTTATGGGATGACTGTTTATGGGGTGTGCAGAGAGTGATTATTAGGAGTTTTCGGGATTTAAAGTTTAATTGCAAACTTATGTGTATGGTGGACCCCACGTGGGTCCAAGCATGAATGTTTGTGATTATCCCGGGTCTTGAAGTACCGTGAGCTCTAGAATGACTCAATGTGCAGATGAGGATGGACAATTGCCTTTTTCAGTTATATTTTTTATATTTCTATTTCTTCGGTTATTGAGTCATGCATATGACAATTTTAATTAGCTTTGGACCTTTTATATGCGAATGCGAGTACTTTTTGACTATTGTTTTTTCAGACGTTGAAAGCTAGTTTTTGGTAGGTAGCAATAAACAGTTTATATAACTAAAGTTGATGGCTAATTTCGTGCTTATAATGTCACACTTGATGTTGATTATGGACAAGAACAACTATGAAGTAATAAAGTTAAATATCCTAATAAATCATGGGAAGGGGGATTAATTGATCTTAAACTAGCCACCTGTTTTACGTATCCATTTCTAGTCCACTTGGTATATGTACTTATTGGGTTATCAGAGAATGTTGGCTTGCCTCTTGTTATTTTTACCAATGAAAGACAAGTAACTCTGTACCAGTATGTACATTCTTTATCAAAACTGTGGTAATTGATATCAAGTAAGCGAAAGATATTTAAAATCTATACTATACTAAAAGTTTGGATATCTTAATGTTTGTTCCAATTATGATTTTACACTTTACCCTCAACTATGTATTGAAAATGAGTACAAATTAGTCCATATTTATCCCATCACTAACCTAAAAAAATGAATGGTCATAAAAGAGAAACCTAATGGTCACCTTACACTAAATTAATTACCATTACTATGTAGACTAGAATTCTAAGAGCCTAATTCTATATAAGGTGGAAATAGTAGCAAGCACTCACTTTCATTAGCTATGCCGATTTAGTAAAGATACTAATTGTTTAATAATTTTTTTCAAAATTGCGTCTTGTTTAGTTGCATACACGGCATTGGTAAGGAGCTGCAAATGCAATCTATAATGTGTACAGGTTAACTATGGCGGAGTTTGCAAACAGATTGCAACTGCAAAATTTCTTTTAGAGGTGCACTATTATGGTTTGAATGAGATCAACCGATCAACTGTCAATTCTCGTGCAACTTAGACTCTAAATCTATCTTCTTCTTTCTTCAATTTTATACTATAGTTCAATATATTCTATATCAAAATGTTTCATATGAACAAGTTTGAATTAAATTTTTTCTTTATATTTCTAGATATATAGTACTTGAATATTGAAATTATTTAGCATATAAATATGTATTCTACGTGCAACGCACGTATACTCTACTAGTAAAATAAAAGGCAACATTTTCAAGTTCAAAATTGATCGCCTATGTTCATGGCCGCATTAGAGATTCTTGTTGATATGAGAGTTTTAGATTACCTCAGACATGTTCAATCTATTTATAATTGGAAACTAGGAAAATATCTACTGCTGGTAAATGACCAAAATATCCTTCTAGAATAGTTCGATCCGCAGGTTAGGTCCTTTTCCTACAATATTTCCTTTTTATCGAACTCTACAATCCCATCAATAGGAACTTCTGGTGACCTGTTAGTTTCTATAAATCTTTCTTTATGCCGAATGTATTTTCAAGCATGAAATTTTACCGACAATGCTACAGTGAGTTAATAGATAGAGAATACATGAAGGATGCTAGATTTACTTTTGAAAGTCCCTTATTTTGTATACAGGTTACTGCCTCAACTAACAAAGAAGTAGATGCTACTATCCCGAACTATCCTGGCTTACCACCGCAACTAATATGCCAGCTTCACAATGTTACCATGCATGTAAATCATCTCTTCTTTCAAATATTTTTGCCTCTAAATCTTATTATGTTAATATGTCTAAATTCTTAAAATTGCAGGCAGACGTTGAAACGGATGAAGTATATACTCAGATGACTTTGCAACCACTCAGCCCTGTACTTTATTAAGCCTTCTTTGTATTTGTGATTTTTCATGTGTAAAATATTGGTCATTAATTATATATTACTTGCCATTTTTGGTTAGGAGGAGCAAAAGGACATATGCCTACTTCCAGCAGAACTTGGCACCCCGAGCAAACAGCCGACGAATTATTTCTGTAAAACACTAACTGCTAGTGACACCAGTACGCATGGAGGATTTTCTGTCCCTCGCCGAGCAGCTGAAAAAGTCTTTCCTCCTCTTGTGGGTGCCATCATTACTTTTGTTTCAGTGGCACCTATCCATGCAGCCTCTGTTAGTTGACGACGTCTAATTGAAGTTATGAATGTATTGCTTCTTCAGGATTACTCTCAAACCCCTCCGTGTCAAGAATTAATTGCAAAGGATCTTCATGGTAATGAATGGAAGTTCAGGCATATATTTCGAGGTGAGTTATCAGGAACAGCATGTCAAAACTTTCCCCAGTTTTGTTTTAGTAATTTCAAAAAAATTCTCTTCGTAATATTATTATTATTATTATTATTATAGAATGACCCGTGACCTTGTTTACACAGAAAGTAGTAAAGATGTGGGAATGTAAACTCTTAGAGTCAATATAGTTTTAGGAACTGGACGGTTTAACCTCAATTTGTGCTTTGATATGTGATTGAAATCCCTTAAGTCCAAAAGCGGATGTTGTTTAACCTGTGTGTATTTCTAAGATATGAAACAAGTGAAATACCTGGGTTCATACCGGAAGATCGGAGCGGGAAATATGCCTTTGTAATTATACTGATAGTTGTGCATCTCATTAATGTAAGGAGGTAATTTCAGGAAATGGAGTAAGAAACGTAAACTTGTTGTATCTCAGTCATTTTTATCTTTTTCACTCTTGTATCATTTGTATTTTAGCAGTAAATGTGAAAAGAATCTTAAACATAACTTTCTTATCCAAAATGTCCAAAAAAAGTCCCCCAATCCTGTAATCCCATAATAAAAAGAAACTAATACCGATAGTTGTATTGGTTTCTCAAGGATGGTTAAGGGACATTTTATGGAATCAGATGTTGGCATTCTCAATAAAATAGAAGTATTTTCTTAGATTTTGTAAAAAGAATTATTGAAGGCTTTAGTAATTTTCCCTTATACTAGTTTGAGAGGTGTGGATGATAAGGATCAAGTTGCTGATATAGTTCCTGTTTATCAAATGTGGTAACCAACTTATGAAGCTCTATTAATTGGAGAAGTAACATATACAGGTCAGCCAAAGAGGCATCTCCTTACAACAGGATGGAGTGTGTTCGTAAGTGCAAAGAGACTTGTTGCTGGAGATTCTGTTATTTTCATCTGGTATGCAATATTAGATACAATTTTTTTTACGTGTTCTTGGTTATGTAATATCTCCAGTTTTTTCATATTTGTACTTTCTTTATGCTTTCTACTTGAAACTTTCTTTCCAGCTATCATCTTGTCTACCCTTCTCAATCCACGCCTTGAGATAAACAATAAAAAAGATTTAAGCTTTTGGAAGAATTCAATTTTTTATTGATGAAAAATCTTATCCATAGTGAACTGCTGCTTTGCGACTTTATTTCTTGACATGTTATCTGCAGCTTGAGAGTACAATATTAACACCCTGTTTGGTACAAGGATTTTGGTGAGGAACAGAAAACAAAATGCTAGTGGAAACGATATTGGTTATTAGGGTGCTAAGGAAAATACTATGGAAAAGAAAGCTCGAGAAAATTATCATGCTTATATCTTAAGTTCCAAAACTATCATAACCTCCCTCCTCTCCTTTCTTTTCCTTATTGTTTACCCAAGACAACCAATGAAGCTTAAGATTTGTACTTCGTTGAATTTTCTTTTCCTTTCCTCACTAAATCCTTGTACCAAATAGAGCATAATGTCACGCCCCGGGAGTTTTCAAGAACTCCTTCCACCAAATGAGGCTCCAAAAGTCCATGGAGCTACACAACCTTGTATATATAGTTATGGATAGAATAATCTAGAATGTATCTAGATGTGTAGAGAATGGTAGGAATTCTCTAGAATAGTGTAGGAGCATTTGTTGGTAGAATTCTCTAGATTAGTCTTGTAAAATATCTAGGAGAATTATCTAGATGTTCAATATTAGCCGTAGGATCAAGTTGATCTCAACCGTCCATTGAGGAGGTGGATCACTATAAATAGATGGTAGGAGTTCATTTGTAACCAACCAAGTTTGGAGAGCAATATATAGAGTGTTTACTTAAAGAGCTTCTTGGTGTACTTTGCCAAATTCCCTTAGCACACGAGCACGAGTGGGCGAGGCTAACTTAGCACGAGTCACGCAAGAGGCGGGTCGAAGCTAAGTGCCGCACGAGACGTTAGTACTGAGGCTAAGTCCGTGACAATAAGCACCTTTGCCCCTCTCTATTCTTAACTTGATTGCAGTGTGTTATTATGGTATTTTGTTGGAATGATAGTGTTGTTCTTACTGTTTTCTAACACTTATCAGGAACGACAGCAATCAGATGTTCTTGGGGATTAGGCGTGCTAATCGACCTCAAACTGTTATGCCTTCATCAGTTCTGTCAAGCGATAGCATGCACATCGGGCTTCTTGCTGCTGCTGCTCATGCAGCAGCGACAAATAGTCGCTTCACTATCTTTTACAATCCAAGGTAGATGTTTCACTTATAATTGTGCTTGTTTTGTAACTTGTGTGGTTTATCTTTTTTTTTAAAAAAAATAAAATAAAATAAAATTTATGTGTGGTTTTTCTAATTTCAGGGCGAGCTCATCAGAGTTTGTGATACCTCTCGCGAAATATGCGAAAGCCGCTTATCATACAAGAGTTTCTGTGGGTATGCGCTTTCGGATGCTTTTTGAAACTGATGAATCAAGCGTTCGTAGGTAGGTCCAGCGTTCCTACAAATCCATAAACTGCAAAATGAGAAAGAGTTCACATTTTTCTTGTCCATATATTTTCATGTCCACCCAAAAAGTAACTGTAATTGGAGGACTTGTTAGTTGTTACCATGAAAGTTGAAAACAGAAAGAGCAGATACAATTGACTGCAGTTGATAGAATAGCTTGTGCTTTTTTGCTTATATTGCATTTCTTAAGTTTTGCTGATTTTTTCAGAATTTCTTAACATGCAACAGCTCAACTAGACTCTCAAGATACTTTACACTATATTGTATAACCATCTGAAAAGATGAATTCGAGTAAAAAAAATTAGGTTAACACTGTGTGATAAAAATACGCCACTACAAGTGTGGACTGGAATTTGTTGCGTGATAGTGTCATGAACACTAAATAATTGATAGATAGTTGGAAAAGAATAGGTAATTGGGAAAATGAGAAAGATAGATAGTTGGAAAAAAGTAATTGATATATATGAACACTATCGTGCATAAATATTCTACTTATATAATTTTGATCTCAGGTATATGGGCACAATTACTGCCATCAGTGATTTGGATCCTGTTCGTTGGCCGAACTCGCATTGGCGCTCGGTGAAGGTATGATCATATGCGATCGGTTAAATTAGATTTTTGTCTATTATGGACAAAAACTTGATGTTTCACGTATACATGATTTGGTTAAGAGTTGATTGGTATCTATGATTGATATCAGAAGATGGTTACTGTTTCACGATTTTCATATATCTCCCATTTTATTGTTCAGGTCGGGTGGGATGAATCAACTGCAGGGGAGAGGCAACCGAGAGTTTCGTTGTGGGAGATTGAACCCCTCACAACCTTTCCTATGTACCCGTCTCCATTCTCTCTCAGGTTGAAGCGACCATGGCCATCTCCATTGCCCTCATACCCTGGTCTGGTTTACAATAGTTGGCTCAGAAATTTTCATTTTTCCCTTCGAGTTACTTTAGTTTGCGTTTGGATTGAAGGACTTAGAAGCTCGTGATTTCAAAACCATAATCACAAATCCATAGTGTTCTTTTTGTATAGTGTCATGTTACAATGAATTTCAAATCTTTCAACACCTATTTTGAGCTATTTTTTCAATCATTACGGTTGTGTTTGGATTGATGGAATTGAAGGATTAGGATTTCAAATGACTCGAAATTATGTAGACTTGAAATCCTCCATAATGATTGAAAACAATGCTCAATGGGTTTGAAATCCTAAACAAGCTCAATGAAATTAGTGATGAATTTGAAATCTTTGGCCTTGTTTGTTTATGTTTTCGATTTAGAATCCTGAAGATTTCTCGGGAAATGCGTAATATGGAATTTCTAATGAAAATGATGTAGATGATTATTGATTATCAGATTGTGTGAAATGATAGATGTAGTGATTGATATATAGTTATATAGGGAAAAAGAAACGTGAAGTCAATAAAATGTGAATTTGGATGAAAATAGTTTGTAGTGTGGTTTTTTAGGATTTTGTGATTCAGGATATAGAAAATGAAATTCAAAAACATAAACAAACAAGGCCTTTTACTTTCGCATCCTTCAATTGAAACATAACCTATATGAATTTGAAAGCCACTGGATTCATTTGAAATCTTTGTCGCAAATCCTTTTTTCGGATCGAAATCCTTCAATCCAAACACAGCCTAAGATTTTTTTTGTTTCCGCTGATTTTTTACATCTGTGTAGTTCAGGCCTTAACGATGGTGACATGGGCATGAATTCTCCAATTACATGGCTTCGTGGGGGTATCGGAGATCAAGGGCTCCAGACGCTAAATTTCCAAGGATTTGGTGGGTCCCCCTGGATGCAACCAAGGCTTGATCCTTCCATGCCCGGTTTACAACCCGATATTCACCAAGTAATGGCACTCCAGGAGACGGGGTCGTTAGATCCCTCCAAAATTACCAATCAGCCCCTCCTGCAGTTCCAGCAAAACGTCCCAAAAGTATCTTCACTATTACAGAATCACATGCTGCAACCGGCCCATTCTCAACAAAGCTTCCTCCAAAAAGGATTCATATCTCAGGCCCAGATGTTACAACAACAGCTTCAGCAGTCCCATCAACAATTTCAAAATCAACGGACCAAAACAATTGTGACTAGTTCAGAGATGGGACTGGGCCCCACGTCTCAGTTCACATTTATGCAGGCCTTGTCATCAAGGGGCCAGCTTCAGAACTTCTCTGACCTCATGGGGAACCATATGACCCCAGCTGATAATTCTTCCATGCAAAATCTTGTAAGTTCATTTTCTCATGTAGGAGCATCCCACCTAGTGAACTTGCATGAACCGGATCCTATTAGCTCGAATTCCTCGTTGTCAAAACGAGTAGCATTAGACCGTCAACTTTCGTCCAAGGTTTCTCAGTTTGCAATGCTACATCATGAAGAACCAGTGACACCTAATTCAAAAGTCTCTGACCTTTCAGCCCTGTTGCCACCTTTTCCGGGTAGAGAATTTCCAAATTTCCAAGGTGGGTCACATTCCCATAACAATGTCTTGTTTGGAGTAGGAAACGACACTTCAGCTAATATGCTGAATGGCATGTCAACCAACAGTGGCAATGAAATTGAATCATTGTCAATGCCATCTGGAACACCTACATTTTCTAGTGGTGCAGGAACCGACTTTCCTCTTAACTCGGATCTGACTACCTCAAGTGTAGATGAATCGGGTTACTTGCAATCCTCGGGTAATGTGGACCAAACAAACCCAACTCCCGGAGCCTTTGTGAAGGTGAATAAGCAAACCATATATCTCAACTTTCTCGATAGGACAATTTTATTTGAAAGAAAGCATTTAAATGCCTATACAGATAATTGCATAATCCTCGTAATTCTTTCTTGCTGCTGCTTTTCCCGTGTAAGAAAGTTCTTAAAGCAGCATGAAGTTTGGCTTTTTATGGTTTTTTAGATGTAAACTATCTTAAATGAAATTTATTTTTTCGCATTCAAATATGCTTACCTTTTTCCCTCTTCAAGTATTACGGTCAATTCATTTAGAGTATTATGAAATTTAAAAGTATTTTCATTCATTTAAATGTATATATTTGTCACAGGTTTATAAGTCGGGGTCATTCGGGCGGTCGCTCGATATCTCCAAATTCAGCAGCTATCATGAACTGCGGAGCTCACTCGCTCGTATGTTCGGGCTTGAAGGCCTTTTGGAGGACCCTCAGAGATCAGGCTGGCAGCTTGTATTTGTTGACCGAGAGAATGACGTTCTTCTCCTCGGTGATGATCCCTGGCAGTAAGCACCTCCAAACTGCATCATTTCTCTCTTTCTTTGAATATTAAGATAATCACATATTTGCATTTACTTGTGTTTTTTAAATCCTTCTACAATATCTGTTGATTTTACGTACGATATGATGTTGCTTATGTCGCTTTGATCGGCTGCTGGGAATTTAACTTACAATTTTCAGAAATCTTAATGCCTCGAGTTTGAGGCAAGTGATGGTTAGAAATGAAGACAATTCAACAATATGCCGTTCCCTGTTTGGTGGTAATGTTACTTTTGGTCCCTTGTGTTTAATGTTAGAATCACTTTAGTTCTTCATGTTTAAATTAAACCGTGACTTTGGCATCCCTAGTATTCTAATTTGGTTTCGCTCAAGTCTGTTTTAGACAATTTTACCCATAAGGGTAAATATGTTTTGTTCCAGTATGCATGTTTGTGTTTAAGGGCAAATATGTCCGAAAAGGACTTGAGTGAAACCGAATTGGAACGTTAGGGATGCTAAAGGCACGATTTAAACATGAAAGACTAAGGATATTCTAAAATTAAACCTAAAGGACCAAAGGTGAGATTATCCCTTTCACTTTGTTATCTAAGTTTGACTAAAGATGGAGTATTAGACGAGTTGAGAAAAAGTGAGACTCATGTGCGTTTCTACACGTTGCCCTTAAGAGTAGTGGTTGACGGTAGTTCTTGAGATCTTATTGTGTCAAATGTTACTTTTAAGTAAAAGGGTATTTGGGAAAGAAGTTCCGGTTTCAGGAAATGGAGCTTTATTTTGGGATATCCCGGAAAGAAAATGAGAGCAAGAATAACTTTCTGATAGAGGGAGAATACGAATGTGATTAAATTATTCGAGACCATTGCCCGCTCCAAGGTGTCTCATGTTTTAGTGAACTTAACACTTTCATTCTAATAATTCCAGGGAATTCATAAACAGCGTATGGTATATCAAGATTCTATCTCCGCTTGAAGTGCAGCAGATGGGCAAAGATGGCCTTCATCTTCCAAATTCTGTCCAAACACATAATAACTGTGATGATTATACGAATAGGAGGGACTCGAAAGTAACTCAGATGGGATAACATCCGTCGGATTCCTTGAATACTGACGATGAAATTAATCCCTTTGAACCTTTCGTTGTCTCGGGCAATCATTTGTACCTTGTGTATCATTCAGGCCAATGGTATGCATGTATTATCTGTTCTATCTGTATGTAATACAATGAATCATTTTATCTTAATATAACCTCTCTTTAAGTGTTGATCGAGCTTTAAGATTGATCTAGATTATTCTTACGAGGTCCCCGGACTTATTGTCCCGAGATAATCACGATCGTTTATATAGTGGGACTTAAATGTGATCCATCATACATGAACGGGTTTTCTAATAATCTCTCCACCCATAAGATTTTGTTTAATTGTTAAGACGTTTAGTGGCTAGGTTGCTCTTATAACATTATATTGGAGTCATGTTCAAATTTTTTATTACATATTTGGAACTATTAAGTTTATCAAGTCTATTTGAGATGGTCATAACTTCTAGCACTGTCTCAACTTTGTTATATTTATAAAAAAGAAATAGGAAAAATAGTAAGAACTCCTTATATATTTTGATATCTAAGAATTCATAGAGAGAGTTTTTAAATTTAAAATACTCATTCCACTAACAATTCATTTAAAAAAAATAAATCAATTATTAATGTTAATAATATTTTTTTATATATATAATTAAAAAAGAAGGGGGATATCCTAAATATCTAACTTGACAAACCCCAGTTGATAGTCATAATTTTGGACCATGAAAATTTTATATAGCTCCATAAAGGAGGGAAGAACAACTTGTGGTTGATTGGATTCGAACTCAGACCTCTGGCATAAAGTGAAAGGTGGATACCACTAGACCAACAAGTTTTAGATAATGCTAATAATTTTTTTGAACTAAGTTATCTTTCATTTCTAAGAGTAGGAATTAATCAAAAAAAAAAAAATCATGAGTAATTTTGTTTTAGATTCTTCAAATAATTATATAGTATGTGTTACCTCTTTAATGTTAATATTTTATATTTTTATGTAATCCTTTTGAGTTAAACATATTACTATCTTATAAATAATTTTATTTTTATTTTGAAAGGTAAAAAGAATTAAAATTTGAAACTAATATCATAATTGATGCGGGATCAAAGTTGTGTCGCGTGAGGTGCACGTGGAGCACGACAGACTAGAAAATAGGTTAATTATATATGGACTGCACTTGCTCAAATCAAGTCTACGTATTCACTTCGATATGATCAAGTTTCTACGTAGTTCTGTATGATAATAGGTATCAATAATGGAAGGCTTCAGCACCCTATCAATTTGATAGTGTTTTATTGCTGTCTTCCCTCCTGTTTAGAGTCCAGAGCAGATAATGATTAATTATCATTAGTCTGGGATATTTATAGTGCTGACAATGGAGTGATAAACCATGGGCCAAAATCCCTCTAATTAGCCCACTTAGCAATAATTATAATATATTTAATATTATAATTAAGGTATTTCAACCCAGCAAGCCCATTGGGTATTTGAATTTATACGATAACGGGCCCTTAGTCCATAAGCCCAATCTCTTAACTTGGACTATATCGGCCCATTAAGATAAAACAACGGAAATACCCCATGATTTGTGGGTCACATCAATAATTAACTGAATTTATCAATTTAAGAACTTTAGATATAAAAAATTCTATTAAGAAACACGCTTGGAGTAATATTAAGTTTGGAAAGCTAAGTGTAATTGAGTTCAGAAATTTACTAACTATAAAAACTACTTTTAAGAATTTTTTATAATATTCCCAAAAGAAATTTCAGATATTAAATCGTATCTGAAATAGAGATGATACCGGGGCGGGTATGGGACGGGTATAGCAAAACTCAAGACCCGTCCCGTTAAGAAATCTCAATACCCGGACCCGGTCATTACCCTCCCCGCCCCGGACCCGGCGAGTCCGGGTCCTACCCGTTAGACCCGATCGATTTTTATTTTTTTACTTTTTTCTTACTTTTTTTTGCCTATTTTGTTCTCACAAACGTATTCAAAACAAATAAATAAGTAAATAACATTAAATCGATGATTCACCGTAAGCACATCCACTACAAGTCATCCGTTACTAGAAAATGAGAAGTGGGTTTTGAGTTTAGACTTTTGATTCTAATTTAATGATTTTTTTTTTTTTATCTAGTTAAGGTTGTAAGGTAAGTTGCTATTGCAAATAACACTTTTTTGGATACAATTTATAAATATTAATAAGTTTTCATAATAATTAGATATTTAAAATTATTAAATATTATAATTTTTTTAATCGGGGCGGGTCCGGGCCGGTATCGACTTGGACTCGTTACCCAGCCTGGACCCGGACGGGTCTTGAATTTCATAGTCGGACCCATTTTTTTGGACTTATATCCGCCCCAAACGGGAAGGGTCCGGGGCAGGTACTCGTTAGACCCGGATTCATTGCCCTCCCTAATTTGAAACCATCAAAATTCACTTTTTTCTGACCAATAAGGTGCATCATTGTGAAATCTTCTTTTCTTCCCTTTTGCATTGCCAAAACTTTTACTAGCAATTTCTTAGCAAAAATGGGAATTTAATTTCACCCCTAAATATGAAGTTCATTTGTTGAATATCAATAAAAAAACAGACAATTCCTCTTCTTCATTTATATACGTGTTAAATTTAGATGAAACCCCCACATTAAACTCTCCATGGTGCATGTTGCGCATATAAATAGAGGGGGCAATCATGAAATATGCATTTCATGGCTTTGATCTTAAAGCGTTCCTAGTCACAATAAATGCCTCTGAGTCCCGAAACAATCACTATTATTTATGTTTGTGGGACTTATGTAGAATCTACGATATACAAATGGTTGTAATTGATTCAGAACTCCAAGAAACCCTAGGAACGAGAAACATTGGAGCAAGAGGAAGAATAAACGCGTCGAGGAGAACATCAAAGCGATATATAGCACAATATCATTTCAAGAATCAGAACCCTTCTCAGAATTTCTCAAAATTTAATCACTATATGCATTATATTTGTAAAACTAGAACACAAAATCCAAAATTACAAAAATTTCACAAGTCATAAGCTTCTACAACATGTTGGTTATGCTGATTGCTGATGCCAATAGTTATTAACTCATCTTTTTTATCATCAAATACATTGCTCTCACCTGCATCATCTTCTTCTTCTTCTTCATCATCATCGTCATCAACAACATTGTTCATGACCCGATTCAAAGATTGATTTTCTACGAGTTGATTGGCTTCCATTTGTTCTTCTGCTGTTTTTGCTAAAGATAAAAGAATATTCTTGGCTTTCTTATCAGGAGTGACCCCGCTGGATACCATCTCGTTGAACCAAACAACAGCGCTTCCAAAGTCTTTGTTCTTGCCAAAAGCATCCATAATTGTGGTGAAAATTGTGGGATTAGCTTTGATCCCAACAACCCGCATTTCCTCATATTTTTCCATCATTTTCTCGAGATTATTTAGTTTTGCGTAACCTTTTATAAGAGTCCCATGAGTAACGACATTTGGTTCGAACCCATCTTGTTTTATCCTTCTGAAAAATTTCTCAGCTCCATCCATATCAGATGCATTGACATAAGCTGATAACATAGTTGTATAGGAGCAAAGATCCGGGGTACACCTATAGAACAGAAACAAGAATAATAATTATAGTCAATGTCTGGCTGAAATCTCCTTATTTATAAATCATAGGGATAATTAAATGCACATCCCCTCACTTATAGGGTAATCATCATGAACCCTACTCGAAGAGGTGAAAGCGTAATCTGTTTTTATTGACGTGGACTGAAATTATAATGTACTTTTTTTAATAGGGGAACTTATGGTAATTTCTCAAACATCATGGTGTTTTTCGTAATTAGGATTCATGCTGGACTAAATCATATTTAACATAGACCAGAATCATCAAGAAAATCGCCATATGATTTATGGTAGTAAAAAAGATTCTACCTGTCTCTTCGCATGCTCTTGAAAATGACTCGTGCCTGCTCCACCATTCCAGAGATTGCAAATGCATCAAGCAAGATATTATATGCTTTCTGTGTAGGCCTGGAAAGAAATGCATTTGTAAGTCTCATGAGCATAGGAACAAATATAATTAAGCAATATTCAAAAGTAAAGTCTTTCAGTATTCAATTCGTCATCATCAAATATACATTTTCCAGTTTACCATTAAAGAAAGGGTTAATTACATCTGTGTTTGTAATCACTTTGGGCCGTTTCTTCGGGTTTGCAACGGAGTTATTTAAGTGGTAATTACGCTATTTCGGGGGAGGTAGATGTAATTAACTCAATTTCTGCTAAAATCAAGTTCTGGAGAATCATACCTAACACCAGCATCAAGCATCTCCTCAAACACAGCCAAAGCCTCTTCTTCTCTTCTAGCTTTTCCGTAGGCATTAATGAGCAGCGCATAGCTCACAACATCAGGTCGTATATTTGCCCTTTGCATCTAGCATCACAAATTTACTTCATAAGTACGATAAATTCATCATAACCATGATGCAGCAAAATTGGGAAAGACAAAATAGTTAACCTTTGACATAATCGTGCACAGAAATACACAAATAACTGGTAATTCGAAATACAAAACAGAAGAGAATACAACAAGAGAAATTAAGTAATTCAATAAACATTCTCCACAGAAATTTGGTATATTGATATAAACCGTAAATTCATAGGCACCAATTTTCTACTGCAGCTTTAAAACTAAATCATCATAATCATTTGAACAAGAAAAGGAAAATCCCGATAGTGATACATAATCAACATCTAAACAATTTGGACTACGACACTTTAATGTCTATAAGTAAATGCAATCACGTATACTTTGACGCATCAATAGTTTGGAGCATAAACAGGTAGCCACACAATTTCATCATCGTCTTATTTCTTCTATAAAATTGAAAAAAAAAAACCCAAGAAACAGAAGTATTGCATGTAAACTCTACATAAGCAAGCAGAAAAGAGACTGCCATATAAGCTATAGGCATGCGTAATTTTCACTGTCAAAATTACTTCTTGATAACATTTTTTTGCTAAATCAATCAAAATTACCAAGAAGGTTTTGATACTTTTAAATGTACCTGATCAAAGATATTGGCAACCTCCTTGTAGTTAGTTTCAAACGACATCAAGCTATTATAAGTAACTGTACTTTGCTGAACTCCCCTCTCAGACATCATTGCAAATAGTTTGCGAGCTTTATCATAAGTCCCTGCCTTCTTGTACATATAAATCATCATGTGGAACATTTTTTGGTCCGGTTTTAGAGGTGAAACCTCTTTATCTAGAAGGGTTTTGAAGATTTCTTCAGCTTCTTTGAATTTGTCTCCCTGAAATAGCCCAAAGTGCAAAAAAGTTTCAATTTTGTCACCAATAAAAGAATCCATAGCATGCATAAGCAAATGTTTATTGGTTATATTATGTTACGAAGATTAGTAAGGGCAGAAACATCAAATATAACTCGAGGCAGCCTTTGAAGGAATAGTAAATTCAATTACAATGGAATATTAGGGCCTTTCATTTTCCCTGTTTATGATGTTTAAAACAGAATATGATGGGTAACTTCAAACGTTACATAAAGAAGAAAATTGAAACGACCAGGAATGGTTACCTCAACAAATATTTTAAGAATTATTTGATATGTCACAGCAGATGGTTCAGGACCTGAAGATAGCATCTTACGAAATATTGCTTCTGCTTTATTGTATTGGCCTCCTTTACCGTATGCTTCCATAAGAGCAGTGTAGGATCCGACATGAGGTAGATAACCCTTTTTGTTCATGTTGCCTAAAACCCTCTCAGCTTTGTTGAAGTCTCCTTGTTTTCCATAGGCCGTAAGAAGCATCACAAAGTCCATCTCCTTGAAATCCCACCAATGCTGAGTCCGAAGCCATTCAAGAACCTAAATATATATTTAAAAAATGAAGAATAAATTAAGGCAACTTTATTTAAATGCGCATTACGGCAATTATGTATGGAAATCTATGACTTGCAGAGGCAAGAAAAACAAATTAGACCATCAATTCCTGTTATAGGGTGAATAAGAACAAATAAGAGATTTTAAATCATATCACAGTTTCAATTATCCAAGATGAGACACCACATATCTTCAGTATATCAGTGCCTGATTATTGATTACAATCAACGCAAACAATAACTCGTTTTCAACACTACCATTCCTAAAGACATCAAATGAGAGCAGCAAAAATGATCGATAAAAAACACTTTATTCAATCAAAAAACCAAGAAATTTTAAAAAGTCGGGATTATGAGGCTTTTGCAATACCTCACCAACAAGGTTCCACTTCTTGAGCTGCTTAAATCTAACCAGGGTTCCCACAACCATGTCTTTGGGCAAAGGCTCGTTCTTGGCCCTCCGACTCTTGAGCACTGCAATGGCAGAATCAGCTTCCTCTATTTCAAGCATTATCTTTCTCCAATTCTTTTGCTCCGCCTCATCCGCAGCATCCTTAAAAACCTCCACTTTCTTCCTCTTTTGCATGAACTTCCTCGGTGCTAGCATACCAAGACAAACCACCTCTGCTCTTTTACATATCTTAACATTGGTATCAACCGAAATCTCGCAACCATATGATTTGCTGGAAATCAATGAAACATACTCATAAGCTACACTCTCATACACACACAAAACACACACACTTAGGGTTGTAAACGAGTCGAATCGAGTCAAACAAGTTGTTGTTCAAGTTTGTTTGAATTATTATCGAACTTTAGAATTTGTGATTCAACTTGGTTTGATTGTTACTCAAGCCGAGCTCCAACGAGCTTTAATTGAGCCGAACAAAAGTCAAGCTCGAGTAACTTGATTTTTTCATTTTTTACTAGTCGAATCGAACTCGAGCGGAGCTTCAAACTTATCGAACACAAAATATTATTCAAACTTGGTTTGATAAGTTGACGAACCGAGGTCAAACGAGCGTTTAGCGAACGATTTCGAATCGAGTATGGAGTAGTTTGGTTTGCCTTTCAGACCTACACACACTTGACATTATTCCACACAGAATTCACAAAACCACCCATACTACTCTCTCAATCATTTCCACAAACATATACAATTCGTTACAAAACTGCATTCTTTTCAAAGTGTGGAAGTACATACTTATACAACATTCAATGAAAACTGTAAGCAGTGAGTTCATAATTTCACTTAAGCATATAGTTACAACAAATTAGATAATTACAAAGGAGAAAAATGAAAAACCCACATACAGAAAGGAGCGAAATGATAAAAGAAGAGCAAAACAAACCTCAAAAGAGAAGTGGATGGAGCTGGAATGAAGGGTTTCAGAAACATTACAGAAGTTTGAGGCATAATATTTCTTTAATCCTCTCACACTCCACACTTTCTTCACTTCACTTTGCAAGCGGGATTTGCTCCAAGTTTTGGAGCAAGATTTATTTTTAGATAATTTCTGTGGATAATAATTCCATCAGAATCACTGATAATTTCAGTTTACTCCCTATGGTTTCGAAGTTTTCTTTAATAATCAACACTTTACTTATTTTTAGAAATGTCAGTCTAGTCCCTAAGGTTTTAAAAAAATTCATTAGTTAACCGAGAATTTGAACTAATAATACAAAATTAAATCAAAATTAAGAAAATAATACAACAAAAAATAGGCATCAGAAAATAGCACAGAACGGGCAGATTCCGCGCTGCCCGAGCGCGGAATATAATATTCAATTTTTTTTTTATTTCGCTCATTCCGCGCTGCCCGAGCCCGGAATGGGCACAACTTACTATACCCGGTTTCTTTCTTCTGTCTTCTTTCTTTTATCTTCACTTCTTTCGAATTCTTTCTTCCTACAATTTCTCTGCACGTTCCTTCCTACTTTCCAAACAAATCTTTCTTCCAAAAATCCTCTCCAAATTTAAGAATTTAAGGTAATCTTCTACTTTTATATACTTTTTATTTAGCTAAATTCGTTTATAAATTATATTGTAGAATTTATGTTAATTCGAATCAAATTTGAGTTTAAATTAATTTGATTTTTAGGTTATAATTTTGAATTTATATGTATAATTTCAAATATTTAGGTGTAATTTGTATTATAATTTTGAATTTAATTTAATTTTTAGGTATAATTTTGGATGTTTAGGTATAATTTGTACGTCTAATTTGAATTTTTAGTTATATCTTGTATGCATGATATTGAATTTAGTGTTTAGGTATGTTTTGGTTTGAACTTTGATATAAATTTTAGGTATAATTTCGGATTAAGTATAATTTGTATGTATGTAATTTCGGATATTTAGGTATAATTTGTATGTATAATTTTGAATTTTTAGTGATATTTTGTATGTATAATATTGAATTTAGCATTTATGGTTTGAACTTTGATATAATTGTTAGTTTGTTATATCATGTTGAATACAATTTATGTTTCCATATAAGTTTGAAGTATAAATTCAAGAGAAAATAGCAGATACCCCCCAAACTATTAGGTGATGTGCACTTTGCCCCCCAAACTATTAAAAGTTGCACTCAACACCCTAAACTATTATATATGTGCACTTTGCCCCCTCGGTCAGCTTCGGGCAGCACACAGGGGGCAAAGTGCTACAAACCTCATAGGTGAGGGGGCAAAGCGCACATCACCTCATAGGTTGGGGGGGGAGTATCTGCTATTTTCTCTTCTTTTTTTTAAATTCAAATATTCTTAATATTAACTTAACCCCCCTCGGTCAGCTTCGGAAATTTTTTTACCCATTCATCGTTCAATTTAAATCATGCATATTGGGATTTATTTGGATTTTTCTTAAAATATTATTTATAGGTTTGAAATAAATAATTTTCAAATATGAAAATAAGAAAAAAAAAATAAAACATGAAAATAAATAAGAAAACAATGAAAAGAAGTATAAATTTAAATATTCATAATTTTCTAAAAACAAAAAAGACAATTCAAAAATCCGGAAACATGAAAATAAATTAAGAAAAATGAAAAAAAATAGAAAAATTTTAAAAAATAAAAAAAATATGATGTGCGCTTTGCCCCCTCACCTATGCGGTTTGTAGCACTTTGCCCCTGTGTGCTGCCCAAAGCTGATCGAGGGGGCAAAGTGCACATATATGATAGTTTAGGGTGTTGAGTGCAACTTTTAATAGTTTGGGGGGCAAAGTGCACATCACCTAATAGTTTGGGGGGTATCTGCTATTTTCTCTAATTTCAAATGTTTTAGGTTTACATAGAATGTATAATTTCGAATGAGTAGTTATATCTTTTAGGTTTAATTAGTAATATAAAAGTATAATTTCATTTTTTGAACTATAGTTTGTACGTATAATTTTGAATTTAGTGTTAATTTATGGTTTGAATTTTGATATTATATAGAAAATGCCGAGGGCAAACACAGTTAATGTTTTAATATACACGGATGGTCAAATTATTGAAGACTCAAATTCAGTGAGATATAGCACTCATCCAAGCACTAACATGAAAATACGTCGTACGATCACATATGCTGAATTGCTGGAGAAGTTATATGCGAGAACAAGAACTGATCCGAATCATTTTTCATTAAAAATAATTTTGAAATTTGAATTTGAAAAGAGAAATGTGATGAGGGAGAGGACAATGGAGATTAAAGACGATCATACTTCAGCGTTTTTCTTGGATCGTAATATTGTTGATGAATTCGTCGAGCTTTATATGAGAAAGAACCAATTCAACATCAAGGTCAATACAAATCGTCGTTAACCCAAGTGACGTCATTACAGCCACCTCAATTCATGCCGTATTTTATACAGCTCACGATTCCAGATTTAAATACGTAGTCACAATCACATGTGTAGAAAAATCGTGAGTTTAAAAAAAAAATCAAGTGGTGTGGGGAGTTCTACAATTCACGATTTGCATCAAGGTAGTTTATTCTTATATTTACATTGTGTCATCATATTTACTACCAAATTTCATATTTGTATAGATTATTTTTCTTTTCTTTGCAGAATGTAAAACAATTTAACTTTTTGTGATTTGCATTCTTAGGTGCTTCTACAACGGGTCATTTGTTTGGGCGCTTTGAAATTGTACAAAACTCCCCTTTGGTAAATCCTCATTCGAGGAATTTTGACATGCAAGCAGGTTATTATGAATCTTCTAATAAGTTTCATAATGGTTGTACTCCTTTGATTCGTGACTTGTTATTCTTATCTTTACATATTGTGATCATATTTATATTTAATTGCAGATCCGTCTACACAAAATTCCCCTTTGGTAAATCCCCATTCGAGGAATTTTGATATGCAAGCAGGTAATAATGAATCTTCTAATAAGTTTTATAATGTTTGTATTCCTTTGATTCGTGACTTGTTATTCTTCTCTTTACATGTTGTCATCATATTTATCCTTATTTGCAGGTCCGTCTACACAAAGTCGTCATGAATTTGAGCTTCCCAATTTTGGCTTTAGTGATTTTGCAAACATTGAGAATGATGATATTGGGAATGATGATGACAGTGATGATTCTGACTGTTCGATCTATATTCATATAGACGACGAGATGGAAGAACACGTCAACAATGCAATGAGGGATGAGGATGAAGATGATGAGAGTAATGTACCAATGAATGAAGATGCCCCTCCCAGAAGAGCTGAAGAAATACCTCATGAAGTGCTCCCATTCTACTCCGCCACATACCCAAAAGTAGAAGGTGATTCACTACATCGACAAAGTGCAGGTTTGACTCGGAGAATAATTTATGATCATGCGAAAGGTAATCTTCGCAAGGGCCAAGTTTTTGACAACAAACTTAGCTTGCAAGCAGCGGTGAAAAACTACCACGTGCAGCATGCATGGCGCGAGTTTAAGGTGACAATTAGTAATCCGACAGTGTATGTCGTAAAATGCAAACATGGATGCTCTTTTAGACTGCGTGGAAGTTTGTTGAAGAATACTAATTTCTGGAAAATTACAAGGTATGAAGGGTCACACACATGTTTTGCTGAAAGTTGTTCCAATAACCACTTTAACTTGGACATAAACATGATCGAAAATGAACTTCTACCATAAGTGAGGAAGGATCCGTCATATAAGGTCGGTCTAATTAGACTAATGGTGTAAAAAAATGGCAATTCGATATTTCGTATGGGAAGGCTTGGTACAGTTTGAGACGTGCAAATGAGATTGTATACGGCACGTGGGAGGATTCAGTTACATGGTTGTCTAAACTTTTGGGAGCTATCCAGAAGTGGAATTCGGGTACGGTTGTTGAATGGCGGCACAAATACGAGGATCAAAACCCAAAAATGCTGAAATATTTGTTTTGGGCGTTCAAGCCATGTATAGATGGATTCCGATATTGTCGAAGAGTCATACGTATTGACGGGACTCATTTGTACGCACGACACAGGGCTAAGTTGTTGGCCGCATCAACTTTGGATGGAAATCAGAATATATTACCTCTAGCATTCGCCATCGTTGATAATGAGTCCAACAAGTCTTGGTTATGGTTTTTGCAATTGGTCTGCAAACATTTTTTTATGCCTGACGAAGGTGTTTGCCTTATTTTTTATCGTCATAAGGGCTTATTAAATGCTACTCGATATATGTCCGCGTTTACCCCCCCTCCCTTGGGAGCTCATAGATATTGCCTACGACATATGAGTTCAAACTTTAATTCTCAATTCAAAAGTAAAGCTTTGAAGGAACTCTGTTATGTAGCAGGTATGACACATAACGTCCGAAAGTTTGACCAAACAATGGAACTTATTGGTAATAAGGATCCGGTTGCGTTGAATTATTTGAAAGGTATCCCACAAGAAAAGTGGACACTGGCATATGATGGAGGGATGCGGGAAGACATTATGACGACGAACATGGGAGAAAGCTTAAACAATGTATTGAAAGGTACTCGACATCTTCCACCCACAACAATTGTTGAGTGCACATTTCATCGCATTGTGGAATATTTTGTTGATCGAGTGCGAATGACTTTGGCAATGAGAGAACAGCCCCTGATGACATATGCATATAAAATGTACAATGAGTGGGCAAGAAAATCCTCGAACCACACAATAACAGTTTTTTCTTGGTTGGATTACATGGGTCAAGTTAAAACTCCCCGACAGATGGGGTACGGTAATCATACTTACACGGTCGACATCAAAGGTAAATATTGCTCTTGTGGAAAATTGACTCTTCATCGAATTCCGTGCTCACATGCTATAAAATTATGTGAGAAATTACAGATTAGGTCTTCCTCGTATGATGAAAAATATTACCTTATCCAAGAATATTTGAAAACATATCAAGGGAGGTTCTATCCGTTTCCTGAATCACATTATTGGGACACGCCCAATTTTGAGTTGGTCCATGATCCTGATCTGAGGAAGCCACCTACTATAGGTCGACAGCGGAGTACTCGAATTCCCAATGAGATCGACTGACTCGATTTAGACTCAGATTATTTGTAGCGTGGTGTTGACAATTAGACTCAAGTTTTATTAAAAAACTATTTTTTTTGTTGATTTTGTGGCTCGTATTTGGCTTGTTTCTGTGCATTTTTTGGCTACGATTTGAACATAGAAATTGCAGGTGGTGTTGTGAAATTTGTGGGGCTGCAAGATTTGGGTCATTTCGATGCCCGAGTGAAGAAATATGACGTTTCAAAGCAGCCCCGCCTGTTTAAAAAACTAGTAGTTTTTGTTGATTTTGTTCATTTTTCTCCCTTTTTTGTGCGTTTTCGGGTTTCGACTTGAACATAAAAAATGTAGATTTGAGCATAAACTTCGTAATACAACAAGAATTGGGTCGTTTCGATGCCCGAGTGAAAAAATATGGCAAGGCAAAAAAAAAATAGCTGTTTTTTTAATAAATAATGACTTTTTATTTGTTTCCATCTCATTTTTCTCCCTTTTTCGTGCGTTTTCGGGTTTCGACTTGAACATAAAAAATGTAGATTTGAGTATAAAATTCGTAATACAACAAGAATTGGGTCGTTTTGATGCCCGAGTGAAGAAATTTGGCAAGGCAAAAAAAAAATAGCAGTTTTTTTTAATAAATAATGACTATTTATTTGTTTCTGTCTCATTTTTCTCCTTTTTTCGTGCGTTTTCGGGTTTCGACTTGAACATAAAAAATGTAGATTTGAGCATAAAATTCGTAATACAACAAGAATTGGGTCGTTTTGATGCCCGAGTGAAGAAATTTGGCAAGGCAAAAAAAAATAGCATTTTTTTTAATAAATAATGACTTTTTATTTGTTTCCGTCTCATTTTTCTCCTTTTTTCGTGCATTTTCGGGTTTCGACTTGAACATAAAAAATGTAGATTTGAGCATAAACTTCGTAATACAGCAAGAATTGGGTCGTTTCGATGCCCGAGTAAAGAAATATGGCAAGGCAAAAAAAAAATAGCAGTTTTTTTAATAAATAATGACTTTTTATTTGTTTCTGTTTCATTTTTCTCCCTTTTTCGTGCGTTTTCGGGCTTTGACTTGAACATAAAAAATGTAGATTTGAGCATAAACTTCACAATACAACAAGAATTGGGTCGTTTTGATGCCCGAGTGAAGAAATTTGGCAAGGCAAAAAAAAAAATAGCAGTTTTTTTAATAAATAATGACTATTTATTTGTTTCCGTCTCATTTTTCTCCTTTTTTCGTGCGTTTTCGGGTTTCGACTTGAACATAAAAAATGTAGATTTGAGCATAAAATTCGTAATACAACAAGAATTGGGTCGTTTTGATGCCCGAGTGAAGAAATTTGGCAAGGCAAAAAAAAATAGCATTTTTTTTAATAAATAATGACTTTTTATTTGTTTCCGTCTCATTTTTCTCCCTTTTTCGTGCGTTTTCGGGTTTTAACTTGAACATAAAAAATGTAGATTTGAGCATAAACTTCGTAATACAACAAGAATTAGGTCGTTTTGATGCCCGAGTGAAGAAATATGACAAGGCAAAAAAAAATAGCAATTTTTTTTAATAAATAATGACTTTTTATTTGTTTCCGTCTCATTTTTCTCCATTTTTCGTGGGTTTTCGGGTTTCAACTGAAATGTAAAAATTGTAGATTTGAGCATAAACTTTGTAATAGAACAAGAATTGGGTCGTTTTGATGCCCAAGTGAAGAAATTTGGCAAGGCAAAAAAAAAATAGCAGTTTTTTTTAATAAATAATGACTTTTTATTTGTTTCCGTCTCATTTTTCTCCATTTTTCGTGCGTTTTCGGGTTTCGACTTAAATGTAAAAATTGTAGATTTCAACATAAAATTCGTACTACAACAAGAATTGGCTCGTTTCGATGCCCGAATGAAGAAATATGACAAGACAAAAAAAATAGCAGTTTTTTTTATTAAATAATGACTTTTTATTTGTTTCTGTCTTATTTTTCTCCCTTTTTCGTGCGTTTCGGGTTTCGACTTGAACATAAAAAATGTAGATTTGAGCATAAAATTCGTAATACAACAAGAATTGGGTCGTTTTGATGCCCGAGTGAAGAAATATGACAAAGCAAAAAAAAAACAGCAGTTTTTTTTTAATAAATAATGACTTTTTATTTGTTTCAGTCTCATTTTTCTCCATTTTTCGTGCGTTTTCGAGTTTCGACTTAAACGTAAAAATTGTAGATTTCAGTATAAATTTCGTACTACAACAAGAATTGGCTCGTTTCGATGCCCGAGTGAAGAAATATGAGAAGACAAAAAAAAAAGCAGTTTTTTTTAATAAATAATGACTTTTTCTTTGTTTCCGGCTCATTTTTCTCCCTTTTTGATGCATTTTCGGGATTCCGCTCGAACATAAAACTTGTAGATTGTCATATAAACTTCGTAAAACAACAAGAATTGGCCCGGGTCAACAAATACAACATGGCAAAAAAAACAGTTTTTTTTAAACAAATAATGACTTTTTCTTTGTTTCCATCTCATTTTTCTCCCTTTTTCGTGCGTTTTCGGGTTTCGACTAGAACGTAAAAATTGTAGATTTAAGCATAAACTTCGTAAAACATATACACAAATACGACATCGCAAATACATATACAAACCAGAATAGCAGTTTTTTTTTTTTGATAAATAATGACTTCAACATAAAAGGAGCAGTTTTTAACTATAATACAAACCGAGAAACTAAACTACCCATCTGGGCTTGTGCCCAGATGTCCCCCTGTGCCACACTATCGAGGGTGCCCCGTCCTAGTAGACCGTCTTGGCCTTACTGTAACTTCTTCACTCATTTGGTTGTTCATATCCAAAGGGAACGGAACAAGTGATATATTCCGTTGCTATTCCACTGGTGAAGGTTGATTCAAAGTTTGGGGAAGGGGATCATTAAAGATGGAGTCAACGAACGAATGCTCCATTGATGGATCATTAAACCCGGAATAGGAGGAAGGCTCGCCTCGGTACTTAGGTGGAAACCCGAAATAGGAGGAAGGCCCGCCTCGGTACTCAGGTGGAACCCCGTAATAGGAACGCGCTCCTCGGTACTCAAGTGGAAACCCGAAATGTGAACGCCCACCTCGGTACTCAGGTGGAAACCCGAAATGTGAACTTCCGCCTCGGTACTCAGGTGGAAACCAGGATGGTCCGCCTCGGTACTCAGGTGCTGAAGTCGGGGCTGAGGATGGTCCGGCTCGGTACTTAGGTGCTGAAGTCGGGGCTGAGGATGGTCAGGTTCGGTACTCAGGTGCTGAAGTCGGGGCTGAGGATGGTCCGGCTCGGTACTCAGGTGCTGAAGTCGGGGCTGAGGATGGTCCGGCTCAGTACTCAGGTGCTGAAGTCGGGGCTAAGGATGGTCCATCTTCATCATCATCTTCTATACCTTCGGAGTCTTCCAATGCACTCCGGCTTCTCCTCTGTGGAAGCATGGTTTCTCCTCCACGTCTATGACTGTGAGAAGCAGATGCTACATCGCCATGACGTCCACATGTGACCAGATTTGCGAGGCCGGTGAGACCCGATCGCACCTGTCCAAGTACCCTCCTAACTCCATGGCTACTTTGAAGGGCTTTTTCAATAGTATTTTGCAGGCCTTGAATGCGATTATACTGAAAAGATAAAACAAAAGAGTTATGCAAAAAACCATAAAAAAACAACTATATTAGAACAATAAGAATATTTACTAACCACATTCTGCAATAGAGGGGTCGACCCTGTTTGATGTCCCACTGTTCTCATAGTCTATAACGCCAAGTGATTCTATCATACCACTGGTTGTATCCCGGCTCTGTGTTGTTTCTACCCTGAATAGGTTGCCCAGTCACAGTTCTATTGCCCGGATCATTCCACATTGCAATATAGTATCATTTTCGTTTGCCCAATTTATATTCCTCCCCCTACGGTCCCTTCTTCGCTCAGGTGCAACATGACGTGGAATATTTTGTCGGAGTCCAAACTGCCGCAAAACACGCTCAGGACGATGATGCTCCACGACGTCAAAGAATATCATCGGAACTGATGCTTTCCACACAACAATGTCCAAGCATTCAGGTGGCAACTCGCCGATGTCTTCATCATTGAAATTGTATGGAGTCAGATAAACTGAAATATGAAAAGGTATTAAAAAAATTTTAATACAGAAGGATATAATAGAGATATAATATCATAATATAAAAACGTTACGATAATTTTTTTACTCACATGTCCTTCGGCCATCTGATCAAGTCCATCTCTAATTGTTCGGACACTGTGAGCGACAACAATGTCATTTGTAACAGGGCGATACCACCTTTAACCATCAATCACGCAATTAGGTACAAAAATAAGGTTTTTCCTAATTAATTTTTGTTAATTAATTAAAATTCATGAAAATATCAGTAAATTACAGTGCACCATAAGGAGCTCGGGCAATACCATGCTCATCAATTCCTGCCACTGGCTCAGGAACGTTACTAGGCCTGAAACCCAAAATTCTAGACCACGCCCATATCTGTTAATGAATATATACACATAATTAAAAATCACGAATTATCGTAGAAAATAACATAACAATATTTAAATAATCATCCTCCCCACCTGTAACAATGGCACACAAGCATCTATATTTTTCTGACCTATATTGCATGCTTTGCTAAGCCCTTGGTATAACCACGCCAACACACCACTCCCCCAGCTATAGGTGTTTGTTGCGTTAACATCTTCAAATAACGACAACCATAGTACCGGAACAACATCTCCGGTGTTGTTGGGACACAACACGCCAAACAACATAAGTGCCCAACAACAGGTTATCTGATCTACCTGCATTTCGTCAGATTCAGGGGTGATTTGGGCAGCAGCCGATTTCACATGGTTTACAATCATCGCGATTTTTAGTTGAAAACCTTTTTTTTCAAAATCTTGCCTAGTCATTGGAAACCCTAAGTGTTCCAAAATATAGGTTGCACACTCATCATAACTTTGTAACACACGATTAGTTATTAGAGGTCGACCATCGACTGGAAGACCAAATATCATAGCAATATCCTGAAGAGTAATCGTAACCTCTCTAGTTCTGAAATGAAATGTATTGGTCTCCGGTCGCCATCTCTCGACTAGCGCCGTTACAAGACCCATATCATTTGTCCATGACCCTAATTTATATACCCGATATAATCCCATGTGTTGCAGTTTTAACAAGACTCGGTTATGTGGGGTCCTTCCATAAGCACTCTTAAAATACGCACTGTCCGCCCGTCCAGCACGGAACACGAAATCGCGGGACTTACCAACATGCTCGGACATATGATTTGCCTGCCCGGTCAACACCGTACCGTCTATCGGGCCATATATATGATCAACAAACTCCTCCGCCATCCTACATTAAAATAAAATAAAAGGTTATTTTCAATTAAAACGATACTTGAGCTAATTAGAATAATACAAATTAATATTTCATAAATTCAAACACATACATCACAAAGAAATAAACTTATGTGACAAAATTAATCCACACATCTACAATTTGAAATTATACACATCAAGATTATACATCTAATATTTGAAATTATACCTAAAAATTCAAGATTATACCTAAAAAATCAAGATTATACCTACTAATTGGAAATTAAAACATCAATTCAAAATTATACCTATAATATGAAAATTATACATAAAAATCGGAGTTTATACCTAAACATTAAAGATTATAGATAAAAAAAAATTGATATTCAACATACTAATTAAAAATTATACCTAAAATTGATATTATACCTCCTAAACCCTAAAGTATACATAAAAAATTTAATATTATAACTAATAATTCGACATTATATTTTAAAATTCAAGAATAACATGATAATTCAAAATTAGAGCTAAAAAATCAAAAACAAATTATATCAAAATTATACCAACAATTCGAAATTAGAGCTAAAATATCAAAATTATACCAACAATTCAAAATTAAACTAAAAAGTTCCACAAATTTTAACCTAAATTGATAAATTCCACAACAATTCGAAATTACACCTACACCCTAAATTTGAAATTACACTACAAAATTCCACAAATTTAAACCTAAATTGATAAATTCCACAAAAATTTGAAATTACACCTAAACCATAAATTCAAAATTACATTACAAAATTCCACAAATTTAATTCCTAAATTGATCAATTTCACAAAAATTCAAAATTACAAAACAAAATTCCACAAATTAAAACACTAAATTGATAAAATTCAACAAAAATTTGAAATTACACCTAAAACCCAAATTCGAAATTACACAACAAATTCAAAAATTACACAAAAATTCGAAATTACACAACAAAATTTCACAAATTAAAACACTAAATTGATAAAATTCAACAAAAATTCGAAATTACACCTAAAGGCCAAATCCGAAATTACACAACAAAATTCCACAAATTAAAACACTAAATTGATAAAATTCAACAACAAATTCGAAATTACACCTAAAGCCCAAATTCGAAAATTACACAAAAATTCAAAAATTTGATTTTTTTAACCCTAAATTCATCAATTACACAAAAATTCGAAAATATAATGGCTTCTACACATTTTATAAAGCAATAATATATAAAATTTACCTTGTATTGTTGAGGATGATGAAAAAGATGAAAAATAAGATGAAGAAGATCAAGAATATGAAGAAGAAATGAGAAGAAGGTGAAGAGAAGAAGATGAAGAGAAGTGAGAGGAAGGAGGAAAAACGGAGAAAGAGAAAGAAAGAAAGAAACAGAAGAAAGGCGTCTGCCATGTGCAGCCTTTACTGCCATTCCGCGCTCAAGCAGCGCGGAATGGGCAAAACTTTAAAAAAAAAATGCCCATTCCGCGCTCGGGCAGCGCGGAATCTACCCGTTCCGCGCTGCCCGAGCGCGGAATGTGCTATTTTCTGATGCCTATTTTTTGTTGTATTATTTTCTTAATTTTGATTATATTTTGTATTGTTTATTTAAAATTCTCTTAGTTAACCAGTAGTGATTTAGAGTAATAGACTAGTAGGACTAAAATAAAACTTAAAACACCAAAACTATAGGCTTTGATTGGAGACATCTTTAAGGGAGTTGTTAAAGACACTCCAACTTTTGTTAGTGGGACTCCAGTTTTTGTTTCATTCTGCCAAAAGAACGAAATTGCCCTTCATGGTTTAGGAGGAAATTATTAAAGACAATTTCTTTTACTCATATTAGATTTATTTAATATAAACATATTAAAATCAATTTTATGTAGAAACATGAATTGAGATAATGTAGAAAGAGTGTTATTGGCATTTACATATTATCTCAAACTTCATCCTGCAATACCTAGATAAATTTATTGAAAAAAAAAATCTACTTTATATGTGCTTTATTACCTCACAAAACAGAAATGTTTGGTTCTCGGTTGCTTTGAAATAATTTAAGATATTAGTTTTTCTAAAACATTAGTTGATTATATATTTTCTACCATTTGTAATATTATTTTGTGTTTATGCATGATTTGTAGTGTCTTCAATTGAAATAGATGACAATGAATAAAAATATTTTTGATTTTTGAGGTAATAAAGTACATATAAAAATAAATTTCTTATTATGCTTCGATAAAGTTATCTAAATATTGTAGGATGAAGTTTGATGTCAAAATGTAGATGCCAATAACATTCATTATCTTTATTCATGTTTCTACATAAAATTGATTTTAATATGTTTAAATGAAATACAATTAATATTAGTAGAAGAAATTATCTTTAATAATTTTCTCCTAAACAATGAAGGGCTCTTTTGTCCTTTTGACAAAATAAAATAAAAGTTGGAGTGCCTTTAACAACTCCCATTTTTAATTGTTACATATATTAATTTTAGGGATATGTATTTTTGAAAATTGTGTCGAGAAATGTGTAGATGACGAAAGTGTGTTTATACAACTCTCAATCAGCACGAGTCGGTTCGACGCTCTCGACTTGACAAATATTTCAAGTTTGATCTGAAAGTTAGGGCTTGTTCAAATCATAGTTGAGCATGAGCAGAGAGGGATTCGATATGAATTGATAAACAATATACGAACATGTAAAATGCTATAAATATCAGTTATGATTCATAAACAAAAATACTTAATTTAAAGGATAATATGGATATGTCAAATTAAAGATAAATGATTTATAAGTTAACCATATTGTAAATTCTATCAAATACAAAAATAATATAGCCAGGTAATTGGTGTTTTGACTTTCTGTATTCTTGTTTAACTGTATGCATATGACTCGATTTTGAAGTGTAATTAAATTCTTAGTTCTTGTAGGTAGATATATTTTATTACACTCTATAAAAACGATAAGTATTAAACGAGCTCCGCTTGAAGCTCCTATTTATTTTCAAGTCGAAACCAAGCCTTGTGTATACAAGCTAAATTAGTATCAAGACAAGCATGAACCTAAATAGGCTCCGTTTGCACATTTAGATTGACAATTTTATTGGTTGACCATGGAAATAATTGATTTAACGCTTTCATAGGGCTGGAATGTTTATCAAGACAAGTGTGAGCCTACAAAGGCTCCGTACATACGTTAGATTGACAATTTATTGGTTGGACATGAAAATAATTGATGTAATGTATTCATAGAGTTAAAATGTGTGTTCAATGTTATTTATGGATAGATATTTTCTATTGATTTTGTTACTTTTGTGTAATTAGTAATGTTATTCTCATTCAACAAATAAAAAGATACTTTTAACCTTTAAACAAGGTATTTTGTATTTGACAAGTAAAAATATGCTTTCAAATTTGATCTGAGAGTTAGAGCTTGTTCAAATCACCGCTGAGCATGAACGGAGATGGATTCGATTTGAATTGATAAACAATATACTAACATGTAAAATTATAGAAAATATCACTTATGATTCATAAACAAAAACACATAATATCAAGGTTAATATGGATAAGTCAAATTAATGACAAATGATTTTAAGTTAACCATATTGTAAATACTATCAAATACAAAAATAATATAGCAAAATAATTGGTGTTTTGACTTTGTGTATTCTTGTTTAACTGTATGCATACGACTCGATTTTGAAGTGTAATTAAATTCTTAATTCTTATAGGTAGATATAATCTATTACACTCTATAAAAAAGAAAAGTATTTATAGGGCTCCGTTCGAAGTTCCTATTTATTTTCATGTCAAAATCAAGCCTTAAGTATACAAGTTAAATTAGTATCAAGACAAGCATGAGCCTAAACAGGCTCCGTTCGCATGCTTAGATTGACAATTTTATTGGTTGAGCATGGAAATAATTGATGTAACGCTTTCATAGGGCTGAAATATATATCAAGACAAGTGTGAGCCTAAAAAGGCTCCGTACGTATGTTTAGATCGACAATTTTATTGGTTGGACATGAAAATAATTGATGTAATGCATTCATCGAGTTAAAATGTGTGTTCAGTGATAATTATGGATAGATATTTTCTATTGATTTTGTTAAATTTGTATAATTAGTAATGTTATTCTCATTCAACAAGTAAAAACATACTTTTAACCCTTAAACAAGGTATTTTGTATTTGACAAGTAAAATATGCTTTCAAGTTTGATCTGAAAGTTAGAGCTTGTTCAAATCACAGCCGACCATGAACAGAGATGGATTTGATTTGAATTGATAAACCATATACTAACATGTAAAATTATATAACTATCAATTATGATTCTTAAACAAAAACACATAATTTCAAGGATAATATAGATATGTCAAATTAAAGACAAATAATTTGAAGTTAACCATATTGTAAATACTATCAAATACAAAAATAATATAGCAAGATAATTGGTGTTTTGACTTTCTGTATTCTTGTTTAACCATATGCATATAACTCTATTTTGAAGTGTAATTAAATTCTTAGTTCTTATAGATAGATATATTCTATTACACTCTATAAAAAGATAAGTGTTAAAAGAGATCCGCTTGAAGCTCTTATTTATTTTCAAGTCAAAATCAAGCCTTTACAAGACAAGCATGAGCCTAAACAGGCTCCATTCGCACGTTTAGATTGATATTTTTATTGGTTGGGCATGGAAATAATTGATGCAACGCTTTCATAGGGCTGAAATGTGTATCAAGACAAGTGTGAGCCTAAACAGGCTCCGTACGTACGTTTAGATTGACAATTTTATTGGTTTGATATGAAAATAATTGATGTAATGCATTCATAGAGTTAAAATGTGTGTTCAATGTTATTTATAGATAGATATTTTCTATTGATTTTGTTACTTTGTAAAATTAGTAATGTAATTCTCATTCAACAAGTAAAAACATACTTTAACCTTTAAACAAGGTATTTTGTATTTGACAAGCATACTTTCAAATTTGATCTAAAAGTTAGGGCTTGTTCAAATCACAACGGAGCATGAGCAGAGCTGGATTCGATTTGAATTGATAAACAATATACTAACTTGTAAAGTTATATAAATATGACTTATGTGTTATAAACAAAAATACATAATTTCAATGATAATATGGATATGTCAAATTATAGACAAATGATTTTAAGTTAACCATATTGTAAATACTATCAAATACAAAAATAATAGAGCAAGATATATAATTGGTGTTTTGACTTTTTGTATGACTGTATGCATAAGACTCAATTTTTAAGTGTAATTAAATTCTTAGTTCTTGTAGGTAGATAATTTTATTACACTCTATAAAAATATAAGTATTAAAAGGACTCCGTTTGAAGCTCCTATTTATTTTCAAGTCAAAATCAAGCCTTAAGTTTATAAATTTAATTAGTATCAAGACAAGTGTGAGCCTAAGTAAGTTCCGTTCACACGTTTTGATTGATAATTTTATTGGTTGGATATTTTAATAATTGATGTAATGCTTTCATAGGGTTGAAATGTATCAACACAAGTGTGAGCCTAAACAGGCTCCGTACGTATATTTAGATGGACAATTTTATTGGTTGGACATGAAAATAATTGATGTAATACAGTCATAGAGTTAAAATGTGTGTTCAATGTTATCTATGGATTGTTATTTTTTTATTGAATTTGTTACTTTTGTATAATTTGTTATTCTCATTCAACAAGTAAAAGCATAATTTAACCTTTAAACAAGGTATTTTGTGTTCGGATCTTAAATTTGTGTTCTTTTTAGAAAGGATATATTAAACTTTTAAATGGACTAACTTGACATTTTAACTTTTTTATGTGTATTAAATATATTCTATTTTTTATTAAAAAAAATTACATGCGCCACTTCTAAACTTTTAGCTTCTAACCCTAAATAATCTACTGTTTTGTAAATAGCTATGTAATATTATTTGTTTAAATACTGAAATTATAAAGTCTTATTAAAAGAATAGATAAACTTGTTCATATACCTAAGGAAAAAGGGTCATAATTAATACACACATATTTAGAATAAATGAATGAAATTAAATTTTAAACTTAAATTTCTTCAATGATGTAAAGAGTATGAACCAGTCCTAATCTATATTTTATTTAATAAAATATAATAGTATTTTTATACTGTAAATAGTTCGCAATTTTTCACATGCACAATTTTGAAATAAATTGGGAGACGTAGAATTATTTGTTTTGTTTGCAACAGATTTAAATTGAAGTATGAAATCCAAGGTAATAGTATAACTAATATTTTATTTAAAAAAATCAGATGGGAATTTTCTATTTAATTCTTTCACATACACAATAGACAATACCACTCTATTTGTTATTGATTAAGACAACATATTAACTTCTTTAGAATTTTTTAGGAATTATGTTTTTGAAAATATGTCTCTTGGTTAATATTATCAGACTTTTGCATATATTTTCAACATATAAAAGTTAATTATGCTCTCTATTTTAGCAAATAAGAGTTGCATTTTGATTTTATTAATTACATAATTTTGAAGAATTGTGTATATTATGAAGAGAAAAGGTAGAAGTAGTTCTTATGTATTTTTTTTCCATGAGTAAATGGATAAGGTTCTCACTAAACTTTCGTCAAAATCTCTGTTCAAAATTTATAGATGAGGTATTTGCCGAAAATTCAAGCTTTAGGGGAAGTGGATGTGAATAATAAAAAGTTCGGAGGGGGTGAATATTTCATTTTTACATAAGTGAGTTTGTTATAAAAAAGGTTTAAGTTTAGTAAACCTTGAGAAGCATAAGTATCGAATTTTAAGGTTTAAATTGATACAACAACACTAATTTAAGGGTTAAAAGAAAATCTTTTACTCGTCAATTAATTTATGTTGTTAGATTTTGCCCATATTACACTTTTTATTTTTTGAAGAGGCCCATATTATACTTTTAACAGTGTACGATATGGTGGTTAAATTATTAATTGAATATTTCATTTTTACATAAGTGAGTTTGTTATAAAAAAATGTTAAGTTTAGTAAACCTTAAGAAGTATAAGCATCGAATAATATATGTAAGATTTTAAGGTTTAAATTGATACAAAAGCACTAATTTAAGGGTTAAAAGAAAATCTTTTACCCGTCAATTAATTTATGTTGTTAGATTTTGCCCATATTATACTTTTTATTTTTTGAAGAGGCCCATATTATACTTTTAAGAGTGTACGATTTGGTGGTTAAGTTATTTATTTTTCATTTGAATATCATGAATTCGGACTTAATTGAGAATGTATAGTTTACCATGCTATGTGGGTGTATTATGGATTGAGCTTATTTCCTAGTGTTGGTGGGTTGTAGGGACCAAATTGACTATATGTCTCAAACTCTCTGTGAATTTTGACGAAAAGAATATCTTGTGTCGATTAGGAGAACATTTTGTGGCGATTAGATCTTCTTAGTTTGGATAGTCACTCCGAATTTCAATAAGAAACATAGTTTATGACGGCTTGATTTCCTATATTGGATTAGATATTGATGATGCTGAAAATCGTCAGAGTATGATTGTCACGTGTTCGGCCACGTGGGATGGAGGAACCGATCCAACTCATGACAAACTAGGTTAGAGGTGGATTTTGGTATAGACTGCACTCGGTAACTTTGAGCAGCCTACGTACCCAATCAATGTGAGATCAAGTCAATTCGTAGTTCGTTAATGAGGTTGCTCTCTCTAGCCAGTGTCTTTTTCACTGGGGGAGTAGATAATGCCCACTTTCCAGCTCCTTTGAGGTATTTATATGGAGTTGACTATGGGCTATGGGTTATTGGGCCCTACTTTGCCAGGAACCCAATAGACTTAATTTATTATTATTATCATGCTTAAGTAAATAGAATAATCTTAATATTCTTATTGGATCGCCAGCCCTTTTAGGCTTGACTAATACATTATTCGCTGGTCTTGGCCCGCGGGAGACGCCCCGACCCGAACCGGTGACGGGTCAAATTACTCTAATACCCCTAAATATTTTTAGCCCACATCATATGCCCCCCACTCCGGCGTTTAGTCCAGTATTAGACTCGGGAGTAAGACAGCCTTTGTATGCGGCGCGCTATAGTCCTATGCGGACTTGGTGGAGGGCCTTAAGCTCTCCCCACCTACCTCTTTATTAATAGGGAGTTGGTGACAGATTTCTTTTTACTTTCACCTTTCACCCTCCACTTTTACTCCCTTGAGAATTTTGCTGAAAAGAGAAAGAGCTCTCACTACCCTATGGTTATGAGCTATGATACACCGACACGGACACGGGGAACGGGGAACGGCACGACACGGACACGGGGAACGATATTTTAAAAAAAAACATAGGTTTCGACACGGCTGTCCAATTTATTTATTTATATATATATTATATATAAATTTGTATTTTACTTGTTTTTTCGTAAAACTATGTATATTGCAAATAATTCAACTACTTATCAATAGCAAATGCAAAATAAAAATATAAACATAAACTAAATATAACAATAAACATGTTTTCAATTCAAAACATGATAAAACAAAAATAAATACTCCATTATTCAAATCCTAATGCAAATAAGTGAAATAACAAGCAAACGTCAATCGTCATACAAATTATGCAAATAATAGCATGTGAAAATATACTTCAACTCCAAGGTCTAAGAAAGAATACAAGCAAATAATTATATTAATGGAGACATTAATACATTTGACTTTATCTATTAATTTCTATATCAATGTAATTATTCTAAGAACATAGATGGTGACATAAACAATACTAGTATTTTACTAACAAATATGGTGCTTAAATAATAAAGTAATAATATAATAACCAAATAAAATGATGTTTTGCAGCTGTAAAGCATAAAGCAACTAACTTGCCCACAGCCAAGTCATGTCATCCGCCGCTTTTGATGCATGAATCTATCAATATCACTTTCAAAATGGGTCTAACCGTGTCGGACACATCCCTGACCGTGTCCGACACGGTGTCCAAAATTTTTTTAATTTTTTTTATTAGGGACACGGTACAGCCGTGTCCGACACGTGTCGGAGCTGTGTCCGTGTCGGAACGCGCCCGACACCGCCCGTGGTGGTTTTTTGGAGTGTCGGTGCGACATAGGTTATGAGCAATCAAGGTGAGAATCTTCCTTCAACTCTTTCAAACTTCGGACTCTGAAGGTGCCCGTGGCCACGCGCCGGCGCGAGTGAGAAATCTTCGTCTCACGGCTGGAGCGAGGTTACCGGGACCTCGCGGCCGACTGCAAGGCACCGTTTGACCGCGAGGCACCGGGGCCTCGCGGCTAGCTGCGGGCCCTCAGTGTCCCACGGCGAGCCACGAGGCTCTCGGGACTCTTTTGAATGGGCTTGTTATTCGATTACTATGTATTGTGCATTTCACACCTCGTTCAGGTATCTAATCCTTGTTTCTCGACAGGTGTTGCAAGGTAGGGCTGGGCAACAATTTTTTGAAACCGCTCGAACCGCCCGCACCGAACCGCACCAAACCGTATTCGTCAAATTGTTGTGCAAACCGTGGTTTCAATTTTACACGAAAACCGCACCGCAAAATTGGTTTGGTGATGGTTTTGGACCAAAACCGCACCAAACCGAACCGCAAAACCGCCATTATTTTATATATATATATATTTGTATTTATACATATGTATATTTTTATATACATATTTAGTTTTATTTTCTATACATTTATTTATTATTTTACATGAAAATTATGAATTTGTTATTTAATCATATTGAAATTGATATTGAGGATTAAGGCATTAAGCTTACTGCTACCTAACAGGCTCACGCGGTAAGTTATTTTATTTTTCCTTTTTTTGTCCATTTTTTAGTTATTATTTGTTATTTTTATCTATAGTTATACTATATATAATATTTTTAAGTGTGTTTAGTGTTGAAAATTTGAAAGTTGAAAAAAAAAATTGGTAACTCATTCTAAGGCAGTAGCTTACTGCCTCACTACAACAATTTTTTAGTAAAAATTGGTAACTCATTTACTAATTATTGTAAGTTATTGTAAGTCTCATTTTCATATTTAAAGCATATGTGATTTTTGTCATTTGACTGCTTCCACATAGTTATGTTAAGTTTGAAGTTAATTTCATTTGCTATAACTAATTATTCATTTTGAATTAGGATTAAAGTAATACTAGAGTAGATATATCAAATAACATGAACCGAACTGATGAACACCTCTATAGATTGATACCTTAAGCCCTAAATCCTAAACCCTAAACTCTAACCCCTAAACCATGAACTCTAAACCCTAAATGCATGATAGATTAAATAAATAATCAAATAGAATGAGTTTTTATCTAATATGGACCAATAAGAAATATATAACCATTATTGAAGTGTTCACCCAAGATGCGTGTTCACACCTCGTTCAGGTATCTAATCCTTGTTTCTCGACAGGTGTTGCAAGGGCACTGTCGGTTACATCTAGCGATGGAAGCTCCGACAGTGATGAACTGATGTCGCTAGGCGATGACTATCGCGAGTGGAAAGAGGAGCCCCGTAAGGAAAGGTCTGCTCGTGATCGCACGACTGACATAGCTAGATGCTCCTCCGCTATCACAGACGATGAGCTGAAGAAGATGTCTAAGCAATTCCCGTCAGACCTTAAGGTGGTGAAACCCAGACCTGAAGATCATATTCAGACTCCCCCTAAGGGTTACGTCACCTTATACTTAGAGTATTTTCGCATGGGGTTCTCTCTATCTTGTGACCCCTTGTTGGGGATGATTCTGACCCAATACCAGGTGTGCATCAGTCAGCTGTCACCCAACAGCTTCGCCCAATTCGAGGGCTTCATTCGGCGCTTCAAGGACCTTAGGTTGACAGCGAGTCTCGAGACCTTTCAGGCCTTATTCAATGTTTGGATGAACACGGGGAGTCCACTCGTGCACTTCTACCCGACTTTCCCCTATAGATTCTTAGAAGGAAAGACGAGCTCCAATGGCAATTGGAAGACCGAGTTTTTCTATTTTTCCATCCAGAACTTGCCCATTCTCTCTCCCAAGTTGTGGTGCAATAGTGTAGTTCGTCACAAAATCACAAACACTCACGAGCAATTACGCTTGGATTTTATGGAGAAGGGGCTGTTCCAGACAAAATATGACATTCGAGAAGTGTACCATAGAGGTAACTTCCCTTATCTTATCCTCTGTTTTCGTTCTCGCCGTCTCTAATGTTTATAAATTTGCAAGCGGTGGCAAGAGACTAACTCTCCCCCTTACTCGTCAGGGTACCTTATTTCAGGTTCGGGGCAATCCTAGAAAGGCAAAGGCGCCGCCCAGGAGTCACCCGCTGGCTCTCCCACCACTAAGGATCCAGTTACTTTGGATTTTGATGTTCTGATGGCAGGGATTACCACTAAGGGCCCCCGGGGTCCTTCTGCGGGGAGCTCTTCAAAGGACCCCAAGGGTAAGGGACCATTGGAGGAGGGAGGCCTGGCGAGGGCTAGGGGCCACTCTTCCGACCTCACATTCATTCGTGCCCCCCATCTTCCGAAGTTTGATCGACATGCTTTGTCTGCCAGCATCGGTGCCCCCGGTCGGGGCAAAGGATTGTTCAACTTCGGGGCGAACCGTGATCGCACAGTCCAATCTTTTTGGGACAAAGACGACATGCTCACCCCTGGAAGTTGATGAGGCCGGCTGTGAACGACTATGATTCTCAGCGTTTGCACATGCTACCGACTGACCATATGGACGAGGAGATTTCTGCCTGCGAGGGCAAGGTGAGTCTGACTGTGGTATTATGCTTCTTATTCTTGTCACTTATAGCTTGCGGCCCTCTTTTTTGAGTTCCCTTTTCCTTGTTGTTTCAGGCGATCCAGTTGTCTCATCACCTCCGTCAGAGGTATGAGCATTTCGAGAAGAAACTGAAAGACTGTTCAAAGAAAAAGGACAAGTTTCTCTCCACATGCCCTTTGGTGGAGGCTGTGGCTAAGGATTGGGAAGCCCAGTACGTGGATACTATCACAAACCTCGAAGAGGAGGCCTCCAGTGGTCGGAGCTTCCTGGGCTCCTCATCTGGCGAACAAGTTCTGGCCGAGGCTGAAGAGGCAACAGTGAAAGAGTTCATGACCGGCACGGAATTTTCTTCTGATTGCAACAATCAAGCACGCGACCTTGCCATTAAGTTTATGGGCCAGACGGTCCGCCGGTGCCGTCGCGTGCACCGAGAAAGTGGTCGCTACCCCCAAGATGATTTCTTGTGGGTTTATGAGGGGATATGATATGATAATGACGAGGACGGTGTGCCCCCGACCAGGAAATGCGATGGCCCGCCTCCTTCATGATAGATAGTTCCATGCATAGTATAGATGGCTTTATTTTTAGATGGTCCTTTGGCTTTATGACTATTTGTAGTCCCACAGACCTTGTTCATTTTGTAGTTTGTGCAACTTTTTAAGTGTCAACTAAATTGACTTTTCTAAGCATGCGTTAAACGGCTTTGCTTTAATTATATTCTTACAATTTCACCTCGTGATCATGATCCCCTGCTATCCCCCTCCCCCACTCCCTAATATGTTGCTCATATTCGGGAGTGAGTATTCAGGTGGAGTGTGGTCGAAGCATGCCATCAGGGTGTTGCTTTAATATGTGGCACTTTGTGCCTTATTGTTCACTTATTTGATGTAGTTTTCGCAGAGAGAACCGCTGTTGCACTTTGATGGGAGCGTGATCGCCTCAAGTTCGTTTAGTTTGTATAATCTCATTCCAGAATCCTAGGGGGAGCGGGGAGACCTTCTATGGGTCCTCAACCTCTCTCGGCATTGCTGGAGGGATTATAGAGCGGTCCGTCCTTGTTCGAGCTTTTGAAAGTTCGGGGGACTTTCAAGTTCGTTTAGTTTGTATAATCTTAGTCCAGAATCGTAGGGGGAGTGGGGATACCTTCTATGGGTCCTCAACCTCTCTCGGCATTGCTGGAGGGATTATAGAGCGGTCCGTCCTCGTTCGAGCTTTTGAAAGTTCGGGGAACTTTTGTGGTACCACCCATATTGACCTCAAGTGGGGTCGTGAGTATGACATTTGGCTTATCGCCTCTAGTGGGAACTTATCTCCACATTAATGGGCGGGAAGCACATTTATTCATTTATGAAAGCTATCTTATTTTAACCAAACAGGTGGGTGCTTTGAGCACTAGAACGTATTTCTTAAAACATGAAATCCAATCATATAGTCAATCAGTCAATACGTGTAACATTTACTAAGTAAAGTACCTCTTGAGGTTGGAGATACTCCATGTTCGCGGTACCTCCTTACCTTCTGCGGTTATTAATTTGTAGGTGGCTGGGCCTACTACTTCTCTTATTTGGTACAGACCTTCCCACTTGGCCTCCAACTTTCCCACTGGGCCAGTGTCCTCCTTTCTCCTAAGCACCAAGTCTTCCACCAGGAAGCTTCGGGGACGTACTTGGCAATTATATGCCTGTGCCATCCACGCCTTATACTTGGCCATTCTAGCCACGGCTTCATCTCGGACTTCAGCAATGAAATCCAGGCTCCCCTACGGAGCTGCTTGTTGTGGGTGAGGCTGTATTAGCTTATCCTCAGACTCTTTTCTCTTATTTCCACCGGGGTTATCGCCTCATCACCATATACTAGGTTAAAAGGTGTCTCCCTGGTGCCACTTCTGGGAGTGGTTCGATATGCCCATAGTACTACTGGAACTTCGTCCGCCCAACCCCCTTTTGCACCACCGAGCTTAGTCTTTAGGTGTTGCAATATAGTGCGATTCGTTACCTCAGTCTGACCATTAGCTTGCGGGTAGCTTACCGAAGTAAAGTGTTGTTTGATGTTAAGCTCCTGGCACCATTCCCTCAGCTTAGCCCTTTGGAACTGGGTGCCGTTATCCGATATCAGGGATCGTGGGATCCCAAAACGCGTGATGATGTTCCTCCACAAGAACTTCATTACTTCTTTCTCGGATATTTTGGCTAATGGTTCAGCCTCTACCCACTTGGTGAAATAGTTTATGGCGACTAACAAAAACTTTCTTTGTCCCGTGGCCAAGGGGAAAGGGCCCACTATATCTAGCCCCCACATATCGAAAGGGCATGCGCTTTTCAATGGTCGACTCTCAGCGCCAGGGAGATGACTTATATTGGAGTTTTCTTGGCAACTTCTGCATTTTCGCACTAAGTCTTGAGCATCTGCCAGCATCGTAGGCCAGAAGTACCCCTACCTTAGTGTCTTAGCCGCTAGTGCCTTGCCCCCCCAAGTGATTACCGCAGCACCCTTCATGTATTTCGCACAGTACATAGTTGGCTCTGGCTGGGTTAGACACTTCAAATAGGGCTGTGAGAAACCACACTTGTATGGCTCACCATCTATCATTACAAACCTCGCGGCTCTGATTTTAACTCTCCGCGCTTGCTTGGGATCGTTGGGTAGGCTTGCTGCCGCCAAATAGTCCACTATTTCATCCTTCCAACTAGGCTCCTCTGCCTGCCCATACAGCACCTCTAGGCCTCCCTTTTCAACTTCCGTTCTCTCTGAGGTAATGAAGGTTACCTTCCGATTTTTTATGGGGGCTATGGAGCTTGCCAGCTTCGCAAGTTGGTCAGCTGCTTTGTTTTCGGCCCTCGGGACCTGCCGTATATCAAAGTCCTCAAAATGTTCCCTCACCTTTTACACGAGAGCCAAGTATTGACCCATCCTTTCATCTTTGGCTTCATACACTCCATTCACTTGGTTGACTACCAGCTACGAGTCGCTGTATAGTATGATCTTTCTTGCTCCTGTAGCTAATGCCAGTTTGGCTCCGGCCAACAGCGCTTCATACTCAGCTTCGTTGTTTGAGGTGTCGAATCCGAACCTTATGGCGTATTCTAATCTGTCGCCCTGAGGACTCTCGACTATCACCCCCGCTCCACTGCCTAAGCTGGTGGATGATCCATCGATAAACAGTGTCCACGTGGGTAGAGAGCATCCAGCTTCCTCTTCTAGCATCTCAGCGACAAAGTCGGCTAGCACTTGTGCTTTGATGGCTGGTCATCTTCGAAACTCTATGCTATGCTCGCTAAGTTCGACCACCCACTTTACCATTCGCCCGGACACATCTTGGCTTGACAGTATTCTCTTCAAGGGATGGTTAGAGAGCACTACCACAGGATGCGATTGAAAATAAAGTCGTAATTTTCTGGCAGCCACTACTAGAGCGAGGGCCAACTTCTCGATGAGAGGGTATCTCGGCTCAGCCGCTCGTAGTAGGAAACTGATATAGTAAATGGGTTTATGGTCCCCATTATCATCTCGGACTAGCACCGCTCTGACTGCCTCGTGGGTTACGGCTAGGTACAAGTACAGAGTCTCTCCATCAATGGGTTTAGTGAGCTATGGCGGGGAGATTAAATATTCTTTTAATTTCTCAAACGCCACCTGACACTGTGTATCCCATACGAAGTCTTTTGCTTTCCTTATCGCCTTGAAGAAGGGCAACCCCTTATCGTCTAATCACGAAATGAACCTATTGAGGGCTGTTGTTGGCCCTATCAACTCTTGCACTTCCTTCTTGGATTTAGAGGGCGCCAGCTCCAGTATGGCTCTGATCTTCTCGGGATTAGCTTCTATCCCTCTCTCGCTTATCATGAACCCTAAGAATTTCCCCCCATGCACTCCGAAGGTGCACTTGGCTGGGTTGAGTTTCAGCTTGTAACGTTTAACTCCAAAGCATTCATATAGGTCTCGTATATGGTCAGGTTCCTATTTACTTTTGACTAGCATATCATCTATGTACGCCTCCATGTTCCTTCCTAATTGTGCCTCGAACATCTTATTAACTAGCCTTTGATAGGTCGCCCCTGCATTCTTTAGCCCGAAAGGCATGACATTGTAGCAGAACGTCCCTTGATCAGTGACAAAACTCGTCTTCTCTTGGTCGTCTGGTGCCAACGAAATTTGATTGTATTCTTGCCTTGCGTCCAGGATGGTCAACACCTCGCACCCTGCGGTGGAATCTATCAATTCATCTATTCGGGGAAGGGGATATGAGTCCTTAGGGCATGCCTTGTTTAGATCGGTAAAATCTATACACATCTTCCATTTGCCGTTGAGCTTCTTTACCATCACGATGTTGGCCAACCATTCTGGGTAGTGTACCGGTCTTTTATATCCATCCGCGAGAAGATTTTCAACTTCTTCTTTCGCAACAAAACTCCTCTCTCTCCCCATAGTTCTCTTGCGTTGCTTCAACGGGCGAGCATCGAGATATGTGTTCAAGTGATGAGTCATGATCTGGGGGTCAATCCCCTCCATATCCGACGCGTCCCAAGAAAACACATCGGTGTTGCCTTGCAAGAAGTGTGCTAACTCCCTTTCAAGGATGGGTCCTAAGGTAGCGTCGACCTTCGTTACTTTCTCTGGGTAACCCGGAACTAGCTCGATCATTTCAGGCTCTCGGATGCTTCGCCCCGGGTGCTTCTATCATCTTTCGAGGCCTGGGATGCCGTGCTTGGCGCGTGTGACACCATGTCGATTTCGATTAACTCTGGCCCTGGCCTGGGACCCAGGTCGCTCCGCCTCCTCTTGAAGGCGTTGTAACAATATTCTCTCGCCAGCCGTTTATCCCCAACGATCTTCCCCGTCCCGCTAGGAGTAGGGAATTTGAGTTTGAGATGGAAGGTGGAGATGACAGCTCGGAAGAGGTTTAAGCTCGGCCTCCCCAGTATAGCACTATACTCAGAGGGGGCTTTAATCACCAAAAACTTCACCTCCCGGGTAATACGCTTAGGAAATGTGCCCAAGGACAATGGCAATGGTGTCACCCATGAAGGCGACCAGCTGGGTCTTGATCATTGGGACATTGGCCTTCCCAACGGACAACCTGTTGAATGCATCCGAAAAGATGATATTTGCGGAGCTTCCACTGTCGATGAGGATCTTGCTCACCCAGGAATCTGCGATTGTAGCGGAGATCACCAAAGCTTCGTTTCGTGAGGGGATCCGACTCTCAGATCTCGAACTTCGAACGAGATGCTCTGTGTCTCAAATCCTTCCCGATCGTGGCTCCTGTTGCTTCCACTGGCATCCAACGATGGCCGATCACCCGAGATCTCGAAAGTCCTGACAGTGATGGGGTGAGGTCTCGGTCGGCAGTAGCTGGGGTGGCGGCCATCCGCGTGGCCAAGCTACCTGTGGCTCATTGCTGCCAATTTTACAGTTACTATCCTTAGTCTGCATTCTCAGTGGTTGGAGCGCGGTTCCCACAGACGGGACCAATCTGATGATGTTGAAAATCGTCAGAGTATGATTGTCACGTGTTCGACCATGTGGGGTGGAGGAACCGATCCAACTCACGACAAACTAGGTTAGAGGTGGATTTTGGTATAGACTGCACTCGGTAACTTTGAGCTGCCTACATACCCAATCAATGTGGGATCAAGTTGATTCGTAGTTCGTTAATGAGGTTGCTCTCTCTAGCCAGTGTCTTTTTCACTGGGGGAGTAGATAATGCCCACTTTCCAGCTCCTTTGAGGTATTTATATGGAGCTGACTATGAGCTATGGGCTATTGGGCCCTACTTTGCCAGGAACCCAATAGGCTTAATTTATTATTATTATCATGCTTAAGTAATTAGAATAATCTTAATATTCTTATTGGGTCGCCAGCTCTTTTAGGCTTAACTAATACATTACCCGCGGGTCTTGGTCCGCGGGAGACGCCCCGACCCGGACCAATGATGGGTCAAATTACTCTAATACCCCTAAATATTTTTAGCCCACATCAGATATTATCCATTTCAACTGACCTAACCCTAATTAATAAAGAAAAAGAACCAATTATAAATTATCTACATAATAAAATCATGTGATAAGCAAAGTCACCATATCACTAGTGGGGGTGGAGCCACCATATCACCAGTGGGGGTGGTCATTTAATCATGGTGATATCGTGGCTTTGCTTATCACATGATTTTATTATATAGTTTTTTCATTTGATTCTTCATCAGAAAAAGCCTAAGTAAAAAATCCACAATTCACAATTTTGATGCCATCAATTTTTTTTTTCCAAAGAAACGTAAGAAATTAGTGGAGGTCAAAACAAGACATTATAGGGGAAATAAAGAGTTAAATGATTGAAATATTAATTTATTTATTTTTTAGTTTATAACCAAGGGTGTTCACCAGCCGAACGTCAGAGACTAATTCCTTTGAGTCAGATCGGTGGGTACACCCTCTCCAAACAAAGTCTTTTCCATACACACGACCAGTGATCGAACCCTGGCCAACATGATTAAGGAATCCAACTATCTACCAATTGTGCTAGACTTTGATGGTATTGAAATATTAATTCACATCAAAATCTTATTGTTCACAAATTTAAAATTAATCAGATACTGTAAATCGCTCTTGACTAATTCTTTTTCCCTTAATGTTGGCGGAGCAGATCTTCTATCTTATGATGGTATAACACAATGGTGTTATATCGTTGTGGGATTGACAAGTATCCATTTATTTTGAATTATTATTAATATTTTTTTTTAAAATAAACACTTATCAATTTCATAATGATGTGATATTATTATAATATATTTTCCTGAGATAGAAGATCGGTTAGTGACGCCGGACCTTGGTCACCCAATTATTTTCATGTGTAACATTCATAATTAATACCATTATTGTTTTCTGATAATTAATTTTTGATTTTTTTCTTTTGTCTTTGGTAAGCATTAACTTTTGAATACTATTCATTTTAAATGCGTGAAAGCATATATAGCCACGTGTTGCACAGACCAATTACAGCACATGCACGGTTGGTTGGTTGGTAATGACCCATCATAATGACAATTTTATCTTTTTGTCTTTCTCTCTTTCTTTCAACTATAGTGAAAATAATAGACTTGATACCGGTTAGTGAAAATGGTGGGATACGTAGATGCCGTTTGGCCCCAGCTTTTGAAATGTTGAAAATTGTTTCTCTAAATCACAATTATTGGTGTGTTTGGTGCATTTTCTTATAATTTTATTTGAATACTTTTGCGTTATAAAATTATATTTTAAAAAAAGTTTTAAATCCTATTTGTGATATAATCAATTCTGCAAGTGGCTCTCGAAATTTGAGGTTGCTAATGACAAGGGCGGACGGAAGTGTCAGCAAGGGGGCAGTGCCCCCAATGAAATTCTTGTTTTTTTTTATATATATAAAATTTTTAATTGCATTAATGCCCCACTCAAAATTATTAAGTGCCCTTTAATTTTGAAAAATTATTTTTTTACCTTACAAAATTTTTTATATTTGAATTTCGCCCCTCTCAAGATCGAAAAATATCACATTTTCTCCCTTTACTTTGAGTTCACCCCTCAAAACCCAAAATTCTGACTATAACAAAAGAAGTATAAAAATATAAATTATGTCAAAAGTTATAATTGAACCCAATTAGTTATTATATTTTTCCCCATAAATATAGGGAACCGTACCGTGGGGACAAACCCCCCCGCACCCCCTCAATAAAATTTTTAGTGCTCCCACTGAGCTCAATTTTTGGATCCGCCATTGGTTGATGATCTTCTTCTGATCTACACATACGTGGGTATACCAATCTGTACAAATATCATCCCGAGATCCTAGCTCCTATGTGCCCAATAATGACCGGCGAAAATGATATTCCCAGTTTTAAGGTCACATCAAATGGTCGGTGGAAGTTTTTGACTTTTCATTCTTTGCTCTGTCTTTTTAACCTATCCATAAATTAGAGGTCATTTTTGTTTTTATAAAGATGCATTTTGAATTGATGATAACCGGTTTGTAATGCTTGGTTCAATGTAATGCTTGGTTCAATGGGATTAGCGGTCATTTTATAAAAGTGTTGGTGGAGTTTAAATAATTAAATTTGGTTATATATCTCAACGAGCTTTTATTAATATAGTTATTTGGTTGAAATGGTAAAGTCTACAACTCTCCAACTAAATGTCACGAATTGAATTCTCATTGAAGACTCGAATTTGTCATTTTGTATGGGTGTATTATGGGCTAATGATAGTTGATTATAAATTTTGATCCAATAGTGATTATAACTTATTTGCTTGTGTGTTAGTAGAGTTGCAGTGATTCAGTTGAGTTCATATATCTGAACAAGTTTTAACTGGTTAAAACCTATAACTCTCCAAAATGTCAAGAATTCAAATCTAATTGAGAATATGGAGTTTGTCAATTTATACAGGTGTATTATGGACTAACAGGAGTTAATTATGTAACTTATTTTCTTGTATGGTGGTAGAATTATGTAACTTATTTCCCTATGTCCTATTTAACTCACGAGCTTATGTGGAAGGTAAACTCAATGTGGTTGGATTCCATCTACTGTGATGGTCTCTATGAGTGGTTAAATATCTTTCCATTTAAACGTTGCGGATTCAAACCAATTTAGGACTTGAAGTTTGCTAATTTATGTGAACATCTTGTGGGCTTACGGCTTAATCCAGTAAAGGCTAGTGTTTTATCTTCTAATGTAACAGTCGAGACAAGGCGATCAAGTTGGTTATATGTCACGACAAATTTATGTTGGTGACGAAAATTTTTAGTCGGGACCCAATTTCGCAGAACCCAAGTTATTTATAAGACAATTAGTTACACTTTTTATGTGATCGAAGTATATTTCGAGGAGAGTAATTCATCACAAAATAAATATATTATATTTATCATGTAATAGTGGGATTCAATCAAGCCGAGGCTAAATTAGATTTTTCTATGAATGATGAATATATCATCATTTCCGAATGGAGCAATTCGCTAATACCCTGAACGAGAACATTCCAATTAAATTCGAAACCTTTTACTGTTATTATTAAAACCAAAGCCTTGTACTCATAAGAACATTAGTGAAAATGGTGTGATACTTAGTGGCCCCGAAATTTGGGGGTTACTAGTGATTTGCATTTCAAATGTATAAATATATAGATATATGTGGGGAATTCAACGTCTCATATATATATATATATATATATATCATCCCGGGACATAGCTCCTGTGAGTCCAAGAATGACTGGTACTGAAAATGACACTCCCAGTTTTAAGGTCACATCAAATGGTCGGTGGACATTTTTGACTTTCATACTTTGCCATCTCTTTTTAACCTATCTATAAATTAGAATTGGAAAAATTATTTTTTTAGTATGTTAATTTGGCCTCTCTCGTATTTTAATTCTTTAAATTGACGCGTTGTAAATTTGACTCGTTATCTTCTAAATTTTTGTAATTTTAGTCTTTTTGTGCTTAAAAAATTGGTAAATTTAGTCCGTCAATTTATTCAGTGTCATAGTCAATTGGTAAAAATTGAGAAATTTGATTAGGTAGATTTTCACTATAATTTTAAGTTTTGAAATGCATAAAATTATCTCCTTCATACAATAAAGGCTTTGCGGCTTTGTGTTTTTTAGCTTCTAATAGATGATATCTAATAATAATGTGTAATTGTGGTAATGATGGGTATTGACGGATTAAATTTACCAATTTTTTAAGCATAAAATGACTAAAATTATAAAAAGTCGGAAGATAACAGACCAATTTTGCAATGCGTCAACTTAAATGACTAAAATACAAAGGAGGCCAAGTTAACGAATTAAAAAATAATTTTGCCAATTAGAATTCATTGCAATTGCGCGAATGAATTGACCAAGTTATGTTTTTATTATTATCTCGTCTCAATATTGAAAAATGATTTTGACTTTACATACAGTTTTGGATAAATGTTGAAAGTGAAAATGTTAAATATTTAAATAATAGGAAGTTATTTAAGTAAGAAATAGTTTTAAAAATATTCCAATTAAAGAAATGAAACTTTGCTAGATATGTCCAAAATGAAAAATAAATAATAATAAATTTGATAAAAAGAGGTATTTTTTTCCTCTCATGCAAGTAAGATTTTCACTCTATCAACTTAATTAATTACCCACAATATAAATTACTTTCTACTTTCTCTTGTACTCTTTATAATTTCAAATTAAAGTGTGAGGATCCTTGAAGAAATTTTATTATGTGATTAATATTACGTTGATAAAACAATAGGATACATGAGCACAATACATTAAAGGAAATATATATAACACGACACGACTAGAATAATTGTAAATAAAACTATATACATAACTATAATCATATTTAAAACTTAATACTAAAATGTCTAATTCAACAATTTAAATATTTATTATTGTTGTAGTGCAAAAATTATGCTAAAAGATACTTGGTGTCATTAAACATATACTAAAATATATAATGAACTTACATAGAAAAATATGAAATGACTTGAATAAATTGCCACCAAGTATTAATATAAAATAATATCAATGTATATTATGTATTTCACTTGACACATTTTGTTTAATCATTGTGGGGGCATGACCAGTAGTGCATATGCAAATTTGTTGGACAGGTGTGTTCACTAATATTGAATAACCCAATTAAATATAACTACTTTTATTAATCGTATGCGCATTTTTATGAGTACATGCGCATGTAACTTGTTTATATTATAATTCAATTTTATTTACTTATGTTATTTAATGACACTTTTAGCATTCTCGATCACACATTAATCTAAAGTCGTGTATTCGTAACTATCTTATATTAACTAAACATTAAAGTTATGTCATAGTATTAGTAGTACATTAAAAATCAAATTAAGATCGAATAAACAAATTAAGATTGCCTAATATATACATGAAATTTACACGTCACTTAATAATCCTTTGCATGAGAGTAATTTTTGTCCTTTACTATTATGTTGAAAAAGCATTGTAGAAGCTTTGCAAGATGAATAAAACTATAAAAGTATGTTGTGAGCTTTCAAAGTTTATTATTTGATTAATTTTTTCAGCTCCTTGTTCTTCACCTCTGGAGAGGAGTTCGACAACCTCACCATCAGTGATCATCATTGGTGCTGGTTTTGCTGGTGTTACTGCTGCTCGTGCTCTTCATGATGCCTCATTTCAGGTATATATTTAGATGTGAATCTTCTACAATTACATGCTAACGTACCGATATAGATACGCATCTGTTTGTTTTATTAATCGTACCGTATCGTCGTATACTATGCTAACGATATAACGAGGTAACGAGGTAACGAGGTAACTTTTTTGTATGTCAGATTGTTTATATTATAATTCAATTTTATTTACTTATGTTATTTAATGGCACTTTTAGTATTCTCGATCACACATTAATCTAAAGTCGTGTATTCGTAACTATCTTATATTAACTAAACATTAAAGTTATGTCATAGTATTAGTAGTACATTAAAAATCAAATTAAGATCGAATAAACAAATTAAGATTGCCTATCTATGTCGGTGGTTTTTTTTTAATAAATCAGTTACATGATACACATCATCAATATAAAAAATTATAACCAACTACAATCAGCTAATAACTACTATTAAAATAGACAAGGACCCACACACTTTCTCATGATGTCAATGAATCCGGGTAGAGCGAATCTCGCCCCGTTTGGAGCTGATATGAACCCAATTAAATGGGGCTGCGTCCGAATTTGGGTATCAAAATTCAAGACCCGACCAGGTCTGGGAGGGTAACGAGTCCAACAGATATTCGCCCCAGACTCGTCCCGGTTATTAATATTTATTTTATTTTATATATCTAATTATTATTTAATATTAATAAGTATTAACAAATTGTAACCATAAAAAATGCTATTTCAAATACCAACTTACCTTAGCCAGCTGTTAGTTCCAAATTTTTTTTTTTGATATAAACTTGAGTATGGAGATGACTTTATATTTTGAAATTTGTACTTGTTTTGTATATATTTACATTTAAGTACTGAATGACTTGTATTTTTGAATGTGTTTACACTAAATTATTGATTCAATATTATTTTATTTGTTTCGAATGTGTTTGTGAGAACACGATAAACAAGAAATATCCAATAATAGAAATTGATCGGGTCTGCTGGTAGGACCCAAACTCAACGGGTACCCACCGGGGCAAGGCCGGATAATGATCGGGTCCAAGGGTATTAAAAATGCTTAATAGGGCAGTCTCAAGTCCAACAATAACCGTTCCGTTGTCATTAATACGCATTCATTAAGTGAGAATAGAATTCCAAACTTTGATTTTAGTTGTCGGTGGTCTTGAATTTCTTGCCTTTACCTAAAAAATTAAATTTATTAATAGAATAGCACAAGAATTCTCGGCTATGTTTGTTTTTATTTTGAGGTTTTTTTGGTGAAAATTTTGGTGAAAAAGTTTATTGGGAGTTGTGTATTTTGATGAAAATGTATTTGATTATGTGTTTGATTTTATTTTTAGAAGAGACAAAAGTTACTGTAGCAGTCAATTCATACAAGTTTTTGTCTGAAAAGTTGTGTTTATAATTAGTTAATGATTGAAAAATATAATATAATATAAATTTTAAATGATTATAATATTATGGTTATATATATATATATTGTAGTTGATGTAATTAGTAGACACCCTAAAGTAGACACAAAAAGGGAGACAATAGCTGATAAATTTTTTGACCAAAAAAGTACTTTTTGGTAAAAAAAAACATAAAACAAATAAGGTTTGGACAAAATTTTTGACCAAAATGTATTTGAAAACAAAAGCAAACATAGCCCTCATTTCCCACCAAAAAATCAATTTTCCAATGAGTTAATATAAAATAAATTAAAAAACTATATGAATAATTTATGACAATTATTTAATGTGATAGTTCTATAAATTAGACACCAAATTGCTTTCTATTTCTTAAGCAAATAGAATTCCACTTTACATCTCTCTCTCCTCTCTCTCTCTCTAGAACCCATAAATCCCCCTTCAACTTCCATCCTTTTTGGAATTTCCCCAAGCCCTTTGAATTCTCCAGAATTTGCTGCGGATTGTTCAGTATCTTTCGAAATCCAATATAATTTATTGCAATTGTTTCATAGTTCAATTACAAAAATTTGATTCCGATCATTGTTAATTCTTTTCCTGATTTGATTTGAATAATTGATCGATCGGAAGGTGGATTAGGGTTTGAATACGCATGAGTGGGTTGGTAAAGCTGGATATCTCTTCCAATTCCAACCATTTCATCACATTCATTCAAACTGATACTTTTTTATTATTCCTCTTGTTATTGAGATTATCCAAGCTGTTATTAAGATTGAGATTAATTGATTTATCGAATAATTTCAATTTTAATAATTGTGTATATTATTCTACCTATCGCCGCCAATCTCTTTTGAATTATGGCTTCCAAGGACAACAAGAGTAATCGCCAATTGAAAACTTGTGAGTTTTTTTTTTTTAAATAATAATTATTTTTTACTTCTTGTTACTGATTTAGAGATCCTTGTTTATGGTGCTTTGTTTATGTATTTTTAGAGGTTTTAGTTTTTATTTATTTCTTTTATTATTGTATCTAGTGATTTGCTTGATAGAGGAGAAATTTATGTATATAGGACCTGTTATGATTGTTTTATACTAGATAGAAAATAAAAGAGAAAATTACACACAGACCCCCTCACTTATAGTGTAATTACGAAAACTTCCCCTCACGGAAATTACCAACACACCCCCTCATAAGATTTACAGTGGGTAAATTGTAAGAATTGTTAAGCGTATAGGTGGTGTAGTTGTAAGAAACCCTTAACATGAGGGTGTGTGTTGGTAATTTCTAATTGGGGGGGTTGGTAATTACACAATAAGTGAGGGGGTCTCTGTGTAATTTTCCCAAAATAAAAAGAAAGGTACAATTTATTGCTGCAGTTTGTTTAGTTTTTATTAGAACATTGGTCATATGTTTTTGAACTTAGATCACTTTTTTTTATTTTTTTTTATTTTTTTGTGAAGACGATCATATATCGAAGGACTTGTTCGTGTGGGCCTTAAAGCCGATAATTATTCAGCTTTTTTCGGGATATATCGATAGGAATATGAAAATTATTATAATGCTGGATACAATTAATAAATAATGAAGAGGAACAAAATACATTGTACGCTTCTTCAGTCGACCCACTTCATTTTTACGTTAAATTAGTACATACATCATTAAATTTAGTTACATTAACAATCTGAACAAACTAATGACCAATACCTATTACTATTTTGTTTCTCCGAATATTTTATTTGGGCCCTTTGATTAGTACTGGTTGATATTTCTACAATATCATATAGTAACACATATTCTCGCTCTCCTGCGAGTTTCAACTTCTTTCATCTGTTTGGATGGCTCTAAACAATAGTTGTGGAACTCTTTAGAATTGCCGAACTTCTTTTTCTCCATGCATAAAGCAAATATAAAAAGAAAAAAATTATGAATTGAATGTAATTGTTACTAATATATACATGAAATTTACACGTCACTTAATAATCCTTTGCATGAGAGTAATTTTTGTCCTTTACTATTATGTTGAAAAAGCATTGTAGAAGCTTTGCAAGATGAATAAAACTATAAAAGTATGTTGTGAGCTTTCAAAGTTTATTATTTGATTAATTTTTTCAGCTCCTTGTTCTTCACCTCTGGAGAGGAGTTCGACAACCTCACCATCAGTGATCATCATTGGTGCTGGTTTTGCTGGTGTTACTGCTGCTCGTGCTCTTCATGATGCCTCATTTCAGGTATATATTTAGATGTGAATCTTCTACAATTACATGCATGATTAAGTGTTATTGGTCTTGAATAAAGTAAATTTGCAGGTTGTTTTGTTGGAATCTCGTGATAGAATTGGCGGTCGAGTGCACACTGATTATTCATTTGGTTTTCCTGTTGACTTGGGTGCATCATGGTAGTTGATTATTGTATTACAGAAAAAAAATTTCTCATTTTGTAGGATTCGTTAATATATTCCTTACAATCCTGCTAAGGAATATCTACATATATATGTTTCAGGTTACATGGTGTTTGCAAGGAGAATCCATTAGCACCTCTTATTGGAAGACTGGGATTACCTCTTTATCGCACTAGTGGGGACAACTCTGTTTTGTATGACCATGATTTAGAAAGGTTCTTCTTTTCGCCTTCTTAACTTCAGATGTGCTCATTTTCAAGTGGATTCTTATCCTTCACCCCTATTTACAATTGAAATCTTGTAAAGTATGCTATGAATTTCTGAACTTCGAAAGAAACAAGATAACGTTCATGAATAAGAAGCATTGTTCATTCTCATTAAAGTTTTGCAGTTGATTCAGTGAAATTCTTGGCAGAAGATGATATATGACAGGGCGTTCACTGTACGTCATTTCATATATAATCTTTATGCCATTTTTTTTGGAAAAATAAAGAAGTGTTTTAAGTGGCATTGATTTCTTTATTTTTTAATGGGAGAAAGCTTTTCGTGCATCTACTGTATTTCAACTATGGTCGGTAGCTAATTTGTTCTATTTTCAGTTATGCCCTTTTTGATATGGATGGAAATCAAGTTTCTCAAGATTTAGTTACGAAAGTTGGTGAAACATTTGAAGGCATCTTGAAAGAGGCACGTTTATTCTCCTATTCCTTCAATCTCTTGCTCTAAATTTCAGAAGATATATAGATTTTTTTTTTTTTTTTTTAATTTTTGGGTACCCTTTGTGTTTTTGATTTGTCTTTTACTGTCTGTAATATGTGCAGACGGATCTTGTAAGACAGGAATTCAGTGAGGACATGTCTATACAACGTGCTATCTCAATTGTCTTTGAGAGGAGACCAGATTTAAGGTTCTACTTGTGTAACATTTTTTGAAATTATCATTTCTATTGCACCTTGTAACAAAATTTATTAAGGAGTTAACCCAATTTGTAGGTTGGAGGGGATCGGTCATAAGGTGTTGCAATGGTACCTCTGCAGAATGGAAGGCTGGTTTGCTGCTGATGCTGAAACTATCTCTCTTAAATGCTGGGACCAGGTTACACCCTCTTACTCAAAATTATGATTACTTTTCCATCCGTTGATTAATTTTCCTGGATTTACTGCATAGAGTAATCTTTACAAATTAATGTAGTTCTTGTGATTTACAAAAAATACTTGGGCCATGATTGGATATGTTTTGAGAAAATGTTTTCTGTATCACAATTTTCTATAACTCTGCACTACGAGCCTTTTTAAATAGAAAACACCCAATTACAAATTTACTTATACATTTCCCTATATCTATCAGTTCAACTCATCTCTCTCTCATCAATAATTGTCTACTCCAACTATTCTTTCTTCTCTCTTTCTTACTTTAATGTATTTTAATCAAATAATTATTACGAAAATAACTAACTCAACCATTTTACACATCATACATCAACAAACCCCACTTGATTTGACATATTTCACTAGTCCGAACCGTTTTCTGAAAACATAACCAAAGACAATTGTCAACCCACCATTTCACACTACACATTTCCCAATACAATTTTCTAAAAACAAACTCAAAGACATCCAAACATTTCCTTAGAAACTCACCTAACTTAGAAAAATCTTGCAATCTGTAATTAATCTCGAACTCGCTTGATCAAGTATTGTTCTCCTAAATGCAATGTGGAATTTACAAATGAGCCTATAAGTTGCTTGATCAGTCCTAGATTCTCACATTTTGTTGTATTTGCTTTATAGGAAGAGTTGCTTCCTGGTGGGCATGGGCTCATGGTCAGAGGATATCTTCCTGTAATTAATACTCTTGCAAAAGGTCTTGACATCCGCTTGAGCCACAGGTAAGATATAATTTAATTACCCCAAAGGATTACCCCTCTTTAATATTCAATTCAATTCTGAAATTGTTTTTCTTGTTTTGTGTGTTTACTTTTAGAGTGACGGAAATAGTTAGACGTAATAATGGGGTAAAGGTAACTGTAGAAGACGGAAAAACATTTGTAGCAGATGCTGCTGTTATTGCTATTCCTCTCGGTGTGCTGAAATCAAATTGCATCAAATTTGAGCCAAGATTACCCGAGTGGAAGGAGGCAGCGATCAACGACCTTGGAGTTGGGATCGAGAACAAAATCATTTTGCACTTTGACAACGTATTTTGGCCTAACGTAGAGTTCCTGGGAGTTGTTGCTGAAACTTCGTATGAATGCAGTTATTTTCTTAATCTTCACAAAGCCACGGGTCACTCGGTCCTTGTTTACATGCCGGCGGGGAAACTGGCCCGTGATATTGAGAAAATGTCTGATGAAGCTGCTGCCAACTTTGCTTTTACTCAACTTAAAAGAATCCTTCCAAATGCTTCTTCACCGGTATGTTGCTCTATATCTATCTGTGTCTTAATGCCATTGTCTAGGAAATATACAAGAACGCTTTAATAGTTCTGTAAGTTTCTTATATTCAACTGCTACTGTTAGAAACATTTTCCAGGATCTTGTCATCTTTACCTTATGATCTCTTTTTTTTTGGCCGAGTGATCTTTACCTTATGATTCACATGTTAAATAGATTAGTAGTTTGAATGTTTTGCTACATATGGTGTAACATCTTCGTTAAAGCCAAATGTGCAATACTTGTACAAAAGCGTGTTATGGATATGGATTAGAGAAATTTTAGTTTTCTCTCCACATCCCAACCACCCTTTTATCTACATGTTGCACATCTGTAAGTGTAACAAAAGATGCTACACGGTTGTGTAACGGATGATTTGGAGTGATAGAATTTAGTCCATAAATTGGAATAAGCTCATCAACATATCATGAATGTTATCCTTGATTATTGTTAGATCCGGTATAGCTACGTTAGGTAAATTATGCATCTTTGCCTGTGATTACCACACAAAGAAATTGTGTCTTTGCCCATACGAAGGCTTGCCTCGTACCTCTCTCTAGTTGACCATTTTAGGGTGAGTTTGGCCAGCGATTGCATAAATAATTATAGGAAATATTTTTGTAGATACAATTATGATAAAAGCTTGAAGTTTGAGCTTTCCTAAAATGTGGTTTTGAAGTGCAAAAAGGTCCCATACGGGATTATACAAAAGCCAGGCCAAACACTCACAGGCTCTTAATATCATATTTCAATATACTATGTTTATCTTCATCTTTTCTTATGATTTATTATAACATCTGGCAGATCCAGCACCTTGTTTCGCATTGGGGCACGGACAAGAACTCATTGGGCTCCTACAGCTATGACACAGTCGGGAAACCCCATGATCTATATGACAGGCTGAGAATCCCTGTTGATAACCTATTTTTTGCTGGGGAAGCTACGAGTATGGATTATCCGGGATCTGTCCATGGTGCTTACTCAACTGGTTTAATGGCTGCTGAGGATTGCAGGATGCGTGTATTGGAGCGTTACGGGGAGTTGGATCTCTTCCAGCCCGTCATGGGTGAGGATGTTCTCGTCCCACTATTGATCTCTCGTATGTAAAATTGATTTCGTAAATGCTAGTATTGGTGTTTTGACACCGTACGTGCTGATTGCTTTGTGACAATTGTGGAAATAAAAAGATTTCCCTATTGAATGATCAAAGTGTCGGTCTATGTTAGTCTTTTTTTCTTTTCTTTTTTTCCTTTTACGTTTCTGTCTTGTGGAAGAAAATTAAACGGTCTTAGTCTTGTTTCGTGTATTAGAGGGGGTCGTATGATCCGCGTATAATTAACGAACACTGATGAGATATTGTGATCGACATATTATGTGTATTTATGTTTCTCAATCAATAAATGACTTTGTGGACTCTTGCATTTATGTTTATATTTGGATCTAACGAGGGGAATGCAAAATTAGAGGTGGGGACGAGTCAGAATTCTTAGGCTCCGTATGGTTATGTTTTCTGAGTTAAATTCTGAGTTTTTTTGAAAAATGTATGATAGAAATTCGTGTGAAAATAGACATTTATTGTTTGTTTGGATGTGTTTTTAGAAAGTAGTTGGAAGTGGTGTTTGATGTGACATAAAGTTGAATTTTATTGGGATTTGATATATGAAGTGATTGGATTAATTATGACTGTATATATATATATATATATATATGAATGATTTGATATAAAGTATGTGTGTATATATATATATATACACATATATATTTAGTTATTATAAAATATGATAAAGTAAGAAATATAATTAGTTGAAAAGTGGGATAGGGTAATTAATGATGAAAGATTGTGAATTGATTGAAAGGGTGAAATGATTGGTTGTGTTGTATAGGAGAATGTGTAGTAGGATTTAAAATTTGAGTATTTTTTGTAGAATTTATCTAGAAATGTGCATTTTTTGGTAATCCAGAAAATAAAAATGCAATCTTGAAAATATAATCATACACAACCTTAGTCTTGGAGGATTTGGGGGCAAAATTTTGAATCTCATTTAGTTTGCGTTTAAAATTTGAGATTACAAACAAGTGGGGCGACTATCGGTCCAGCTACCCTACCTGCTTGAATAATTGATTTTATCGTACTGCTATTTTGAAGTTGTAAAATAGTTAACCCATATTATTGCAACTATAGATGTCAGCTTAATTGAAAATTGCGTCTAAGTGCCAATGTATGATATTTGTAATTATAAGAACACAAATTCAGTCTAAAGTAGAGTTTTATTAAAATTAAGAAGCTTTAATCAAAATCCCTTATTATGATTTCTGTTAGTAAAAACGTACGCACGAAAGTACTACTTTTTTTTATTCCCTGTACACATTTTGATCTTATAGAAAAAACCTTTTACCTTGTTGACATGTATAATTAACTTTTATCTTCGAGTTAAAATGCTTATTATAATTATATAGGGATATAATTGCATCAATTTCCCCTAAACGATGAACAATTGATATCCACACATTTCCATTTATTCATTAAAAGAGACGTCCCTTTTGAAGCCAGAATGGATGGCATGGATCTCTCTTCCTTCTACTTTTCAATTAAATTTATTAATTAAAGACTAAAATGTCCTTTATTATTAGAGCTAAAAATGTTGAATTAGACTTAAAAAGTTTGTTAGATTTTTTTTCTTCAAAGTATCATTAAATGACATTATAATAAAATATAAAACATAATCATCCAAAATTGAAAAAAATTTAGAGATATGTTTTAAACTCTTAAACCATAAATTAATAATTTAAAAAACGTCGGATACTTTTATTCTTAAGTTGAAATTTAAAAGAGGTACAATGAAAAATTAAATTATGACTATTGTATAAATAAACTTCAAATTAATGAAAAATTATAACTAAACAAGTAGCAAACCTATATATATGTGTATATATATATTTATGAATTTCACTTAACTGAATGAAAGGAAAACCCAAATATCACGATAAATCCTCAATTCCGAATATGAAATTATACTAAATACAATATAGAAAAAAGTACTTGACAAATTGATTCAATATTGGGATAGAAATAAAAAAATTATGTAACAAATAAAAACAGCACAATCAAAAAGAAAATATTTGTCCATGATAAATTATTCACGAAATTAGGAAAGATTCTTTTTGAATGTATAATTTAAGGTTTAGGGATTTTAGAGATATTTCTAAAAAAAATTTCATTTAAATATTTCATCACAAAGTAATTTAATAATATTTTGACAATTTTTCATTCAATTAGACCTTTTCAGCTAAAATGTAAAGGGTATACTAATCTTTAACTTGTAAAGTCTAGGAAAAAGTTGAAGGAACGGATATCTTTGCCAATATTTCAAATGCGAGGGGTGTGGATACCAAATGCCTATAACTTGGGGTAGGTCAATGCAGTTTTCCCTAAGTATATATACTTGATGAATAATACTACTTTTTAGCAAAAAAGAGAGGGTACTATTCATTTTGCCCCCTGTACTATCGTACTATCTGGAAGGCATCAAACATATCCCTATACAATAAAACACTTCAAACACCTCCTTCATTTGACAAAAAAAATCCCCTTCAAACACGCCCTTGGGCATACTAATAGACAAAAATGAATTAATTAAACGGTAAGTTCATTTTGCATCCATTTGTTACAATCTATATAATATTTTACCCCCTCTAAAATTAAAGTTTAATTAATTTGACTGCAGTTTTTATTTAATGATAATTTCATTAAATAAATAACCCTTGAATTAATCATAAAAAATAACTAAAATTATGATTGCAATAATATAGACTTTTTCTTGTATAATTACTATATATATATTTTTTTTCATTTAGACAATTTATTTCATAGATTTATTTTCTTTCTTTCCTCAAATAACTTAGTTGCATTAATAGGCAAAAAGACCTTTTTGGTACTTTATCGTGGCGTGTTCGCAATTTTGGTATTTTAATGTGGGGGGTGGCAGTTTAGGTACAGTAATAATACAAAAAATGGCAATTTGAGTACAATTTGTCGGAAATTGCTGATATGGCGCCAAATAATACCGGAAATTGCTGACGTGGTTGCCGAAAAAATGTCAAAATTGGGGATTTTTCAAATTGAAGGCAAAATTGATGATGTGGCGCCAAGTGTATAATGGGTTGGTGACATAGAGGCCAAATGAAAAAAATATTAAAATCTTTTGCTATCAACGAGATTTGAACCTATGACCTTGGGGATAAAAACTTGCACTCCCACCACTCCACCACAACACACAAGTTGTTTTATTTAGCTTATGTATAGTTACTTATAAGCATTTTTTTCTGACATACAAATATATGAATAAACTAATTATAATTATTTACATAGATTATATTTATTATAATTGCATATTTTATAATAAATCATAGATAAACTAATTATATATTCGACATATATATATTTATTTTTTTACTATAAAATCCGCAATTAGATTAATTATAATCTATGTGAATACTTATGTAACTATATATTCGACATATATAATTAAAATTTTTTTGGAAAAAATATTTTAATTATATGATAACTTATTAACTAAAATTTACAATTAATATTGAAAAATAAATGATAAATTATTGATAAAAATATATTTCTGGAAAATTCAATTATATGGTAATTTATCAACTAAAATATATTATTATTAATAATTAATGTAAATGTATTATTATTAATAATTAATGTAAATAATTGTTTTTTTGAAACTCATTAAATGCTTAAATATATTTGTTTTAAAATCTTTATATGTATTTCCAATATAGATATATTTTATTAAAATATTTTTAACTAATGTTTTTTTGTTAAAAAGAAAATTACTTTAGTGAAGAATATCAAATAAATGAAAACAAATAAATACACAAGGTGGTATTTGGTGTAGTGGTGGGAGTGCTAAATTTTAGGTCAAAGGTCATGGGTTCAAACCTCATTTGAAGCAAAATTTCTAAACTTTGTCTAATTAGTTGTCATGTCACCAATTTATTATCTAGTTGGATGCCACATCATCAATTTTCCCTCCAAATCAGAAAAATTCCCAAATTTTGATGTCATATGCCTAGTAGGCATGTGACAATTTCCAGTCAATTTTCAATTTTCCGGCCAAATTTGTACTCAAATTGCCATTTTTGGTATCATTACTGTACCTAAATTGCTATCCCCTTATTAAAGTACCAAAATCGCGAACACGTCAAGATAAAGTACCAAAAAAGTCTGCATTAATAGATATTAGAAGAAATCCATATAAATTTGTGCTTTTCAATTTTGTTGCACTTTCATAAAAATAAATAATGAAATATTGAACTTATTTATTCAATGTGCATTGAATTATGTTTGCAAGTCTTATTCATATAGTATTATTTTTTATATCATTAAAAGAAAGAGTAAAAAAAGAAGCATTGATCACTATCTAAAGTTGAGCTCCTAAATAAGCGTGTACATGTTACATAATAAAAATGTGATATAAATAGGTTTATCATTTTATCTTAATGTGTAATCTAATACTTAAAAATACATAATTAGAAATATTATTCATACAATGAATCATCAATAGTTATTTAAAATAAAAAAACAAAATATTGGCAGAACTCTAATATAAAGCAGAAAGTATTGTGTTAATAGTGATCATGAAAATTTATATGAGATCATTTTAAGTTTAATATGTTTTATTTATAATACCACAATCAAGTTTTTATTATTCCATTGAAGGCTAATGTATTTAATGAACTTAACATTAAATTAATTTGGAGTCAAATTATACTGAAATTTAATTGTATAGGAGCAAAAGTGCTATAAATTATAATAGATGGGTAGAAAGTGAAGATATAATTTTATATAAATTAAGGGCATTGTTGTCTCCATCATTATATCTAGTGGGGTGTTTAAAGTCGTGTTTGGCAAATGAGGAGGGTACTGTTTAAAGGTTTTTGTTGTATATGGGGAGTTTGACGTGATACATGGAATATATAGATCTGTCTATCTTGCTATGTTAACAAAGCAAGGATGGAGGCTTATTCAAAACCCGACTTGCCTCCTTGGCCGGTTACTACGGGCACAGTATTATTTACCTCGAGAGTGATTTTTGGATGCAGTGTCAACCGTCCGTAACAACACGGAATCGAACAAATAATATAGTGAAAGTAAGATCGTCTCCACAGGGAAGGTTATCAAGTACCAAACAAAGTTTATCTTATTATTTAGACTATCGATTATCAAAGATTTGAGATTTTAACTAATTAAGCATAGATTTATAAAAACAGAATTTATTATGAATAATAAACACAAATATAATTAAAACGAATAATCAATTAACGAAAAGCCTAGGGATTAAGATTTCATCAAGGTATTTCTATGGATTATTGATTTTCAATGGATTATCATTCTTGTTTAAATTAAAGACCCAATTTCCTTAATTACATGAATACTCTCCCGAGATCTTCATGAGTACCCACCTAAATTAATTAACGTCACTCCCATGATCAAAAACCAATTTAGATGAATCCATTAAGTTCTATGAATATTGTTTAACTAGTCTCATGCAAAATTACCAATATCCCTATTAAGCAATTTACACATGTCTATTAAATCCGAACCAATAAACTAATTCACCTCCCGGTACTTCTTAATTTATCTTAAATCATGCAATTGGTGATCAATCAATTACAAGCATTAAACACTCATTAATAGATAAACCAAACAAGAAATCACATCCATCAATCATCAATAATCCAAATCAATACACAAGACTACATCTTAAACCCTAGAAAATAATTTAGCTATGCATAATTAAAGAAAAACAAGAAATAAATTGCATAAACATAAAGTTACTCATGTTCAACAATGGAGGATTGGAAGAATACAACTTGAGAAGATGAAGTTTTTCTCTCCAAGAACTCTCTTCAAGATCTCCTTTCTCTCTCTAGAAGTCTTCTCCAAGATCTACTTTTTTTGTAAGAATGAATGAAAAAAATTTGCTCTTCCACCTCACTCTAGCCTATATAAATATTTTTGTCATTTCTTTTTAACTAAAAAGGAGTCTTAGATACATAAATTATGCCCATCCAAGTCATAAAATCGGCCCACAAAAATTCACAGCTGCACAGCTGCACAGAATATCTGCACAGTTGTGCAGTTGCCTGTGCAGAATATCTGCACAGTTGTGCAGTTGCCTGTGCAGAAATCTTCCTCTTCATTTTTCTTCAACGAAACATTCTCGTTTGGCCTTTCAAATGCATTTCTTCACATCCTCTTGGATAGCCTTCATTATTCTTGTAATAAATACTCCTTCAACTCATCAAAATCATCGCTTTTATGCCTATAAAAGCATTGAAACGACTTAGAAATCAAAATACATAAATTAGGCTAAAAATAAAGCAAAAGACTAACAACAAGGCATAAAATAAAGATAAATGTGAGGTAAATCATAATGAAAATATGTAAAATATGAGACCTAACAAATACCCCACACTTAACCTTTACTCGTCCTCGAGTAAATCCAAACAAAACAAAAACAAAAATAAAGATAACACCACTTTCGTAGGGAACACGATTGCACTTAGCATGTGCAACAAGCCGTTAAACCCCTAGGTTACCCCTAGTGGACGAGTTTTGTCTCGTGAGGGTTTGCAGAGAATATACCCACAAAATTCATGACAATCGTCTATATGTCTCACCGTGCATCAAATCAGCAACTAGTCACAACATTTATGACTCCCCACAATCATTACACATAAACCAATAAACACGTAGAATCATTATTTTTCCACATATGAACATCTTTACTCTCAAGTCATCACACTAATCCCAAACAAGTTCAATTTCATATACATCCATTCGTGCTTGATTTATGAGTTCTAGCAAGGGAACATTTCGGATATTTCAAGCAAAACACAACATCTATCATATTTCATCTTTATTCTTTCTCCTTCATTCACAATTGATCAACCCGTGCAATGTTTCGCTAGTCAAGCTTTCTATGTCACCCTGGTAACGAGTTTTGGGCCAATGACTCTCAAACCAGTTGGTTTTAAGGCACTAGGTGTCAAGACACCCCAACGGACTTAATCACTCGAGTGACAAAGGCTAGAAACAAAACTGGGTGATTCTAGCATTCAATACCCACTGAATCAACCTTTTCTTTCCTTATTTATTTTTTTTTTTTTTCTATTTTCTCGATTTTTTTTTTCTCATAAACTTTCCTCCAATATCAATGAAATATGTAATTGCTTTTATCTCCCCGATCAATTCCCTTTACTAGAACTCGTGTGTAGTGTGTAAAGATGCATAGAAATTTTACAAATTTCAGGCTCAGCGATCAAACTCAATAAAAAGAGTATCCATGTACAGAAATCAGATTCATATGTTTATATAGTCAAGAGCTCAAATATGGGAACACAAATATTGTGAACAAGTTAACCAAATTTCAGCAACAACTCAACAGAAAATGCCGTATGCCCAATTCTTTCACCAATTTTCCACATTACCCCACACTTGAGCAATTCAATAAACTCTAATCACAATTTGTAAACAATCCACCTCACACTTAAAATCACACATTGTCCTCAATGTAATTAAGTGAGACCGATATTCAAGAATGAAAACAACATATAATTAAAAGAACTGTGAAAGAAATACTCCCCTATATATGTGCGTGATGGCCCGGGAGTCGGTAGGGTGGATTTCACTGTGGTGGAGGATGGAAATCCACGAACTGGAAGTAGGCTGACAACTGCCTCATCATTTCTGTCTGAGTTCGTTGAATTTCTGCCACAGTAGACTCAAGGTTGGCGAAAGCAGAAATGGGAACCGAGGTACTGCTAGTGGAATGATCATCAGATGAATGCCCTTGATTATTACCCTCTGCTGCCAGGTGAATCGGATCTCTCGGGTGTCTCTTGAAAATATACCCTCCTCGTCTGTCAAGTCTCAGAAGCTTCATGTCACAGAGATATTGATAGTCAATGGTCAATGGTCCCGGAATGGACTCGAGATTTGTCTGATGTCGATCAAAAGCTCCTATACTTTCTGCAATGCGTGTAATCAACCCACCGATGAGAATTTGACCCTTATGCTGCCTGGAGACTTGAACCATATGTCCAAGGAAGAAATTTGTCAAGTCACACTGTTCACCACGGTGGAGACAATAAAGGACACAGAGCTCCTTCGAAGACACTTTCCCACATGCTCCTCTCCCAAAGATAGTAAATGCTAAAATTCTATGAAAATACCGAAGAGTGTAATCGACAATATCCGAGGCATTAGAACAATGACCAGAGTATATCGTATTTGGCAATCGAGTAATCTCTCGCCAAAATTCAGTTTGTTGGTCCTTGGTCAATTCTGTCAGTCCACTAGTTGGCCATTTAAAGATATGAGCTAATTCCGATTTCGTGAGCGTATACTGAACATTGGCAATACAAAACTTCAACAACTCATCAACATACTCCACGGTACCCAAAAATTCCAACGTAAGTAATCGATAACTCGGTTCATTCATATTAATCAAATCACCCCATCCCAGAACAATTAATTTTTCAGTCAAATCATCATCAATAAACAGAGACAACATAGCAGCTTTGTCTAAATAACGGGATGGGGAACAATCTAACTCACTGAGAATCACATAAGCCGGTGAAGGGTTTGAGATTTTCGGATATTTGGTCAAACCTTTGTTGATTAATCTTTCTCTCTCGGTAATATTCGTCGGAACCAATTGGAGAGCCCGATTTGTGGAAGTTCCCGTACCTGTTCGTTTTCTTTTGCTCATCTGTGGTGTGGGATGTCGGTCGATGGCGGCGTGGTGAATCGGCTGTGGTCGAACACGGGAGAGAGAGACGGAGCTGTGGTTCGCGACGGCGCGGTGAGTTTGAGATGGAGACGGTGAAACTCGACGGCTGGGTGGCGGTATTGTGAATCGGCGCCGGCTTTGGGTTGGAACTTGACCGGAGGGATGCGGTGGTCTCGGCGGCGGCTGGAGGTGTTGGAGCCGCGCTTAATAGCGCGTGACTGGAGTTGAGGCGGCAATGGTGAAAGTCGGTGGTAGGCGACGGGAGAGAGACGGCGGCGGCACTCACCACTCCACGTCGGATCTGGTTCTTGAGGCGCGCTCGGTCGCGCAGGTGGGGATGTTGACGGTAGAATGCGACGGCGGCGGCGGTTTATTAGAGAATATGCGACGGCAGTCGAACGATGGGGCTGAGAACAGATTTGACGGCGGCGGCGTGGTCGGAATGTAGTAGAGGTGGAGATGCGGCGAGCGAGCTTAACGGCGGCGGAGATTGGGCTCTGGCGACTGGTAAGAGGGCCGACGCCTCGCTTGTGAGAGAAACGAGAGAAACGGCCGAAGTGGCGGCGGCGTGGTGTGCGGCGTGGGTGGAAGACGATGGCAGACGGTAGATAGAGAAACGAGAGAGAGAGAGAGATTGGCTGGTGTTTGTTGAAGTGAGAGAGAGATTGGGCTGGAGAAATTTAGAGAAGATCATGTGTTGACCGAAGTTGGGGATGTTTGACTGAATTTTGGGGATTTTGACCCAAAATTCAAAATTTGAATTTTTTTTTTTTATATATATATGGGTGCAAAAGTGCGAAAATTCTGCACAATTGTGCACGAAAATTGCACAGTTGTGCATTGCGAGTTTGGATTTTGTGCGAAAATTTTGCACAACTGTGCTGAAAAGTTGCACAACTGTGCACATATACATCTTCTAAGTGCGAAATTTTTGCACAGTGGTGCTAATATGAGCACAATTGTGCACCTGATTCACATTGTATAAGAACCCATGCACCTCGTTTTTCATGTTTTTGACCTGCAATAAGAATAACTTGCATTAGTAAATCACTTGAGCACCGAAAATAAAATAAAATTCAAACATAAAATATGGAAAACAAATAAATCAAAAAGAAGAAAAACAAAACGACAAAAAGAATCGAAAACTCTTGGGTTGCCTCCCAAGCAGCGCTTGTTTAAAGTCATTAGCTCGACTTAGACAAAATTATTGTTGAGTTTTGGCGAGGGAAATTGCTTTCCCTCGAGGAATATCATCGCCTGAAAAATACAAAGCACTATTAATTCTTTTCATATCAGATATATTCCAACCTATTCCATCTTTCTTCCATTCCAAATCACTTAACCATCGGTCCAGTTCAGGTGTACATAGAGTAGAATGTACGATAACAGATAAAAATTCATTATTGCCAAGAAGAGCGTACCTGAGATATGGTGGAAGAGATTTAAGTTTTACTTTAGGTCTAGAAGATATTTCGCGATACGACTCTAATGGATCTCTTTTACCTTGAGCAATTTCTTCTTTGATGGCCTCTTCAATCACATCCACTGAATAACATTTTTCTTCAAAAGGCGGAGATTTCATCACTTTATTTAAGTCGAACTCCACCTTCTCCTCTCCAATGTTCAACGCTAGCTTGCCAGCACGCACATCAATGACGGTTCCCGCAGTTGCGAGAAACGGTCTTCCAAGGATGATTGGTGTTTTCAAATTTTCATCCATCTCAAGCACCACGAAGTCACATGGGATGTAGAACTTGTCCACTTTCACGAAAACGTCTTCTAATATTCCCATTGGGCGTTTTATGCTCCCATCCGCCAATTGAAGTGACATCTTTGTGCTTTTAAGCTTTTGAAAGCCTAATTTCCTGCAAATTGAATAAGGCATTAGACTAACACTAGCTCCTAAATCACAAAGTGCTTTATCAAAGTGGAATTTTTCAATAGTGCAAGGAAGTGAAAAACTCCTTGGATCCTTTAGCTTTGGAGGAATGTTTCGTTGGATTATAGCACTGCATTCTTCATTCAAGGAGATTGTTTCCACGTCTTCTAATTTCTTTCTATTGCTCAACAGCTCTTTGAGAAACTTCTCACAAACAGGTATCTGAGCCCGAGAATCTGTATACGGAATATTGTGGTTCAACAGCCTAAGTGTTTGAAGAAATTTCTCTTGCTGCTTGTCCAACCTCTTGTGTTGCAACCTTTGGGGAAATGGAATTGGAGGAACATATGGTTTCACATATGGCTTCGGGATAACCTTTTCTAGCTCAACTTTGCCTGAAGATTCAAAGATTGAATTATCTTTCGTTACAAATTCATCTCTGTGTACAGCATGTGGCTCAAATTCTTCAATTATATTTTCGTTTATTAGAGTCACTGCATTACACTGTCCTCTCGGATTCTCCTCTGTTTGGCTAGGCAGTGTACCCTTTGACCTCGAATTCATAGAACTTGCCAACTGTCTAACTTGTACTTCTAGATTCTTTGTTGCTCCCACTACCAGATCAATTTTTGCTTCCAAATTCTCAAACCGTTTTGCTGTTCCGTTAGCGAGCTTTTCAATGGCTAATTCCCAAGCTTGTGGTTCTCGAGGTGGTGGTCCCTGTTGATTTGGCTGTTGAAAATTCTGAGGACCCTGCTGTTGGAAACCTGGAGGAAATTGTTGTCTAGGAGGATTTGCTTGAGGTCCTTGGTTCCCTTGGCCTCCCCAAGAAAAGTTAGAGTGATTTCGCCAACCCGAATTGTAGGTGTTCGAAAACGGATTTCCTTGCTGTTTATTCTAATAGGATAAATAGTTAGCTTGCTCGATGAGTGGGCAATCAGTAGCCATATGAGGTGCCCCACAAACATCACAAGCCAAAGTAGGCTGAGATACTGCACTGACATTTCCCTTGAGTCCCTCCATGTGCTTGACAAGTGCTTCAATGTTAGCATTAAGCAATGTAATGTTATCTACATTGTGTATGCCCGGTGTTTTCTTTGCAGCCCCCCGATTATCACTTGCCCACTGATAACTGTTGGATGCCATTTCGTCCATAAGAGCCAATGCATCATCCGGATTCTTTGCCATAAAACTCCCTCCTGCAGCTGCATCGATATTCATCCGGATACTATGTGACAGACCATTGTAGAAGGTTTGCACAAGCATCCAACTAGGAATACCGTGATGTGGGCACTTCCTGAGTAGTTCTTTGTACCTTTCCCATGCTTGATAGAGGGTTTCACTGTCAGTTTGCATAAATCCTGTGATTGCATTCCTTAACTGAGCAGTCTTAGCTGGGGGAAAATACTTAGTGAGGAATGCAGTCGACAAATCAGCCCAAGTGGTGAACTTATTTCCCGGCTGGTTTTTCAGCCACTCCTTAGCTCTTTTAGACAAGGAGAACGGGAATAGTCGGAGTCTTATGGCATCTTCAGTAACGCCATTCATCTTGAAAGTGCTGCAGATTTCCAGAAAATTCCCCAGATGGGAATGAGGATCTTCCCTCTCAATATCTCCCTCAAATGCAGTGTGTTGGAGCATTTGAATAATAGCCGGTTTCAACTCAAAGGTATTGGCTTGAACAGTTGGTACCGCTATGTTGGAGGTTAAATTCTGATATGTTGGTGTAGCATAATCCCGGAGAGTTCTCTGCGCAGCAGGTTCAATCCTTTGTATTTCTTCTGCCATTCTACGATGCTCTCTTTGTTGACGTCTGCCTCTTCGAAAAGTTCGTTCTGATTCTGGATCGATTTCAAGAGCAGGTGCACTCAAAGAACGCCTGTGCATCTACCAATATTCAACCTAAAACAGAAATTAAGATCAGAGCGAGACAGATAATAAAAAAAATTCGAAAATAAAATAAAAATAAATGTCTAAACTAATAAGAATTAACTTTTTATTGATATTGACTATTTGTTGCCTTCCCCGGCAACGGCGCCAATTTGTCAACCGTCCGTAACAACACGGAATCGAACAAATAATATAGTGAAAGTAAGATCGTCTCCACAGGGAAGGTTATCAAGTACCAAACAAAGTTTATCTTATTATTTAGACTATCGATTATCAAAGATTTGAGATTTTAACTAATTAAGCATAGATTTATAAAAACAGAATTTATTATGAATAATAAACACAAATATAATTAAAACGAATAATCAATTAACGAAAAGCCTAGGGATTAAGATTTCATCAAGGTATTTCTATGGATTATTGATTTTCAATGGATTATCATTCTTGTTTAAATTAAAGACCCAATTTCCTTAATTACATGAATACTCTCCCGAGATCTTCATGAGTACCCACCTAAATTAATTAACGTCACTCCCATGATCAAAAACCAATTTAGATGAATCCATTAAGTTCTATGAATATTGTTTAACTAGTCTCATGCAAAATTACCAATATCCCTATTAAGCAATTTACACATGTCTATTAAATCCGAACCAATAAACTAATTCACCTCCCGGTACTTCTTAATTTATCTTAAATCATGCAATTGGTGATCAATCAATTACAAGCATTAAACACTCATTAATAGATAAACCAAACAAGAAATCACATCCATCAATCATCAATAATCCAAATCAATACACAAGACTACATCTTAAACCCTAGAAAATAATTTAGCTATGCATAATTAAAGAAAAACAAGAAATAAATTGCACAAACATAAAGTTACTCATGTTCAACAATGGAGGATTGGAAGAATACAACTTGAGAAGATGAAGTTTTTCTCTCCAAGAACTCTCTTCAAGATCTCTTTTCTCTCTCTAGAAGTCTTCTCCAAGATCTACTTTTTTTGTAAGAATGAATGAAAAAAATTTGCTCTTCCACCTCACTCTAGCCTATATAAATGTTTTTGTCATTTCTTTTTAACTAAAAAGGAGTCTTAGATACATAAATTATGCCCATCCAAGTCATAAAATCGGCCCACAAAAATTCACAGCTGCACAGCTGTGCAGAATATCTGCACAGTTGTGCAGTTGCCTGTGTAGAATATCTGCACAGTTGTGCAGTTGCCTGTGCAGAAATCTTCCTCTTCATTTTTCTTCAACGAAACATTCTCGTTTGGCCTTTCAAATGCATTTCTTCACATCCTCTTGGATAGCCTTCATTATTCTTGTAATAAATACTCCTTCAACTCATCAAAATCATCGCTTTTATGCCTATAAAAGCATTGAAACGACTTAGAAATCAAAATACATAAATTAGGCTAAAAATAAAGCAAAAGACTAACAACAAGGCATAAAATAAAGATAAATGTGAGGTAAATCATAATGAAAATATGTAAAATATGAGACCTAACATGCAGCAGAAGGGTCCAATGCAGCATCATACATACACATGGAAGAGCATTAGGGCAGCTATCCCTATATATCCTTAAGGGGGGTTGTCGGTGGAGAGTAGGGACGGGAGAGAGGATCCGGGTTTGGGACTATCCGTGGGTGCCGAGACCGAGGAGTCTCAAGATTCAAACGTCCGTGAGGATGATGTTAGCGGATGAGACGCAGGTTAGCGAGTTGATCAATGAGGAGGATACGGGGTGGTGGGATATTCGGAGGTTGGAGGAGAACTTTTGGCAGGAGGATGTGGAGAGTATTTTGTCCATCCCTCTCGGTTCATGTCGTAATGAGGATAAACTGATTTGGCACTACATAAAAAATGGGTGTTTTTCGGTGAGCAGTGCGTACCATGTTGCGAGGGATCTGGTCTCGGTGGGCAAGAGTTCAGCGTCGGGCTCTAAGGAAGATAGATTTTGTGAAAGGGTCTTAGAATTTTACATAGGGCGCGACCGAAGATAAAGGTTTTTTGTTGAAAGACTTGTAGGAATACGATTCTGACGGCGAGCAATTTACGTATAGGAGGCGAGTTCAAGGGGATGCCTCGTGTCCGTTCTGCGGATCGAGGGAGGAGGATACACAACATGCGTTGTTGACATGTTCGTTTGTGAGGCTAGTTTGGGCATTATCAGATTTACCTTGGCAGATTATATCATTTTGGACCTCGGACGTGGAGAATTGGCTAAGGCACTGCCATGCAAAGCTGGACAAGGAGGATTACCTTCTTTTTATCACGATATGCTGGTTATGGTTATTGTGGGGTAATAGGAATTCAGCAATTATGGACAAGTCTTCTTTGTCGCCCGATGGGATTATCACAAAGGGAAGAGCGTTTAGGTCGATGTATAAGGAAGCATTCGAGACTTGTCCTCCTCTAGTTAGGGTGGATCAGGACAAAAGATGGATTCTGCCGACGGAAACGATGATCAAGGTGAATTTCGATGGATCAGAACTGTTTTTGATAACCCTAAAGCTACCGGGGCTAGCTGTATTAGTAGGGATTCGAATGGACAATATGTGGCATGGAGGCAGCAAAGGTTCAACTTTGGATCCATTCCTGAAGTGGCAGAGGCATTAGCGGCTCTTGAAGCAATTCAGATGGCAAGAAGACGGGGTTGGAGGAAGATACAATTGGAAGGCGACTGTCTTGGTCTTATTTCTAAGTTGCGGGAAAAATCTCGTGACTTTTCTTATTTATATAGGTCCTTTAATTAGTGATATTTTAGAGTTGGTTCCTTTTTTCGATTCTGTTGAGTTTAGTTTTGTTAGATGCTCGGACAATTTGCCCGCTCATTTGTTAGCTAGGTCTGCGACTGTGGAGTTTGATGGGGGCGATATTCTACCTCCTCAAGTGCTTTTTGCTGTCTTGGTTGATTATCATTAATAATATCTATCGTTTCTCTTAAAAAAAAAAAGGCTGAATGCATTTGCAATATAAGAAATAATGTACAGTTTAAGCAGACTTGAAATTTCCTTCTATATGTATCGACTATCATCGATCAATCTGAAAGCGTAATCCAATTTCGAAAAATATAACTCGATACAATTACAATCATAATCATATGCGACAATTAACTAAAATCGCTTCTTATATTTCTACGAATATTTATTGGTATTTTTTTCTACAAGAACCACGACTGTCGTGGACGACTTGTGGCTTCATCGATTTTGAACAGCCATCTCTTCCAAGCATCTCAAACCGAGTAAACGTAGAGAAAATGAAGCATTATCAGCTTCGGGTCATCCAATAGATCCGTCGCCATTGCCCGGTGGCGCTAATACATGATTCTGCTGAGCCGAATGGGAACCAAAGTTGAACATGTTTATTGGCTGCAAAGTAGTAAGCACAACAAATTAGAAGCACAGAAAAGTTTGTACTTCTATTTGTCCTGTGATTTTGTGTCTACATTTGATGGCCGATCTTATACGGAACGCACGAGATCGTATAAGACGTGATATAGGGAATAGATCTGTGTCAAATTTTCGCATAGTACAGACAAATTTTCCAAGGATTTACGATGAAATGGAGATAGAGCAATGCTAGAAACGAATCAAATGAATAGAAGAATGTTTATTCAATAATTGAACCAGACACACAAATTGCAAGATGTCTAGAGAATAATGTCTACCTCCACAGCTTTACTAGATGTTCCTATAGATTTCAGAGTTACAGATCATACGAGAAATGCATAATACTACAGTAAAATGATCAAAATACCATTCTATACAAAAGCTGGATTTGTGAGTCAAAGTTGCTATTATATAGTACTTACTTCGTTATTAGACTACACAATCCCATCAAAATATTTTCGTTTAAGACGCAAACATATGTTTCAATCATATCCAAAACCGTGTTTTCATGTAGTGCATCAATACTAACACTTCCAACAGTCCTTGAGCTTCATCTTTTCACTTGAAGTAGGCCTCACCAACACAAAAAACTTGACCATAATCGTCCTACTCGCTTAGTTAACACGAAAAAGATTAACCGCTAGTGAGAGGAACACACCTGTGAAGCATTATGCGTTGAATGGAAGCCCATATAATTAGCATATTGCTCAGCAAAACGAGAATTATGCATCTGGTTCGGATAATTAACCGGGCTCAACATAGGATGAGTTTGGCCAATTGGAGCTTGATCAACGAAGGGATACCTCGATAGGCGCATGAGGTTTTGTATTGTGGGTAGAGTTGGCGGGCTGGGCCTCATCCCGAGCCGGGACATATAATGCTGCATGCCGGGGAGCATCATTGGTGCCATTCCACCTCCCATCCACATCAACTGATAAACCGAAAATATTCTAAGTCCCGGGCTTTAAGTGCTCAACGATGTATAAGTTTGAAAAGATTTTAATACCTGAATTTGTAATTGAAGGGACTTCATGTATTCAATGGCTTCATCTAACATAGATGCTTTATCTGACTGAACAAGAAATGTGAATATAAAACGTTAAAATAGCAGGAAAAGCATGAAAAGTTTCACCAAAAATGATTTGTTAAAATCATAACTCAAAGTTGCGGAATCACTGATAATATTGGTAAATAGTGTTCCGCATCAGAATATCATTAGACGATACTAAATAAGAAAATAATAAGATTGTAGAAAAATATAAATAACATTAGCTACTAGAATTCATAAAATAAGTTTAAGCATAACATTATTGACGAATTTATATTTGTAACAATAATGAGTTTACAAGTAATTATACCAACACACATTCATAGTATATCTAATTATAATTCATTAATTGTATCACAAAGCATGTCTCCAAAAACAAAATGAAAATTTGATTGTGAAAAATAATATCAAAAATATCTGATTCTACCGAATAGTATCATCAGTAATATCCGTATACTGCCCATAATATCGTCGGCATTGGCAATATTATCTGACATTATCGACTATACATTTAAACTCGGATAATAATAGAACATGATCCATTTTATCAGATCAATGAAACATATGCTTTGATATTATCGGATATCTCCCGATACTTTGAATAAAACCATTGGAGAAAGGAAATGTGCATAATCCGAATCAAGGATTTTAGTGAGGAAAACAAAGTTGAAACCCGAAAATCGCATCTTTTGAATTGAGGAAAATATTTTTCCCGTTAAAATCCAGATGTCCGGGTAAATCTTTCAGAAGAGGTGTACGCAAAGAGTTTCACCTTATTGGAGTGAGGAATAAGCTCCTGCAATGCTCTCATCTTCTCGTTGATCCTATCTCTCCGTCTCTACAAATAATACGCAGAACATTTAAACGGATTGATACAAAATCATTGATACAAAACTAATACGATCAATGTGGAATCACAGAACATCATACCCTCTCAGATAGATTATGCACTTCAGCCACACGGGTCCTACGACTCGTTCCCGGTTTTTGGGAAGACTTATTTCCTGCACCCGACTCCAATTCAGTAGCCTACATAATGAAAACTTTCGATTTACAACCATACCACTTCTAAAAAAATTCTTAGGCCAGGATAAAAAAAGGATGAAAATGAACATACATCACTTTGGCATTGAGATTCTTCCATATCCCTTTTCTTTCGTTTGTGACTATTTGTTTCGTTAGATTTATCGTTCCTTTTCCAAAAACTGCTACCCGATCCACCAGAAGACGATGTAATAGCTTGCTCAGGTAAATCCGTTCCCATGCTCTCACTTACTTTCCAAGCATAATTCTCTTCCATCTCATTGTTAACTTGATTGCTAGCACAATGGCTCGACCCGATTGTCATAATCGAACCCTCTAAGAGTTTATCGTGTCCCTTATGATCAAATCCCGGTTTTTTGACAGGAAACTCAAGATTACTCGTTTTTCTCTTCCCGAAGGCCTCGAATCTTGGAGGTGGCAATTGTGAATTTGAAAGCACATTGTTAACATCTGAAACACCAACTTTGGACACTTTTTCGCCTTCATAGAGCCCGGAAAGCCTGTTGGCCTCGACGGGTGGGATTTCTGACAAAAAATTAGCACAGAACTCCTTCTCAAAGGATTCATCAATTGGACAAGTAATCCATGAGACTGTCTCATCATCTTGGATCAAAGTATTTGGATTATGAATAGTGGATCTACTTGTTGATTCTTTTCTTTGGGTTTGGCTGTGCAATACTACCTCTCCATTTTCCCACAAGAGCTCCATTAGCTCATTCTCTAATCTGTATATAGTGATAGGCAACATAAATACGACTATGATGAGATAATTTTACTATATCGAAGGAAGGCGTAGGAAGAATCCGACATTATAACTCATTTCGAAAATAAACTACTTATGCCATACCGATTCTTAGGACCTTCCGGAACTTCAAGTCGAGATATAATCACAACCACGAGCAAATGAATGATTGTGATTGTTTCGAAACTTGAAGTGCTGGAAGCTTCTAAAACGAACTCGTGTTTTGCCTCCGGGCTTCGGGAACTTCAAGTTTGAGACAAAATCGCAACCATTTGTGTATTTGGAATCTCCTCTAGAGAATGGAGACTACCATATGAATGATTGTGATTGTCCTTAAACTCGAAGCCTTGAAAGCACATGAAAGTGGGAAGTTGAGCGGGAAAAGAATAGTATTGATCGTGATTTTAAGACATACCATAACGCGGGGTAATTTTATGCTAGTCCCACTCCGTTGGTTTTGGTGTCTTAAACACCATATATTTGTGTTGGGTGGGTGGTTTTTACATAGGTAGTCGATAATAAAAACCACCAACCCCAACTCAAATGTGTGGTGTTTAACACACCAGTACCAATGAAACGGGACCAACATTGAATTTTCCCATAACGTGTATGATAATATTTTTAATGAACAGGTTTTGGAGAGAGAACTTACCCCAAGGATTTTTTCTGACCTGGAACAGGGAATTCAAATCCAACCTCAGTGTTCCAATCAGGAAGAGTATAAGTATCCATACCTCAAATTCTGCCCAAAAAAGAAAAAGTTTCTATAAGATATTGGGGATCATTACTCAAAAAAATTCTAACCTAAACTTGATCTGGCCTAACGCCTCAAGTGTCATATGACAAGTGTAATTGACGAGTTTTACATTTTGGTTCAGCCAGCCAAACAGTATTTGGGTTAGAACTTTCCAATTAATCATTGTTAAGTAGCCACTAATCATTACCATTAAGGTTATTAATCACCAAAAGTAATTTATTCTTTTTTATAACTAAAAAAGGAAAGAGACATGATTGCATCCCAAACAAGTAACAACTACCACAACTGAAAATAAACAAATCATTAAACAAATTAGCAACAAAGGAAAAACTAAATCATTGAACACACAGTAAGAGTTAATAAAGATTGAAGATCTCTCTCTCTCTCTCCCCTGCAAAATATACATGTGTGTATATATATATATATATATATATATATGTTAGAGGCCCCCTAGCAGAATAGAAGCAACTATTTAAGTGGAAAGAAAAGCAGGAAAAAAAATCCCACCAAAAATATTAATTAAAAGAAGAAGAAAAAGAAATATATATATATATGTTAGAGGCCCCCTAACAGAATAGAAGCAACTATTTAAGTGGAAAGAAAATCAGAAAAAAAAAAATCCCACCAAAAATATCAATTAAAAGAAGAAGAAGAAAGAAGAAATAAAAATAAAAAATCCCTGATTCGTGGATATAAAATAAAAAGGAAAAAAAAACCCACCTCAGAAAAGAATACAACTGAACAATACCATATATTTTTCAGTGTTTCAATTATTATAACTAGTGAAAATTCTCTCAATTTCAGAAAGACATTGACAGGTACAGAACAAAATTGATGCTACTACTACTGGGACTGGCTGGCTACAGTTAGCTGTTTTCCGATGCTTGCAGTTATAATGGTGGACAGGGACATCAGCCCACGTGGCGGGTGATCAGTGGTGTGGATGGATAGCGTGGGGCCCATAAAGGAATCCCACAGCTAGATAAGAGATCTATATCTTCTCTCTCGCGTAATAAGGGATTATGTTAAACATACACAACCAACCAACTTGCCACGTTGACTCTGCTCTTCTTTTGCTGTAAAGTTCTAATGGTTTTATCCATTTTTTTATTCTAACAAAAGAAGAATTTATCCTCTTCAACGGTGGGGATCATCTATGACGATGAAGAACGGTTACTCCTAAAAATGATCTTGTGTGGTATCGGATTCGTATTGTAACTTATATTCGCTATAGATTCTTTTGAATATTGTGTTCAAGACATTTTTGAAGTGTTCGAAAAAAAAAAAAAAAAAAAAGAAAATTCTGGATGATACAAAATTTAAAGTATCCAACCCGCCTCGAATATCAGGTAGAATATTTTTTTAAAAATTATATAGTATTTTTGGGTTAAAATAAGAAAAGAGACAACGTTTTTGGTTTTGTAAAAAACTAAAAGTTAAACAAATAATTTTTTTTTTAAAGATATAGACAACATTTTATTTATGTCAATGAATATATTAAGTTAAAATTATTTTTAGATATTATAAATGCATATATATACACGTATTTAGACGTATCGTATCTTTAAATTTTAAAATTTGTTGTATTTCGTATTCGTATCCGTGTTTTTAGGGGATCATTAATTTGCACCCATTTTATTATTGGGCAAACTTTCACTTTTGATCATGTAACTTAGGGGTGTTGACAAAATAGGTCTATTATCTTTTCTAAAATCATATTTAGTCATGGAGGTTAACAAACTCCAACACATTTAATCTTTTATGTATGAGTAAGCACGTTTAGTCCTGCATTTATTAAAAAAATCAATTTTGGTCATAAATTCAGTCGTTAACTGTCTCCCCCTTGCCAGATTGACAAATTCGGGTTAGTTTAGTTTGGGGGCGAAATATCTCAGGTGATGAAAAATCAAAGCATAAATGAAGGGTTTGGGGTGCAATGGTCGAAGAGTTGATTTGTAAGAGAGAAATTAGGGTTTATTTGATTTGGGAATTGTCAATTATTTTTTTTTTCTTCATTTTTTCTTAAGTTAATAAATTTTGAAAAAAAAAAACATGACTTGGTCTAGCATGGGGATGGGCGGCGCATTGAACTTTAAAATTGGACTATTTTTTTAAAAATTGAACTTTTTCATTAGATGCTTGACTAAATGAGTTGAATATTATTAATTTACATAAAAGATAATAGACCAATTTGTCCTTATTTTTAGGAAATTTGAATCATTAAAACAAAATAGAAATATAAAAAAAATTGAATAATATCTACTATAGGGAAGGAGATTATGTTTGGAAGGAAGAAAAAAGAACTGAAAAATAGCTAAAGAAGGGGTAGTTTAGACCTTTTGGTGGAGTGGTAAGCAACCCCCACCCCGTAAGGAGGAGAACATAAGTTCGAATTCTGGGAAGCGCACTTGTTGGGAGGGGGATCAACCTCTAATGCTGCGATCCCCCAAGAATTAGTGTTGGGCCTCAAATGAGGCCTGGGGATACCTTTAGTAAAAAAAAAAACCTTTGAGGAGGTAGGAACTAGGAAGTGAACTCAATAATTCGAAGGTGGATTGAATGCTAAAATGAACCACCAAGTGGAATTTTTTGCAAGAACCTCCTACATTAATCAATACTTCATTTATCAAAGAATTAGATATAAATATTAGATGTTTCTTCTCTAAAAATTAATATAAAGAATTTACTATCAGAATTCCCAGAGACATAAATATTAGATGTTTCTTCTCTAAAAACTTAAGTTTTTATATAATGCGGTGAATTTCTGAGTTCAATTCGAAGCATCTCCCGTTCATGAAGTGGTCCTGAATTCAATCTTATTGTGACCCATTAATGAAGAGGTCCGAGTTCGATAAAGAATATACCTTCCATGTGAGGGAGCTTGTTAGAAATATTAATATTAAATGTCTCTCGTCTATAAATTTTTAAATGCGATGGTTGTTTAATAATAATTGACTAATAGCTAAAACTTAACTTGAATCCAAAAACTCTTGTGCTCTAGAGGTGATTTAGATCCCATTTTTACTATTTGGGTAAAATCTCATTATATAAACACACTTATTACAGTCAAAAATATCACTGAAAGGTGGATAAATAGTGACAAATACAACATTTACAAAATTGTTAATGTATATATATATTCGTATATATACTCTGGCTCATAAATGTATAGTTCGAGCCTTTTATTATAGTGTGTATATACATATATATATATATACACATACATATATATATATATTGGTACATACGTTAGTCATTTAGTGACATACAATTCTATTAACAAAAGTTCTATTACATTAGAACTCTTTAAAAAATAAATACTCATAAAAGAAATGAAAAATAAAAAAGAATTGCCAATTCAGATGTGCTAGAATTTTCTATCTTCACATGCTGTATTGTACCACTTGTTTCCTTTTAGATTCTGAAGAATCATATATGCTCCAAACAACTTTTTCACTCTTGAAATTTATTTATTTTTTTGCTAAGAAACACTCTTGAAATTTATCATTATTGACAATACGAGTTATTTTTTTTAATTAACTACTACTACTACTACTACTATTTATTATTCATAAATAGTTTGCTCAACACATGAACTCAAAAAATGATCAAAAAAAATTGTGAATTTTTTGTTATTGTTGTCAAGTTTTAAGTTTGAAGTCGGAGGGATATTTGTATAGATGCAGAAACCATCCATCCTGAAGCGACTCCCCAGCCTATATATAAGATCATTTATATTTTTTACCACATTTAATATTTGTATATCTATATATATCACACATGTACGTTAACCAGGAAGCAGACCAGTTAGAGAAGCAGGCGGCTGGTGAGCCGAGCACTGTGCACGGGTGGTCTGCTCGTCTGGACATTTTGCGAGATATTATAGATAGGAATATATCTCTGTACATAGGTTCTCTAAGTCTGACGTGTTGTGTACTATGACTCATACTTTGAAATAATTTAGCTCCTCCTTTTGTTCAAAAAAATATATGTTGCAATGCATAAAAGATTAGCCACTAGCATAATCTTGATATGCGATACAACATAGACATATTTATTAATTTCTTTCTTGTGGAACATATGTCGAAAATGACACTAGACTTGTTTTGGTATCCATTGAGCTAGGCTGAAACATAAGTTGAGATTCTCGATATTGGACTTGAAATAAATCATTAAAAAATTTATTTTGAGCTTCGGTCGTTAACATACAAATTAAGCATGATCACATTATTTTGTTTGAGAAGTTTTGAAACTCGGGTCAATTGGCAAATAACGACAAAATATGTGCAAAAATCAAGCTACCGGAGCTCCACTCGTACTTGGTTCATTTATAGCTCATTCAAACCCGATCCTATTAACACTCAAATCAAGCTCAAACATAATATTTTGAAACTTGATAATAATTGAAACAAACATGAGCAACGCATCGTTCAGCTCGAATCAATTTATTTACACCATAGATGCAACAGTCATAAAGCATGTAAAGGCAATCCAGATAGCAGAAAATAAGGCTTCATCCCAACTCTTTACGGTATAGAAAATGCTAAAATATCATTATGAGCCGAAAGCAGCTTTAATATCTCGATCAAGAGAAATCATACAAAATTTTGCAACATTATGGACTATACAAATAATGAAAATTAGTACAAGTATATATCAGCTGTATGCATTCGAAGCCTTACGAAAACTTTATAACTTCTCTACGGGGAACCCAATGACGGGTTTTATTTCTGACGCCATGGACCTAAGCTCTTCAACTTCTTCATTGCTAAGTTTCCACCCCACTGCACCGGCAAACTCTTTAGCCTGTTCTGCATTTCTAGCCCCTGGGATCGGAACAACATTTTCTTGTGCGATCAGCCAGTTAAGGACGACCTGTTGAGGGAAATAAATGTTAGAAAATAGGGTAAGGACACTGCTGCATGAGACCCTAATCACGCCCTAATGACCCTGTCAGTAAAAGGATATTACAATTTCATCCCCTTGTCCATAAAGCAGATCACAATTTATGTTTTTCGAGTTGTCATCTAACTGGGGGTGACTTAATAATTTGGAAAACTTTAAGGGCTCGTGGTAATTACCCAATAAGTAAGAGGGTGCGCATGTATAGATCGCTAGAAGATACCATCTTATCATGAAACATTGGAACGAGAAATTTCATGCAAAATTTGTGAGTCGCTCTATGAGAATATGAAGGTTCACAAAGTGGACTGCTAGCATACTATTCATGTGTAACCTAACGGAAAGATCATAGAGATAATAGACATGCATAGATGGACTTTTATCTTTAATTTCCTTCCAATTTGCATTGGAGGATTTAGGAGTTCCGAATTTCAAATATCAATAACAAATCCCTCAACTCTTGTTTTGGGGATTTTCAACTGCTACGGATTTCAAATCTTTTAGTTCCCATTTGGTATTACTTTTTCTGTTGATAGTTATGGATTTGAAATCTAACTTAACATCAGTCATTTGAAATCCTTAGCTTCAAATTCTTCCCTCAAATTCAAATCCTTCAAAGTCCAAGCGCAATTTTAGATGTTCTGTGCATGAAACACGAAGTTTAGAACATTAGGGAGGAATTCTTAGATAATAGTCCACAAAAAGCATTCTCGCAACTAAGGTTTTAAATTTGTCCGGAAATAGATAATCTCTATGGCGTGTTCAACAAATCGCAGTAAAAATACGCAAACCTAACATGGTAGCAGTTGAAAGGACAAACCTGTGTCGGAGATTTACCATAGCCCTCTCCTATATCCTTTATACGATTTATTAGAGGTTGTAGCTGCAAATATCAAAAGTAAACCGATGAATTTGGCAAGAAATCTCCATGTAGATGAGTTTGTTCATACACTAAAAAGACTTACTTTGGTCATGAATTTGGGGGTGTAAATACTACCTCTAGGACCCGAGGGAGTATTATTGGGAGTGTACTTTCCTGTCAGAGCACCTGAGATGCCAAAACTCTCATATTAAAGCTTGGAAATAGGAACACGGTCAACTTTCCATATTTTGCCTGTTGGATAATTACGGAAACCTCCCGAAGGGTTGGTTTCGAAATTACATCTACGTCCTCTGACACAAACGACTATTAGAAAACCATGATGTTTTTTTATGAAATGACTTTTTAGCCCTTTGTTGAAAAAGGTCACGAGCTTCACCTTGAGCAAGTGGTGAATATGCGATTAACGTGATCCCAAGTTCATCACAGGCCGATTTGACTCCATTTTCCTCTGGGAGTCGGTATATCAGACTGTAGTTTACTTGGTTTGAAGCCAGAGGTATGCCTCTCTTTTTAAGTTGATCATATGCATCACGAAGACGCTTCTCTGAAATCAAAATCAGCTCAAGTAACCAGATTGCGTAATTTTGATGGAATAACAGATCATGCAAGAAATCATAAATTACATGGGTGATTGTGAAATTCCTCAAAAAGTCTAGGCAATAATATGTGTAGACGAAAACAACAAAGTGCCTACATAGGGCTACGGATGCAACTATATAAATGAATTCAAGAATTAAAACACTATTTTCCACTCTTTTTCAACCCTGCAGAAATAGAAACAATTATGCCGGAAAAAGGGAGAGTTCAGAAGGGCATAGAGAAGTTGTGAACAAATATGCCAAAAAAGAGTTTAAAAGCAGAATTTTGTTCCACTATAGAGTTTATTCATCTTTCAAAGGAAAATTCTAGTCGAATCTGGTTTGGCTGAACCCAAAGTGTAATTCACAAGGCAAGTAAATTGCATCTACCGTTTGATTGGTAACAAAAAAAGTGAATTTGCGTTTGGCCAAACCTGGTCCGGGCTAGGAATTTCTCAACTTTCAAGAAACGTACCACTATAGTTTGATACTCCAACAGCTTTCACCAGACCCTGCTCCACAGCGTCGGCCAGACCATCAATGTATCCTGGAAAACGGTTCCTAATTTGCTAAGCTCCTCTTGAACTTAAAACAATATTGTGAAACTTAGTGAACTCAATTACGAAATAGACAATGACAATAGTTATCAACAACCTTCATTTCCCCATATTCCTGGCCTGAAATGTTTATGCCGAAAAATAATAAAAAGAAATATCGATCAATACACATAAATAAATTAAGAGGATGCGAACTGATATTTTGAAGGTAATATGCCGTACCAATGGAGCTGATAGAGATCCACAGAAGACAATTCAAGACGACATAAAGAATCCTTCAAGGCAGAAATAACACTCTTGCGACCAAGCCTCCATGGTAAAGCTGCATATTTGGTAGCAACCGCAACATCCACATCTGGATTCCTTTCTTTCCTTTCCTTGATGAATCTTAAAAAATATGGAAATTTTATCATAAATGGCAAAAATAAAAAAAATAAAAAATAGAAAAACAAAGCGTAATTATATTTGTGTCCTTCATCTGTGCCGCTAATTCTAATTTTATTTCCATGTAGTCACCCTACATCAAATTTCATCATTCGTATTTTCATTTTTAATCAAAAATGGCCGCGACCATTTGAACTCCGTTAAGTACTACAGAACTACTTACGCGTATGTACAAGAGCGTTGAATTATGTTAAGTTTGAACTTTTTACAGTTTGGATCCTTAAGTTTCAACATTTTATAATTTTAATCCTTTGCATATGTGCAAACAATTCACAGAGAATTCACCTCAAAGGATTTTATTTTCGAGAAATTGTAAGGTTATGATTAACTTTGACGAGCGTTATGTAGAGGGACTGAAACTGAATTATTGGCAAAGATGAGGGACCAATATGTAATAATATCGGAAAACAACATACTTACTCGCAAATATGTGTCAAAACTTACCTTCCCAATAGCGTTTCGGAGCTGATGGCGCCCAATGACATCTGCAAGAAAATGAAACAACGAATTTTTAGAGATCCCCTGTTGTCAATTAAATGGATTAAAGCAAAAGCTAAATTAAGACCATTTTCCTACCCTTGAGCCATAAACCTCGGCCGTATCGAAGAATGTTAAACCACAATCAATGCTGGTATCAAAAGCATTCTTTGCAGCCTTTAATTTCCTGTCTGTCATCATAACACAATGGTAAGAATGTAAAACATAGTACCAACTTGAATCCATGATTAAACTCATACCAACAAAAGTGGAGCACAGATTACAATAAGGAAACTCAAATATACACGCATACAGCATGATATTCAGAGAAAGAAAATGATGGGAAAAAATAAAGGCTATTTCTGATGTAGATAGTGAATTTTCCAAAAGAACGCTAGTGTACTTTAGTTGAAAAAATACAAGCAAAAAGCAAGAGGCCTTAGAAGTACAAACTACAAAATTGTCAATAGAGTTAAGGCAAAAAGGACTCGCAAAAGAAGAAATACAAAAAGAGGGATTCAGAGGAAGAAATACAACTTTGGGTCATTAGATACCTTAAAACAATTACAACTCAACCTAAGAAATTGGCGTGGAAATATGTTCCGAAATTCAGAAGCCAACAGTAACACGAAAATATCAAATTTCCATAATAAAGTTGTAATGTAATATTGAATTACACATTCAAGTTCAATCCAAAAACCAAATCAGTCACTTTGAATTACTTGCTGAGTATTGCTCACGCATTTTTCATGAAAAATTCTGGTACTAGCTCAATTTAGCGGTTTGTTTGGTAATAAGTCATTAGGCAGTTAGGTGTAAGGAAAAGTTTAATCTATTCATGGAGGATCTATTACTTCACTATTGGCCTTGAATATTTTTGAGACATAAAATTTCTGAAATTCAATACATACTATGAACGAAGGCAGTAATCTTTTTACATTAAGAACATGGATGATTTCCTAATGTCCCATAAAGAAGGAAAAATTAATAGAATGAGCAATGATGCTTAAGGATACCAATGGCACAATGAGGGACAAAACTTATCAAGCAAATCAAACACGAAAGGGCCATTTTAAGCTCTCTATTATCCACATTGCCAATCAAACAAAAATAATATCCACAGATTTAAAATGCTACAGTATAACCAGTTAACTAATCAAACATGTTTCCTTATCCATTACCAGGACAAAGAGAAGAAACAACAACTACTATCAGGGCCGAAAAATGAACCAAGGTACGAGTACTGATTCAAGATTGATAAAAGTCCATTTGAGCTTGGTTTGTTATGTTAGTGAACCAGACTCGAACACCTTTTTTTATTCAATAAGTTTTGAACCTCCGCTCGATAGTAAAAGATGTGGAAAAAATAAAATTACTCGACCTCTACTCAATTAAAGCTCATCTGAACTCGGTTGAATCAACAATCAAATTAAGCTCAAACAAAATTTCCCGAAGCTCAATTGTAGTTCATATAGTTTCAATAATACCTTACTCGACTCGACTCCATTCGTGACCCTAATAATAACTATAATCAATCGCTAGCCACTTATCCATAGAAAATAAAACACACACAAACAAAAGTCAAGAACACATAATTGTGATAAGAAATAGAAGTAGAAATTTACCATCCCAATCAAAGTTATTCCAATAGCTGGTATCACCCCATGACCAAGCTCCAATTCCAAGTTTCGTCACCTTCAATTCTGACCCCCCAAGTTTCACCTTTTCTTCCTCCGCCGTCTTCACAGCAACGCCGCCCTGGTCGGAGGCCGCCGCTCGAACTGCAGGAACCGTACTCCGACCAAAATTAGAGAAGCAAGCACTGCTGAAATGCAAAGCCATTTTCCGTATACCCCAATATAATTAATTATTTTGTGAAATTTAATTGAACCTGTGAAGGGATTTGAGTAATGGGTTTGTGATTTCATGGGTAGAAGTGGGCAATTTTGGTCCATGGAAGTGATCTCACTGAGGTATGGTGTTAGTTATTTACACGTATTATTACAGGAAAATTCTATTTATTGTAGCATAATCTTCCAAGCTTTTTATTTTGGGAAGGAAAAAGAAAAAAAAGGAGAATATTCCAAGCTTTTCCGGGGCTCCATATTTTGTTAAAAGGACTCCAAGTCCTTTTCAAATTAACTAAATTTTTTATAATACCCTTCAATATATCATATATAGTATTCTTATTAATATTATAATGTGTACTGAATAGTCCCTTCTAAATAAAATTTGAAAAATATTTTTAATTCTTTTTTGTGAAAATAATACCAAATAAATTGCATTTTTTCTCAAACATCTTTTTGGAAATAAAAAAACTATTTTTTCATCAGTGCAATAAGACTAATCATCTTTTCATGGATATTCAAACCCCGTTTTAGTTTTATCAAATTCATTAAATAATATGTATTCCTCATTTGCTCCATAATTATCAGAATTTATTTTTTGAATATTGAAAATTAATATAAACCTACCAAAAAAATAAAAATAATCGTCAGATCATATTACTACACTGAGTTAGTACCGGTGAACTCAATATGTCCACCTAGAATTATAATAGCTAATTTTATTTTTTGTTAAACTTAATGAAAAATAATTGTCAATTTTATCCAAAAGAAAATAACATTTATTCTAATTTGGTTATAAATAAATAAGTAAAAGTTTTAGTCACATCTACAAACCTTTTTTTACTTATTATTTTTGGTAGTTATCCGTCATTTTAAAATTTTTAAAATTATGCACTATCAAATTTTGAATACTTATTCTACATTTAATTAGAAAAGTGTATAAAACTGATTGGTCAAAGAAAATGATAAGAATTACTTTAATAATAGATTAAAGGGTGTTTTTGTCTATGTGATTAAATTTAAATAAAAATGGAGCGCCTCTAACAAAATGTAGAGTCCCTTTATTAATACCCTTTCCAATAAATGAAATAAAATGAAAAGTTCTCCTGTTTTTATGTGTTTTTTTCTTCTATAATTAAGTTTGTAGATTTTTTTCGAATAAGCCAATTCATTTGGGACCCTGCAGATCCGCATTTTTTCCTATTAAAAGATCAGCCCTCTGGCTCTGTGTTTTCACATCGAGAATTATTTGCAGATGAAGAAATGTCAAAGGGGCTTCTTACTTCCCAAACAGATCCTCCTACATCTATATATAAACGCTGGTTTATCAAGAATACACAAGAAAAGCACTTCGAATTGTTGATTAATCGTCAGAGATGGCTTAGAACCAATAGTTCATTATCTAATGGATCTTTCCGTTCTAATACTCTATCCGAGAGTTATCAGTTGTTGATCCCAAGTGGCATACGAAAGGGTCTAGAAGGGGGGGAGGGGGGTTGAATAGACCCTGAAGTCTTTTTCGACTTCAAAAGATTCGTATTAAAAAGGATTTTGGATGCTTGAAAAGTAGATGCTTGAAGTGTCTAGCACTTGACTTAAGCGTTCACTTAAAATATAGGCGCTTTGGTGAAGCGTCTAACGAAGACTGTTTTAGAAAGTTAACTTAGATTTCAAGACTTGAATACTACAACCAAATAGGTTTGAGCGTTCACTTCTTTGATCAGTGTTAGCACAGCGAAATGATTTTTGGAGTCTTCTCTTTGAAAGCTTTAGCGTCACAGAAAGTGTATTTAGTTGCTTAGCGTTTGATTAAGTTTTACTTTATCAGTTTATGATATGACAATATGAATGCTGAAAGTAAAGTAAAGAACAATATTTGAAAGGTTCGTTGGGTGATGTAATCCCAACTACGTCCTTCTTCTCCTTGAACACTTGGAGGCAATCCACTAAAATGATTCTCAAAGAATCACACAGAATCTTCTACAAATTAGGGAGAGATGGATGTCGATGACTTGAGCTCCTTGATCACACAGATTTCTGCTCCAAATCACTTCAATCCCCTTGCTTCTTTCACCCAGAAATATGACAAGTATCCAACTTCGACTTCACATAGATCGCGAGGCTTGGATAGGGGTTTTTCTAAACGGTTTGTTTGATTTTGATAAAGTTCAAACAACTAGGAATATCTCAGTAGTAATGTGGGTTTCTCCGAAAAGAATGTTTGAGATATTGGTTGACTGTCTCAGGATTTGAAGAAAAGCAAAGAGAATATTTTCTTGAAAGTTTTGGCTTTTCTGAGATTGTAAGGGATGAGACTTCAATGCAACAACAATTCGACTTGATAATTGTTCTCTGTGTTTGGCTTGTTGTTGAAGTCCTATTTATAGGCATTCTTGGAAAAAGTGTCCGTTTGACACATGCACGAGCGCGTGTCTCTCACTTTCGCGAGTGAACAACTTTTTGTCCCTTTTCCTGAAAATCTGCTGCACAAAAGTTGGTGCTGCAGTCTTTGAATAGTTGACAGTCCAATAGGGTGGCTTCTCCGTACGTCTGAAAGTGCTTATCACATTTAATGCTCTTATCAGCATTTAATGCATTTGAATTAAATGCCCGTTGGCATTTAATGCATTGAGAATATCTGCATTAAACTCCTTCTGGACTTAGAAATAAATTCAAGTGAAATCAGTCATTGATAGACGCTTATTCAACCTTGAATCACTTCTATCCTATAAGGTGACGCTTGGTGTAGCAGGTCATTCTAGACGCTTGGAATCTTCATCTTTATTCAGACTTCAGGCGCTTGAGTCTTCAAACTTTACTTCTGATAACCTCACTCAGAACAAATCAGACGCTCAGTCTAAGACAACTTAACCTAACAATCTAGAATAAAAATAAAACAAAGCCTATTACAAATCTAACACTTCAAAGCTGAAAAACAAACTTACATATTTTGGGGTCTAACAAAAAGATCCTAATTGTCATCATCAAAACATCTAACATGAAATTCCTAACAATTTCCCCCTTTTTGATGATGACAATACTTACTCTTTTATAGTTCAAGAGTTAGACAGCCAAAATAAAAGTTAGCTTTGATTAGATAAGGTTAGTTAAAGTTAGTTACGCTTCAACGAGATGTTTCAGCTGAAAAATGCATTTTATATATATCAAAGATTACAAGCATTTTTACAACTAAACAAACAAAATATAAGAGACAAGAATATAGATAATGCAAATCAAAAAGCTTTAATGACTTGATCTAACTTTGTATCGCTTGGGCATTTCAGCTCGGATAGCTTCAGTCAGATTATCTTCCAAGGTCATCATCGCTTCATGATCTTTGTTGATTATGAGCTTATTTTCTTCTTGTTGTCTCTTCTTGAAAGCAGTAAAGTGTTTGTCCCAATCAGTTGGATCAATACCAATATACCTTAGACAAATTCTGAAAGTTCGGATGAAGTCAGACATCTGCCTCTCTTCAGCTAATATTTTTGGATCTGAAGGTTCTGGAATGGATGTTCTTTGAAGAGGGATGTCAAACTGTTCTAACATTGCTCTTGTAGGTATTGGTAGATTTGGATATAGTGCTCTTGAAGTCCTATGTATAGGCATTCTTGGAAAAAGTGTCCGTTTGACACATGCACGAGCGCGTGTCTCTCACTTTCGCGAGTGAACAACTTTTTGTCCTTTTTCCTGAAAATCTACTATACAAAAGTTGGTGCGGCAGTCTTTGAATAGTTGACAGTCCAATAAGGTGGTTTCTCCGTACGTTTGAAAGTGCTTATCACATTTAATGCTCTTATCAGCATTTAATGCATTTGAATTAAATGCCCGTTGGCATTTAATGCATTGAGAATATTTGCATTAAACTCCTTCTGGACTTAGAAATAAATTTAGGTGAAATCAGTCATTGATTGACGCTTATTCAACCTTGAATCACTTCTATCCTATAAGGTGACGCTTGGTGTAGCAGGTCATTCTAGACGCTTGGAATCTTCATCTTTATTCAGACTTCAGGCGCTTGAGTCTTCAAACTTTACTTCTGATAAACTCACTCAGAACAAATCAGACGCTCAGTCTAAGACAACTTAACCTAACAATCTAGAATAAAAATAAAACAAAGCCTATTACAAATCTAACGCTTCAAAGCTGAAAAACAAACTTACTTATTTTGGGGTCTAACAAAAAGATCCTAATTGTCATCATCAAAACATCTAACATGAAATTCCTAACATCAGTATTTATCAACTCTGTTCCTATCTAACGGCATTAAAAATGGGCAAAAACAACTGACAGTACAAAAGCAACTACACAAACTATAACTACATCGTTGCTACATTCGTCATAGACATAGGAGCTAACAAATTCCCGACATGAGGGATGAGCGAGTAAGTTTTCCAAAAAAAGTTAGCGCCTTTCGAAGAGGGTGCAATAACCAACCCCGATCTGATTTCACCTTCAAAGAATTGAGGGAAAATGGACAAGTATTGAACTTTAATACCCATTTGCAAGTTTTCTTTTTTTGTTTAACTTCAAGATGAATAATGCCACGATGCCACCGCCATAAACTGACAAAAACGATTATTTAACAAATTTAATTTAATTTTAATATTTACTTTAATTATTTATCGCTTTTCCTTTTAATTTCTTAAAATTATTTAACATATTTAATAAAAAAAATTCTATCTTAACATTAATTTAATTTGAGATCTATTTTCTAACTTTTTAATTATTTTTCATATTTATTTAATTTCAGTAATTTAATAGTTAGTTTTTTGTCATATTTGGATATAAAATTAGTGTAAAATGTATGATCTTAAAATTTTTCTAATTTTTAAATATTTTTTTATAACATTTTTCTATTTGTATATGTTTTTTTATCCATGCTAGAATTTTAAATATTAAACAAAATTTTTAAAAAAATGCCATGTAGGGATGAATGAAGTTATAAACGTCACTCCCCACCCCCTCCAAAATTTAGCTCACGTGCTCGACACGTGAACATTTTCGTAAGTTATAGATGGAGACTTGACAGTAGGGACTGAATATATTTGAAATTGTCGTGTTGAGGGACTAAATTCGTCAATCGTGAAACATGGGATCAAATCTGTTTTAGTGGTTAACTTCACGGACGAAAAATTTAATAATCCCTTCATACTCCAATAAAATCTATCTATAGTAGAATGAACCCACTCTCTCTGAATTCACATCGCATTGAGCTACTCGATACTCACCACGTATTTTCCCCTTGACGTGTCATTTCACAATTCATTTTGTTTTTCAAAAAAATTGGATAGAATCGGCTCCGGTCATTTACCAGAATTCTTTTTTTCTTTTATTTTTTTAAAGTTCGAATAGAAACGAGTCATTTCACAATTCATAGTACACTCTACATCCATTTATAATTGACGGAAAATGCACGTCTCCATTAAATTATTGAATTTCAGATGGGGAACTTACACTTTGTACCTCATAATTTCTTGCTTTTGACCCCAATGCGCCCGTAAATGATGGAACAATTAATTGTAAATCTAACAAATAAATAAAAAGATAAAGAAAAATCAAAAAAGCTAAGCTATATTAAAATAAATAAACTAAAAAATATCAATGAAAATATAGAAATGTCCTAGAATGAAATGATCTCAATATCTCTATATTTGCCAAAAATTAGAAAAAGCATAAAATAAAATAAAACAAAAGAGTCCCAAGAAATAGATATACATATATATAACGGATAATTACAAAAAACTCCCTAACTTAAGGGCCAAATACAGCCCCCTCCCTCATGTTTATCCAATTACTTCTACCTCCCTAAAAACAAGGATGTCCAATATAAACTAATAGAAAGTGATAAAATATCCATTTTGCCCTTAAGTAAAATAGACACAACAAAAGACCCACTTTGTGTAGTGCCAACCATGTTCATTCTCACTTCTCTTCCATTTCCAAACCCGAAAAATCTCTCTAAAAAAAAAATCCATTTCAGCCGCTGAAATCGCCAACGTCGCCTTACTCTGCCACCGTAGACAGTGAAGAATGACGAAAACGACTGAAGACATGAACCCATTAACTTGAAAAATATTTAGAGAAAGGTAAATAGGGTTTATCATATGTAATTTTGTGCTCTTTTTCTGTATATTTGCTCCTAAACTATAGTAACCATGCATTGTGGTTTTTCTGAGTTTCACTTTTTTTTTTCGGGTTTGAAGATCTAGAAGTTTTTAATTGGTATTAGTTGTATATTATAAGTATGCATATTTTTCATTTAGGGTTTGTTGTATGAAATCCCCAAATGCAGATACAATCTCTACTTTTTAAAAAAATTAAAAAAAATAAATCGATATTGATGGTTTGATGATCAAAGAGCTTTTAGTTGTCTTATGTGTGTATTGTAAGTACAAAAATTCTCAACTAGGGTTTGTTGTGTGAAAATCCCCAAATTTAGATAGAAACCCTAGTTGTTAGATCTTAAAAAATAAATCTGCTTTTTTGGTTGACATTTGAAATTAATCTGATTTTTAGGTCTTATTCTATCATTTTTTTAATGTATTTTTATCATGGTATGTTTATATTCTTCTATCATATTACTGTCCTTATGCATTGTTTATGCTTTTTTGTAGCTAAGAAGGCATCCTATAAGATAACAGTGCACTACAGGGATCATGTTGCACTCCTTAAAGATATCTCACCCTTTGGGGGTATAGATATGCCCACCTTTTAACTTCAGTTGGTGGTAGGGATTTAAGCCATGTTTCTCGAATTGTAGAAAGGAGAATGATCTTTTATTATAGTGTGGAAGGGTGATCTAAGGCTTAGTGTGGCAAAGGATGAAGATGTGGAAAAAATGTTCAAAAGCAACCAGAAGTAAAAGAAAATTGACTTGTTTGTTGAGTTTGAGGATAAGAGTGAAAATGAAAGTGGGGAGAAAGAGGATAGTTAGGACAGTGGTGAGGATGAAGATAATGCTGAGGGCAGTGGTAAATATTGAGGGCAGTGGTGAAGATGATGGTGAGGGCAGTAGTGAAGATGAAGATTATAAAGAGGAAGAGGAAGAAGAAGTTGATGAAGATGATGGTAAGGGTGACAATGGATTTGTTAATGAACAAGAAGATGATGGTGAGGGTGGTGTTCAAAATGAGGCTGTTGAGGAAGATAATGATGATGCTTGATCAGAGTATCAATCTGATGATCACTATGAGGTTAAGAATTCTTCAAATGAAGAATTCATTGATAATCCCTTGGGTGATTTGGGATCCATTGAAGTGGATATTCCTGAAAACCCATGGAAAAAATTAGGTTGGTAAGAGGTGCAATTTTGAGGATGTTTGGGAAGTTGGTGTATTTAAGATCAAGAGATTGGTGCTTGGCCACACTTATGTCGGGATTGACTAAGGGAAGGAGACAAGTGTAAGCTAGCTATCAAGCAAGTTAGTTAATGTTCTGAGGGCAAATCCAGAAATAAAATACAAGGATGTAGCCAATGAGTTTCAGAAGTTTGGAATAAATCCACCTTACATGCAGCTGTAAAGGGCAAAAAAGAATGCAATGGAGATGCTTGAAGGAAACTATGCTGACTTATATGCTCTCCTCCCTGCCTATATTGAGATAGTTAAGAGGAGAAACCTAGGTAGTGTAGTCGAAATACACTACCACTTGGAGGGAGAGAAAGATGATGTTGAGATTGTGTCTTTAAGGTCCATACCTGCCTCATCTTCATTCAGGAAGATATTTATTAGGTTAGATGCACTAAAAATTAGGTTTTTAGCTGGATGTCGGCCTTTTATAGGCTTTGATGGGTGATACTTGAAAGGCCCTTTGGTGGAGTTCTGTTAGCTTGCTAGGCAATTGATGGAAACAATGGTTTGTTTTCACTTGCTTATGTGTTAGGAAATTTCATGTTAGATGTTTTGATGATGACAAGATAGGATTTAATGTTAGACCCCAAAAATACAATTTAAGTTTCCATTTTTCATAGAATGATGTATAAGCGTTTGAAAGTTGTAATTTATTATAGGCTTGTAATTTTTATCTTTGTAGAATTTAGACTAAGTCTTAGTGACTGAATCGCTAGTAGAATTCTAGGTGAGTCTATTAGAGAAGAAGTTGAAGACCAGCGTCTGAAGTCAACCGGAGATAAAGATTTTCTTCTTAGCGTCTGTCAAACGCTAAAAGATCTCATTTCAGGATTTATGGATCAAGCGCTCGAAATCCCTCAAGCGACTTATGTCAGAATCACCTGAAATAAATCCTCAAGTCATGAAGGATTTAAATGCAATCATTCAACGGGCATTTATTTCCAACGGGAATTAAATTCAAAATGCATTAAATGCTTGATAAGAGCATTAATTGTGATAAGCTAATGTGACTTGTGGACAAGCCACCTTTTGACCAGACTGTTAGAAAATTCAGAATTTCAGCTGCTCCCGTCCAATCGGCTTCAGTGAACTTTCAGGAATGTCAGAGAAAAGGTATACTCACGCGCCCCGTGAGAGGCACGCTCCTACATGTGTCCAATGGACAGATCCCAAGAAATTGCCTATAAATACCTTACCCCAGCAAACCCTAAAAAGGGATATATAATTTTTACAAGAGACAATTACGTACAGACACAAGAAAAACTTGCTGAGAAAAAGCTTAGAAACTCCATAGCCAAATCTTTCAAGCTTTTTATCTACATTCCAGACAGTCACAAATATCTCAAACATCTTCCAAAGAAGAAATTCAAATTCCAACTGAGATATTCCAAGTTGTTTGATCTTTTCAAAAACAAACAAAACCCTAGCGACAAACCTCAACCTTTCATCTGAGTGAGAAAAGTTGTTGAACCCTTTCAGGCAGCATTTCTGAGTGAGAGAAGCTTGAAGAAGACGATCTTCATTGGTGCTGAAGTCTGTGTGATCAAGGAGCCTAAGATCATTTTCACCCTTTACTATCGTGTAGAAGATTCTGTGTGACTCTTCGAAAATCATTCTAGTAAATTCCTCCAAGTGAAAAAAGAGAAGAAGGACGTAGCTGGGATTACACCACCCAGTGAACCTTATATATCTTGTGTCATTTACCTTATTTGTGTTATTATTATTATTACATCATTTATCTTTGAAAGAGACAAGTTAAAGTGCAAAGCGATTAAATTAACTAAAAGAACGCTAAAACTCATTTCCCTTGTGCTAACCCTGATTAAGCGATCTAAGCATTGCCCTACTTTGGTAAACTGCTAAAATCACTAAGTCTAAGTTAACTTTTCTGAAGCGTCTGACCCAAGCGCTCAGTTATCCAAAGCGTTCAAACCTTTAAAGTGATACGAAATTTTTGAAGTTGAAAAAGACTTCAGGGTCTATTCAACCCCCCCCTTCTAGACCCTTTCGTATGCCACTTGGGACCATCAAGTATGCTATGGTGGAATCAGAGTGTATGGAGAGTTGGGAATTTTTCTTTACATGCCTTGAACCGTTTCTTAGAGGGTTCACAAATGATAGACCATCGTGCTTTATGACAGACAGACAAAAGATATATTTATGTGCTTTTAACTTGTGTTTTTATACAATTCTGTGGTATTAGTGTTATATGTTTGGTTGTTTGAAGGGTTTTCCAGAAATGTTAAATTTTGTGTAGGGTGTTATATGTTATATTAAGTATTAGTGAGGTGTATATTGTAATATCTGTTTTGGATGAAGGATGCCAATGTAATATCTTTCTGTTATTGAAATATAGGGTCTGATTGAGGCAATTAGCCAAAATGTACCCCATGCCATTAACAGGAAGTGTGCCAGACATCTTTTGACCAACTTTAGGGGTCAGTTCTCTGGTTTGGTGTTGAGGAAGTACTTATGTATAGCTAGCAGGTCATGCACAACACAAAGCTACAACTTTGCATTGCCAAAGTCAAGAAATTCAACCCAAAGGCCTATGATTGGTTGAAGAAGATATTTGCCAGCATGTGGTTCAGACATGCCTTTGATAAAAGAATCAAGAATGATGATGTCACCATCAACATATCAGAGTCCTTTAATATCTAGATAGGATCATTAAGGGGAAAGTCAATCCTAACTTGATGGACTGAGGGCAAAAATTTTGAACAGGGTACAGAAGAGACATGAGAAGGATGCAAAATGGACTACTCTTGTAACAACAAATTCATTGGATGAGCTCAATAACACCATAAAGAAGTTAATGCATTGCAAATTCAACAAGGAAGTGATTATGAGTTTGAAGTGAATGATGGCAACACACACTACATTGTTGATCTGAGCAGCTAGAAATGTGATTATGTGTGTGGGAGGTGTCAGGAATGCCATGTAAGCATGCAGCAGTGAGCATAGCTCACAGGAGGGAGAACATTCAAATGTACATATATACAAGCTTCCATAAGATGAATTACATGATGGCATATGTTCACAAAATTCACCCCATTCCTGACCCTGCCTTCTGGAATGACATTCTAGCAGATGATCCTAGAATTCTCACTCCACCACTAAAAAGATTACCAGGGAAGCCAAAGGTACACAGGTTTAGGGAGTGTGGTGAAACTCTAGCTGTAATAGAATGCACTGTCATTAAGTTTACCAAATGTGGAAAATGTAAAAGGAGTGGGCACAACCAAAGAACATGTGAAAGGGCCCCGGTCATATCCAAGAAATTGAAGAAACAAAAGAGACAGAAGAATGTGAAACTGGTTTATCCAATTTGATATTTTTAATTGATAATTGTTGTTCATTTGCAAGATTTTAACTCATTTTGTTTGTTTGCATGATGAATATATCCCTTTAGCTCAGATCCTGTTTAGAATGAAGAAGAATCAGAGAGCATCTGGAGCTGGCCTAAGTACTGAAGCTAACCCTAGTTCTGAAGCTGCCCGAGTTCAGGAATTTTTGAAGGTGGCCCAAGTGTGCAAGATCTGGAAGATGGTCCAAGTATGCAAGGTTTTGAAGATTACCCAGATATTGATATTGAGGACCTATTGATTCATGGAATAAAACATGTGATAATGAAGTACAACCTGGTGGTGATAATGCTGAGGATTGAAGCTATTAATTGTTACTGGTATTAAGGGTATTGGATAGGTGGGAAATGGGATAGTTTTTGAACAATGCACGATTGACTTTTGATGCTTGTTTATTGGATGTTAAGTTGGCGGTCTGAACAATCCTTTTGGTGGTTTTTTTTATGTTTGTATTGATGATTTTGTTAGAGTATATGCCCTCGAATGCCATAAAGAGGATAAATTTATAGGGCATAAACATTGTAACTAAACTATGATTTTTCTATTAATATAAGGCAGTTGATTGTTGTTTTCTTATAGGCATTTATAAGGTGTGAATAAACAACGTAAAGTCCTTGATGACAAGGCGAACCTTCTACCTCCTATGGGATAGGAGGAAAGACACTAGACGGTTTGACCCTTGACATCTAAAAGGGTTCGCAAGTCTAAGAAATATTGATTGGGCATCAATAGTGAATAAAGACTTGTATGATGTAAGTTTCAACAGAGAAAGTGCCAGTCGTACTCTATGTTAATGGTAGTGGGAACTTATATCATAGACGTATCAGTTGGACTGATATGTTCGAACACGGCTCGCATCAGTTCATCACATAGGTATTCACTCATTGACAGTCAATGATGAAACTGATAAGTAGTGATAGGTACGTGTGAACCTCTGACCTGAGAAATCGAGTTGAAGATGTACTTGTGACATCAAGTCTGTCATTAGAGTAGTTAGATTCAAATCACCTATTGGTGGAATCGACCTCGAAGTGCGACTTGATGGGCAAGTAGCATTGTTAACTGATTTGCAATATGGAATTTATTCTCTCATAAGTGAATGAGTAAAATATCCTATGCGATCATGAATAAGTGAGGATGAAAGTCTTTGGCCAAAGCATTTAAATACCTCGACTTATTATGAGCTTAGGCATATGGTCAAGTTATATGAGTTTGACTTTAAACCATGACTCTTACTTGACTGGGATATAAGAATAAAAGGTTTATACACGTACGGTATTCACGGCGTAAAGGTTTGGAATGATCCTATTCATTCGTTCTCAATTGGGTTACGGTGTGAGCCACGAGACTGGCTAGGTGTCACTCACACCCCTTTGGATTCCTCCCAAATGCCTTTTGAGACGAACCTAAAGAGTCGCGCTTAAAGGAAGTGCAAAAGGAAAAACATAGGAAAAAGACTTGAGAGAAATTCACGGCATTGGATGCCGTAATTAATTAATTAATTATTGGATAATTTAATTAATTAATTAAATTAATGAGTTAATTAATTTTTTGGAGAAATTGAATTATAAATTAATTAGGAATTGAATTAATTGGATTATCAATTTATTTATTAGATAAATAAATTATCCGATTAATTAATTAGCAAGCAAGACGAAAATCCGAAGGCTTCCGAGCCCACTAAGGGGCGGCCAAATAGACGCCCAAATAGGGCTCTTGCATGCTAGTGTTATTGTTTCATAATGATATAAATATATCACAAGGTGAAAAATAACACAAGGCAACTTACATAACTTTCTCTCCAAGAAAAGTCTCCCACCTCTCTCTCTCTCTCTAGCCGTCTTTGACAAGGAAGGAAGGAGGAGTTTTTCATTTTTGATTCCGGCGTGACGAATTAGAGACGTTGGCAAATTGGCGTTAGAAAAAAGGATCACGGTCAGAAATCAACATACGCGAGAACGGTAATTTTTCTATACACAATTAAATGCGAGAATTAGAGATGATTCGGGCTTTGGGAATTAAATTTACTTTCCGCTGCGTTTTATTCGTATAATTCCCAACAGATTTTTGGGATGTAAATTTGTTGCTGGTTGTTGTTTCCTGTTGGTCACATTCTTTTGAAATAAGCATTGTTGTAAAACTTTCCCCTGCTTACTTATGGTATGAAGATTAAGTTTTTGGTCTTTTTAATGTTACTGGAAGGGTTTTGAAAGAGTTATGAATGACATTCATGTTTGTGCACAAGGGTGTATATGTAATGTATTGGTTTAAATAAGGAGCCAAACGTAATGTGAAAACTAACCTATAATCAGTGTTTAGAATGATTAGTGTTTCCAGTAACTTTAGTTAATGTATTTTTTAATATTTTAATTAAATCAATACAAAAATTAGTTATTTTAATTCAATTAATTAAATTAATCAAAGTTGCAATGGTCGAGATTAGCAAAACAAAAATGTCTTACAATTTGAAGCCATTATATGATAATACATTGCATGCAGCCCTCTCCACATGATAAGGATAAGCTGGTCCGAAAAAATAGTGAACAATCACAAAGGTCAACCCCAGGGGTAAAATAGGATATTTAAAAAAAATTGGTGATGATATCCTCAATTTTCGTACAAAAAGTTGACGGAAGGACCTCAATTGTTAGTTGGACAGTAAAATTAAAGAGGTGGAAGTAATTGGATGAGGGAGGAGACTGTATTTAGTAGATAAGTTAGAAAGTTTCTTTTCCCTACATATAAACAAGATTCTAAGTTATAAAATCACTATATATACATGTACGTATAAGCTCATAATACCATTAAAAACCCTTTGAACGATTCAAATCAAATTCATAGTTTCACACTTCAACAACGCTGCCCACAACCGCCGGAAGAGTTCAAAACTCCACAAAAATGGTGACCTAATTTCTTGCATTGCTCTTTACATCGTTGTTTCTACTCAATTTAGTTCAATCTTAATCGGCAGTGGCCACCGTAGATCTCGGCTCGGAACTGATGAAAGTCGCCATCGTCAATCTCAAACCCGATAAGCCGCCGATTTCAATTGCCATCAGCGAAATGTCGAAGTGCAAAACCCTAAATCGTATCTCTTTTTGAATGTCAAAGCGCAAAACCAGGTGAGGATGATCCTGAAGTAAGCAGTGGACGTGCATGAGGAAAAGGACGTGATGATCTGCGCCGCTGTACAAGGGGGTGATGGAGAGGAAGGGGCTGCTGGTGGCGGCGGACTTGACCGAGCTAAATGTGCCTTTCAATCAATTTTAGGTGAACTCTCGTCTCTCAAATTTTCAATTTTGTTATAAAGGATTAAAAATTATTGCCAACATCATTCTTATATAGAACAGGTTGGTTGATGCTCATTGAATTAGTTTTAACTTTATACACTGTATTTTTGAATGGATGGTTGAATATTTTCTTTGCAAATTGATAGAAATATTTATTGTACGAGAGAGATAGACACTAAGATCATTGGACTTGGTCTAGCATAGATTTTTTTGTTTTAACTATAAACATTGACTTTTTGAATGAATGGTTGAATAGTTTCTGTACAAGTCATAGAAACAATAGGAACACTTTATAATATGAGCAGTGTGTCACATTTTTTAACGCCCAATGCTTAACATGAAGTAGCTTTTATCCAGCTCTAGAATAGAAGATTATTGCTAGCATAAGGACTGTAAATTGACATCCATGTAGTTAGATGAATTATGTTGTAGTGGTGGTCCTAAGTGGCATACGAAAGTGTCTAGAAGGGGAGGGGGGGGTTGAATAGACCCTGAAGCCTTTTTCAACTTCAAAAATTCATATCACTTTTAAAAATTAGAACGCTTAAGAAGCTGAGCACTTGGGTCAGGTGCTTCAGTAAAGATAACTTAGACTTAGTGATTTCGGCAATTTACCAAAGTAGGGTAATGTTTAGATCACTTAATCAGGGTTAACACAGCGGAAATGAATTTTTTTAAAGCTTTAGCGTTCGTTTTGATTAAATAGTCACTTAGCATATTTAGCTTGTCTTTTCCAGAATAGATAAAACAATATGAAACAAGACAATAATGAAAGTAAATGACACAAGATATATAAGGTTCACTGGGTGATGTAATCTCAGCTACATCCTTCTTCTCCTTTTTCACTTGGAGGGAATTTACTAAGATGATTATCAAAGAATCACACAGAATCTCTACAAGATAGTAAATGGGTGAAAATGATCTCGGGCTCCTTGATTACACAGATTTCAGCACCAATGAAAATCTTCTTCTACAAGCTTCTCTCACTCAGAAATACTGCCTGTAAGGGTTTTTCAACAACTTTCTCACTCAGATGAAAGGTTGAGGGTTTTATCACAAGGGTTTGTTTGTTTTTGGAAAGATCAAACAACTTGGAATATCTCAGTAAGAGTTTAGGTTTCTTCTTTTGAAGATGTTTGAGATATTTGTGACTGTAAGGAATGTATGTAAAACGCTTGAAAGATTTTTGGCTATGGAGTTTCTAAGCTTTTTCTTCAGCAAATTTTTCTTGTGCATGTACGTATATCTCTATCTCTGTGTATCTTTTTAGGGTTTGCTGGAATGAGGTATTTATAGGCAATTCTTGGGATTATGTCCATTGGACACATGTGAGAGCCTGCCTTTCACGCGGCGCGTGATTATACCTTTTCTCTGACATTCCTAAAATCGTACTCGCGTGATTATACCTTTTCTCTGACATTCCTAAAATCGTACTAGTTCCGATTGGACGGGAGCAGCTAAAACTCTGAAGTTCTGACAGTCTAGTCAAAAGGTAGCTTGTCCACAAGTCATATTGGCTTATCACATTTAATGCTCTTATTAGACATTTAATGCATTTGAATTTATTTCCCGTTTGAAATAAATGTCCGTTGAATGATTGCATTTAAGTCTTTCATGACTTGAAATTATTTCAGGTGAATCTGATTCTGATCGCTAGAGTGCTTTGAGCATTTGATTCAAGAATCCTGAAATAGTCCTTTAGCGTTTGACAGACGCTAAGGATAAATCTTCATCTTTTTTTGACTTCAGACGCTGATCTTTAACTTCTTCTCTAATAGACTCACCTAGAATTCTATTAGCGATTCGGTATCTAATACTTAGTCTAAAATCTACAAAAATAAAAATTACAAGCCTAACAAACTTACATACTTTCAAACGCTTATACAATTGATCTATGAAATATAAACTTACATTATATTTTGGGGTCTAACATAAAAAATCCTATCTTGTCATCATCAAAACATCTAACATGAAATTCCTAACAATTTCCCCCTTTTTGATGATGTCAAGACTTTAACTTTTATAACTTTTTTTATAATTTAGGAGTTCAAAGAAAAGCCCAAATAAGTATAAGTTAGCGTTTGGAAAGTTAGTAAAGTTAGCTAATGTTAGATTAGTCTCAACAAGTTGTTTCAGCGATAAATCATTCATTTATGTAGAGAGAGATAAGCATACATGATTACAGAATATAAGATAATTGAAAAAAAATATAAGAAAAAAATAATATAAAGCATTCATCTTTTCTGTCGCTTTATGCTTTCTTCTTTTTGGTAGATCTCATTTGCTAAGTCCATGAGAAGTCGATCAATGTCTATCATGGTGGTATGTAGGAGTTCATCATAGTCATGCCTTCGCTGTCTAGCGCTTTCATTCAGTTCCTTCAGCCTGTCCACCCATTCCCTTAGAGGAATACCAAGTTCACGAATTAAGTCATAATAGATGTCTTGTCTTCTATCGTTGGATGGTTTCCAGTTGATAGGTCCTCTAAGCGGTCCAGCATAAGGATGAAATCCCATACTTTCCAAAAAATCGACGTCCAACTCCGGAAGCAAATACCTTCCTAAATAATATCTTGGCTTTCTCTTTTTAGTTAGCATCTTCTTTGTGCTCACTATTTTTTCAAAAATTGATCGCAAGTGTTTATTATCTGTTTTAGATATTGCCTTGGACTTTTCTATTTCTTCCCCCTTCTTGACATTATCAAGAGAGGTTTTTAAGTCAGCGATATCCCTTCGGAGAAGCTTGACTTCATCTATCAAGAGAGTAATCTGTTCAGCGATACTCTGAGAGATTAGGTTGGAGGAATTGTGACGCTCAGTATCAGCTGAAGCATTCTGCGCAAGCGTCCGATGGAAATCGTCTGAAAGCTCTTTGATGAGAGGAGCGATAGAGTTCATCATGGAGATTGTAAGCTTATTTGCATTTCGCATATTAGATTTGAGAACTGTTTCTACTTTATTAAGCGTGGAAGTACTTCGCTCTTCCAATCGAGAACATGAACCATTTATATCGCTGAGAGAATGTCGAACTGCTTTTCTGAAGTCTTTAGCTTCTGGATCACTGTTAGAGTCTGAATCTGATGAATCGGAAGAGGAACGCTCAGGTCCGTGAGAGCTTGAGACTGCTGGAGCTTTGCCTTTAGATTTGTCTCTGATAATAGGCTCTTCAGGCTGTGTGGCTAAGTCAGCATGAACCTCTTCTATCGCTGAGTCTAGCGTCTGAGTTGCCGAGTCAATTTGAATAACTTGTTCCTCATGGGGAACCTCGTCTGCTGGAGCGCTGAGGACAATATCTTGCATATCAGCGTCTGTGGGTTGAGCAGCTTCCACAACAGGAGTTTGTTCTTCGTCTATTGCAACAACTTCAATTTGAGGCCCTGGACTCTCAACAGGTATGACCCAGAGTGGGCCAATCGCTTCCACTACGTGCCTTGGACTAATCAGGTTGGTTTGTGGGATAAAGAATATGGCGTCTTCGCGCTCTTCATTGCTTAGTGCAAGTTGCACTCCTTCCGGCAGATCAATACCTGTAGTATAAGAGATGTAGTAGTCCAAAATAAATGGCATTAGCGCTTGAGCTGCTTCTATGTCCACTGACCTGATCAGTGATATCATCTTGGCCATTTGAACATTTTGTTCACAAAAGAGCACAGGGTGAAAATTGTATCCTCTGAAGTTGCTTAGCCCTGAATAGTGGTTGAAAGTGATATCCAGCGCTTGTGCGTTTTCTATCACTGCTCTTTTATCTCTGTAGAATTTAGCAAACTCAGCGTGCTCATCTGCAACATTGACACAAATTTCACTGTGTTCTGGCAGAATAGATTTCTTACTAGAGGATGCATCTTCATTGAGGTCAGGAAGGATTCGTTGAACAAAATTCTGAGTAGGATGATAAATGTAGCAACCTCTCTAAGCGATTAAGCTGAGATGCTGGCGAATATAGCGTTCTATTGATTGTCTGTAGTAAGGTAAAGTGCTAATATTGCCTACCAAATTCTGTCGCTGCTGGAGAAGAAACAGGGCATAACCTCTGCGTCTGTAATCTACTCCGAATTGAAACAAAAATGGGTACCTCACAAGTTCTTCCAGCGTGTAAAAGTGCAACACGAAATCTTCAGCCCATCTTGCAGTATCCATCATCCATCGCTTTCCAAGTTTATCAGCTTTTTTCTGTTCTTTTCTTGCTGCAATAAACTTTTCAAAGCGTTCAAATTCTTCATCATAGTCCTCAGCCCATACTCTTGCAAGGTATTCACGAGCTTCAGCTTCTATCCATGAATTGATAGGATTGGGACGCTCAGCAACTACTGGTCCTTTCCCTTTCCACAATTTGAGAGGTTTAGGGGATAGAGCGTTTTGAGAAGAATGAACGACTTTGGGAAAAGCGGAGTATCCAATTCTGTTGAGAATTTCTACGTCTGGATTCTTTGACCAATCACCCATATGGGGATTCTTTATGACGACTTTATTCTGGCGCAAAGGATAAAATGACTCTTCAGAATGGCCAGTAAATTTAAAACGCTTCTCGTCAAATTCAATCATGTTGAACGCTGGTCGACGAATATACTCAAGTCGAGATTGGAGTCGCTCAAGATTGTAAAGACCTAGATCGGCGAAACGCTCGAAGAAATTAAATTTATCAGAATTTGAGACATCAGTACTATGGAGAGGACTTTGAAAATTGATTTCCATTTCGCCTAACTGCCTGGTGTCAAGCTCTCTATCGGCATAGTAGAACTCAACGTTTGCATTGTATCCGCGAGGAAAGAAGTTTATGACACGGGTAAGAGATCCGGTTGGAGTGGGAACGAAGGCAATAGATTCTGTTGGGATATGGGCCACTTCTATCAACCGCTCAGCATGCTCAATCGCTTGACTGACTGGAGATGTGTCAGCGTCAGAAAGGACATGGGCTACTTCCTTAGCGATACCCACAACTGCTTTCATATCCACATCCAATTCAACAGGAATCTCGGAAGGTGAAGGTGCATCAGCGTTTGGTGCATCAGCGTCTGGTGCATCTTGAGCTGATACATGTAAGCATTTGAGAAAAGCAAGCAAAATTTCTACTAAGTAGAAATTACAAAGAAAAGACTACAACGCTTACCCTGAGAAATATCATCGACTGACGCAGTCGCTTGATCTGTTTCTACGTTTGGTACAGTTGCCTCAGGCTCCGGGACAACTTCTTCTGGATCTAAATCGAGAAAAGAAGTAATGGGATCAGCATGGATGGGAATCTGCAAATCCTCAAGAGTGTTGAGAACAGTTTGAATATTTGTTTCACATTCGGCTGAAAAAGATTTAATCCTAGCGTTAGAGACTTAGAAACTAATGAGGAAAGGATAAACTACTTTGCTTAGCGCAAGTATTTACCCCGAACATGGGAAAGCCTTTCAGAGTGAGCATAGGCTTTAGGATTTGAGTTGCTTTCTGGAGCAGCGTCAGACTGAGATGGAACACTCGCTGGTTCTTCAAGCGCTGGCTCTGCTGGAGCGCTTGTCGATGCAGCTGGAGTGGAGAGAGAAGTACGCCTTCGGGCTAGCGGTACTTCTTCTTCTTCTGCTTGAGGGAAGATAAACGCTGGAGGGGAAGATGGAGATTTGGGAGAAGGAGAAAGAGAAGGAGACTTTTGTTTCTTCTTGGGCTCTGGCTTCTGCTTCTGCTTCTTTGCTGGTTTAGATGGCTCAGCGACATTCAAGGTGATTTTTCATTTTGGTCGCTTAACCACCACCTCTTCTTCCGATGATGATGAAGACGAAGACACTTGCTCTTCATCATCGCTGTGAACTCCTTTGACAAGAAGTCGCTCATGCTCTTCTTTGAGAACCGCTGCACCACCACGTTTCCTTGGTTTGAGCAGCTCTCCAATCATTTTCTTTCCATAAAACTTTAGCGCTGGTATTTTCTTTCCAGCGGAGTTAGTGAAACCGCTAGCGCTAACAATTCAACTTAAGACAATCCCGTAAGGCTTGGGATTAACCGATTTGGCCATCGCTTGTTTGAATCGATTAAAAACGTAAAGTGACCAATTTATCTTCAGTTTGGTCAGAATGGCTACCATCATCTTGTACTGGAGGTTTGAAACTTTATCGAAACTTCCCTCTGCATTCGATCATCTTTGCACATATGTCCGCAAGAATGACATATTCACCCTTCAAGTCATTTTTCTTGAAGTTAGGTTCGTAGGTAGCCTTAACTTCATCTTTCTTGATCAACGCCCATACCTTTGTAGCATCACCAAGAGTGACATTTTCCACTTCGGCACCATCATTTGGCAAGTTTAGTAGAGATGAAATCAGAGAAGGTGTGAGGACGAAGGTCTCACGGGTGAAGGTAAAGAAGCAAGAAATGGAGTTTCCTTCGTCAGAGATTTTTGCGTTCTTGAAGAAGAATAGGGTTTCTTCCTCAAAGAAGTTGAAAACAACAGTTATCATGTCGCGTAAACCAGACTCCTGAACAAGAAAAAGAACAGTCCGTAGAGAGAAGTTGTGGTTATTGAAGAGATAGTGCCAGTTAACAAGAAAATCGGCGTTAACAATGACTGGTTTTTCTGATTTGGAAGATTTTTCGGCAGCTGATTTGGAAGCTTGGGTAGAGAAGAGAAAAGATAATCTTTTTGCCTTAGAGAGAGAACTTTTACAGTAGAAGAATTTGGAAGAGATAAAGTTGTACTGTAAAGGTTGTGAGGGGTTTAAATAGGAGGCAAAAATAACTCCTCAACTAGTAGATGAATGACACGTGTACATAAGTTAATTTTGAATTTGACAAAAATTAAATCTGAGCCGTTTACTCATAAAGACGGATGTCAAAAAGTGCGGTAAAATGGGTAACTACTATGGAATATAATGGTTTGAAATCCGTAGTTACTTTTTCAAAGCGTTTGAAATATTTTGAAATTTTCAGCGTGAAATACACGCGCCTGATAGTACACTGACACGCATTCAGACAGGTGCAGTTACTGAACTGCCTAGTTTTTAGAGAGGAATCATTAACCGTCAGTTTGATGTGATAAGCACGTGTGGGCAGTTGTCAAATCTAATCTTTTGGACTTATCCACACGCTACTTTCAGGGATGAAAACTATGCATGAATTTCTGAAAAGGATACTTAGCGTTAAAGTGGGAATCTTTTTAACGCTGAAGTCTTTTTGAGAACAGAATTTAATTTCTTAAAAGTTAAGGACAGAAATAATCGCTTGGATAAAAGGACATTTTTATTTATTAGAGATTGATTTTGTCATGCATAATAGATAAGCGCTAGTGAACAATGCATAAATTTTCAAAGTCATTTTTTATCACAGTCGCTTATGAGTTGAAACAAGTACAATTTTAAGGTTTCCCCCAAAATTGATGACTTATTAAAAAAAATGATTTAGACATAAACATAAAGTGGATTCCCCCTAAATTGTATGCCTATTAAATATGATGCTCTATGATTTAAGCGTTAAATCAATCATACCTAATTCACTTCTCAAAGTGAGAAAGTGTTGTTCGTTGAGCGCTTTGGTGAAGATATCTGCCAATTGTTTGTCAGTTCTAATGAAGTGCATGGAGATATCTTTCTTTTAAACATGGTCACGCAAGAAATGGTATCAAATGTCAATGTGTTTAGTTCTAGAATGAAAGACAGGATTTTGGGTCATAGCTAAAGCGCTTTGATTATCACAATGGATTGGGTAGGACCTAGGATTGTTCCATAATCTCTAAGTTGTTGCCTCATCCAAAGGATTTGTGCACAATAGCTCCCAACGGCTACGTACTCTGCTTCAGCTGTAAACGTAGCTATGGATTGTTGTTTCTTACTATGCCACGAAATTAGTCTATCAGCTAGAAATTGACATGTACCACTAGTACTCTTTCTATCTATTTTGCTTCCTGCAAAATCTGCATCTGAATAACCAATTAGTTCAAAAGGAGAGTCCCTTGGATATCATAAGCCCACATTTTGTGTGCCTTTTAGGTATTTAAGGATTCTCTTGGCAGCATTTAAGTGTGATTCTCTTGGATCAGGTTGAAAGCGTGAACATATGCATACCGAAAACATAATATCGGGTCTACTAGCGGTAAGATAAAGAAGTGATCCAATGATACCTCTATATTTAGTGATATCAATTTTCTTCCCATTTTCATCTTTATCTTTCTTAAGTGTTTGGCTCATTGGAATTTTTGAAGATGATGCATTTTCCATACCAAATTTCTTAATCATATCTCTTGTATATTTAGCTTGGTTTATAAATATTCCATTAGGGAGTTGTTTAACTTGTAATCCTAAGAAGATAGTTAATTCACCCATCATGCTCATTTCAAATTGATCTTGCATCATTTTCGAAAATTTCTCACACAATCGCTTATTAGTAGAACCAAATATAATATCATCAACATAAATTTGGACCAAGAGAATATCTTTGTTATGGGTGATTTTAAATAACGTTGTATCAACGCTGCCTTTTGAAAAACCTTTACCTATAAGGATGATAGAGAGAGTGTCATAACATGCTCTTGGTGCTTGTTTAAGGCCATAGAGTGCCTTATCTAATTTGTAGACCATACTTTTGCCATGGTTGTTGATGAATCTTGGAGGTTGCTCCACATAGACTTCTTCTTGGAGTTTAATATTCAGGAATGCACTCTTCACGTCCATTTGGTGCACTGTGAACTTGTTGAATGCGGCAAACGCTTGGAACATCCTAATTGCTTCAAGACGGGCTATTGGGGCATATGTCTCATCAAAATCAATACCCTCTTCTTGGAAACAACTCTGAGCGACTAATCTGGCTTTGTTTCTTATAACAATGCCATCTTCATCCATCTTGTTCCTAAAAACCCATCTAGTTCCAATAACTCCTTGGTGAGTTGGTCTTGGTACTAGCGTCTAAACTTTGATTCTCTCAAATTGGTTAAGCTCTTCTTGCATTGCTTCTACCCAACTTGAATCACTGGGCGCTTCATCCACTTTCTTTGGTTCCATTTGAGATAAGAAACTTGCGAACATGGACTCATTGATTGTAGCGGACCTAGTTCTGACAAGTGCTTCAATATCTCCAATTACTAACTCTGGTGGATGATCTCTAAGACATTTACGGTCTGGTTAGAACGGGTTGAGAGACTCTTGATTATCAATCGCTTGATTCTCATTTGTCACTGTCACTGTCGCAGTCGCTGCATCATTCACAGTTCTAATTTGCTCTTGATGATCATTCTCTTCATGATCATCAGCGATTCTAATACTATCATCATTTGTAACCTCATGAGTAACTTTAGGAATAGGCACAAAAATCTCATCATCCTCATCATCATCACTATCATCACAAAGATTGATTTGTGACGCCTGATGGGCAAGATCTTCAATTTCTACATCATCAAGATTAACCTTACTCGATTCTTGGTTAGCATCATCAAACACAACATGAATGGATTCTTCAACCTTCGATTTGATCTTATTTAGGATGCGAAAACTCTTTCCATTTTTGGCATAGCCTAGAAAGATTCCCTCATCCGCTTTAGGATCAAATGTCTTTAGGCTTTGGGATCCATTGTTATGAATGAAGCATTTTGAACCAAATACATGAAAATATGAAATGTGAGGCTTACGTCCCTTCCACAACTCATATGGAGTCTTCTTATGTTGCTTGTTGACCATACACCGGTTCTGAGTGTAGCAAGCAGTATTGATAGCTTCGGCCCAAAACCTTTGAGGCAGCTTAGACTCTGCAAGCATCGTCCTAGCGGCTTGTTTAAGAGTTCTGTTTCGTTGCTCGGCTACTCCATTCTGTTGAGGTGTTCTTGGAGCAGTATACTCATGAAGTATTCCAAGATCTATACAAAACTTCTCAACAAATTGGTTAGTGTTAGAAATTTCATGTTAGATGTTTTGATGATGACAATTAGGAATCTTGTTAGACCCCAAAGCTATGTATGCTTAAATTTCATAGATACTTGTATAAGCATTTGAACATTAGAAATGTATAGGCTTTATTTTATCTTTTACTTTTGACATTCTTAGATCAAGAAGTCGGTTAGATTAAGCGTTTGATACTTTCTGAGTGAGCTTATCAAGACTGCGAAATCTGAAGGCTCCAAGCGTCCAAGAAATCAATAGTGAATGAGGTTTGAAGAAGTTCACTCTAAGCGCCTGACATGTTCTGAGTGAGGTGTCAAGTAACGAAGACTGAAGTTTCAAGCGTCTACACTTCTAAATAAAGTCTGAAGACTTTTCCAAACGTCTAAACATTAAATAGTCCTCCAGATTAAATGGAACTTTCAGTTCATGAATGAAGCGTCTATCAAATGACAAAACATTCTCCTAAAGCGTCAGATCGAAAGGAGTTTAATGCAAATATTCTCAGTGCATTAAATGCCAACGGGCATTTAATTCAAATGCATTAAATGCTGATAAGAGCATTAAATGTGATAAGCACTTTCAGACGTTCGGAGAAGCCACCCTATTGGACTGTCAACAATTCAAAGACTGCAGCACCAACTTTTGTGCAGCAGATTTTCAGGAAAAAGGACAAAAGTTGTTCACTCGCGAAAGTGAGAGACACGCGCCCTTGCATGTGTCAAACGGACACTTTCTCCAAGAAAGCCTATAAATAGAACTTCAACAACAAGCCAAACATAGAACAATTATCAAGCCAAATTGCTGTTGCATTGAAGTCTCATTCCTTAAACTCTCAGAAAAGCCAGAATACTCAAGAAAATATTCTCTTTGCTTTTCATCAAATCCTGAGACAGTCAACCCAATATCTCAAACATTCTTTTTGAAGAAACTACACTACTACTGAGATATTCCAGTTGTTTGAACTTCATCAAAATCAAACAAACCCTTTTAGAAAAACCCTTATCCAAGCCTCGCGATCTGTGTGAAGTCGAAGTTGGATACTTGCATTATTTCTGGGTGAAAGAAGCAAGGGGATTGAAGTGATTTGGAGCAGAAATCTGTGTGATCAAGGAGCTCATGTCATCGACATCCATCTCTCCCTAATTTGTAGAAGATTCTGTGTGATTCTTTGAGAATCATCTTAGTGGATTGCCTCCAAGTGTTCGAGGAGAAGAAGGACGTAGTTGAGATTACACCACCCAACGAACCTTACAAATATTGTGTCATTTACTTTTCAGTCAATTCTTTTATCTATCATATCATTGCATAAATTGATTAAGTAAAACACAATCAAAAGCTAAGCAACTAAGAAACCTCTTGTGACGCTAAAGCTTTCAAAGAGAAGACTCTAAAAATCATTCCGCTGTGCTAACACTGATTAAAGAACTGAACGCTTAACCTACTTGGTCAAAGTATTCAAATCTTGAAGTCTGAGTTATCTTCCTTAAAACAGTCTTCATTGTACGCTTCGCCAAAGTGCCAATATTTTTAAGTGAACGCTTAAGTCAAGCGTTAGACACTTCAAGCGTCTATCTTTTCAAGCGTCCAAAAATCTTTTAGTACGAAACTTTTTGAAGTCGAAAAAGACTTCAGGGTCTATTCAACCCCCCCCCCCCTTCTAGACCCTTTCGTATGCCACTTAGGACTAACAGTTAGTAAATTCAGTTCCTCTATCGCTTCTAATTTTTGTCACCTTTGAATCTTTATAAGTTTGCAATTGACGAATTAGCGATGTGAGCTTGACACTAGTTTCATCTTTGGTCGCTAGAAATTCTACCCATGTATAGCGAGAGAAATCATCAACTATTACTAGCGAGTACTTTTTACCACTAACACTCATGATTTGAATAGGACCAAACAAATCTAGATGCAATAGTTCAAGAACTCTGGAAGTAGATAGGCATGGTTTCTTCTTAAAAGATGATTTAACTTGTTTACCCATTTGACATGCATCACATAAGCGATTCTTTTGAAAGGAACCCTTAGGTAATCCCTCTACTAGATTTAGCGATATTAACTGAGAGATTGCCTTAAAGTTGAGGTGATTCATTTTTCTATGCCATAACCAACCCAATTCATTTTGATTTTTAGCAACAAAGCATGTGGGGTTGTTATCAATTGTAGAATCCCAATCCACTACATATACATTGTTTGTTCTTTTTCCTCTTAATTTAGTAGACTTAATCTTAGCGTCGTTAACATAGCAGTAGTCACTTGAAAATTTTGCTTCAAAGCCTTTATCACAAAATTGACTAATGCTTAACAAATTATGCTTAAGACCCTCAACATAATATACATCACTAATCATGATGTTCCCCCTATGCATGATACCTATACCTTTGGTTTTACCTTTGGAGTTATCACCGAATATAACTTGAGGGCCATTGGTTGTACGATAGTTGACCAAGAGATCTTTTGATCCAGTCATATGCCTTGATGACCCACTATATATCGAAGTACCAAACTGAAGTATCGATGTTGGCTCTAGGTACCTGCATTAAAGGATAGTTCAAATTCTTCTTAGGTACCCATGTTGTCTTGGGTCCTTCATTGTTAGTAGCTTTGGCTTGAATTAAAACTTTAGGAACCCATATTTGCCTAGTCTTCATTGTAAGAATACTGGCCTTCTTGGGTTTCACATTGTGTTGTGTGTGCTTTTTTGGTGTATAATAATATCCTCGATTATAATAATAATCATAGTAGCGATAATATGATCTAGACTGCCTTGGATATTGACGCTGGTATTTCCTTGGCGCTGGCTTAGGAGTCGCTTTAGGCAATTGACGCTTAGCGTTTGATTTACTTGTAGATGGCTTATCCTTAGCCTTTTGAGCGTTTGGATGAACCTTCTTCTGTGAATCATTCACTTTTGTTTTCTCCTTATTTCTTGAGTTGGCATTGACCTTTGGGCTCTTACCATTGTTGCTTAGTTCATTTAGTGTTTGCCTTTGTGAACCTTTCTCAACAAAGAAAACACCCTTTCCTTTGTTATTCGCCGTAACCTTAGACGTTTTTTATTTTTGACCAAATTTATCACACCCTAAACCGGTCCTTTCACCAAAAAATCTGGTTACATTAGTCACATTATCTAGGTTTCTTGATGCTTTGGATAATGATGAGACGAGCTGCTCTGATTTGGCAAGTCTAGCAATCAGATCAGCTTCTCTCTTGACTATTATATCAAGATCACTTTTCAATTGAGTAATCTCACTCTCAAGCGATTGGTTCTTTTCAATGCATTGTTTCTGAACTTGCAACTCTGCTTTGAGCGTTACTTTATCACTTTTGAGTGATGAAATAATAGCGAAGTGGTTTTGATATATTTTGGCGGCATCTTGACTATCTTTATAATATTCATTAACTTTGTCAAGTAATTCATCATAAGAAAGAGGAAGAGATAATTCAGTGGTTACCTTTGGTAGCGAATTGTTAGACGCTTCATCATCTCTTGCCATAAGACAAATCAACGCTGAGTCGCTTGTTGGCTCATCATCACTACTTTCATCTGATGATTCCAGATCCTCTTCAGGTGCGGAGAATGGTTCAGATTCTGCTAGCAAACCTTGTTGGCGAAGGTTGCTCCTGAATTGGTTTCTATCCGCATAGTCTTGCCTTGTGGGCCTTAGACACATTTGGATAAGGGCAATTTACCTGGTAGTACCCTGGTTTCCTGCAATTATAACACATATTAGTTTTCATTTTCTGTTCAGTGGTTAATAGCTTGGAAATGACTGGCGCTGAGAGATTCTGAGTAGGAGTTGTAGGTGCTTGATAAGGAACTGGAGCTATTGTTGAGGTGCAGAATATACTGGCGCTTGATACTGAGACGCTGGTGTTGGGGGAGGAGTTTGAAATGAAGTTTGTCCAACAGGATTTCTCTTTTCATATCTTAGAAATTTCTTGAAGTTCTTTACCAATAAAGCCATCTCTTTTTCTTCATTTGATTCTGTCACTTTCACCTCACTAATCGCTTTACCCTTGCTTTTGGTGGTAGCGATTAATGCTCCTGATTCAGTCGCTAAAGTCGATGTGTCGTCGACTTCACCTAATTCGAACTCAAATACCTTTAATTCTGAAAACATATGTTCTGGAGTAAAAATCTCCAAAGTCTGTGATTCTCTCATAGCAACAGTCTTAATCAAGTACTTGCTTGGAAGACTTCTGAAAATCTTATTGACCATTTCCTTGTTGGTCAATTCTTTGTCTAATGACGCTAACTCTGTGATGAGCAAAGTGAACCTTGTGTCCAATTGTTCTAGCGTCTCATTGATCTATATCTTGAAATTCTCGAATCTTCTCATGGCTATGGAGAGCTTATTCTCCTTCATTTGTGTTGAGCCTTCACACACAATAACCAACTTATCCCATATTTCTTTGGAAGTTTTACATTGCTTGATCTTGTTCAACAATGCATCATTGTCTCCTAACGTTGAGTAAAGTGCACTTCGTCCAACATTATCTAGATTTGCTCTTTTCCGATCATCTGACGTCCATTCTAACTTGGGTTTCTCGACATATCCATCTGGAGTGGCTTCATCAGCTCCAGGTGCTCGAGTTATTACTTTCATGATCTTAATGGGGCCATCTGAAATTACATCACACATTTCATTATCGCAAGAACATAAATATGCGAATGCTTTAAGTTTCCAAGAATCATAGTTTGACTCTACCAACTTAGGCATTTTGTTAAAAGCAATAATGAGATGTTTTGAAAGAGAGAGTTTTAAAGTGACTAAGTTTAGAAAAATGGATCTAAACAAGCAGTTACGCTAGGAAACGCTTAGGTTTCTACTTCAACCGCTCTGATACCACTTGGTGGTCCCAAGTGGCATACGAAAGGGTCTAGAAGGGGGGGGGGGGTTGAATAGACCCTGAAACCTTTTTCAACTTCAAAAATTCGTATCACTTTTAAAGATTAGAACGCTTAAAAAGCTGAGCGCTTGGTGATAAGTTCATATTTTACAGTATTTTATGCCCCATTGTGATATGATTTGATCGTTACTCTGATCACTTTTTATCCCTCATAATGCTTTGATTGGTATATATTTTGTTTTGTAGGATAAAAGTTGATTTACGCATGAAAGACGAGAAATACTATAACATGATTCGTTTGAGTGTCTCTACTTCATCTAAGATGAAATCATTTGTCGTATTTTATATGTGAAAGCCTTTTTAGCCATGCTTATGTGAATTGTTGAGGATTTAAAGCATTGAGCGATCAATTTTGTCAACTTTGAAATGTGTGTTGAGTGTGCGAAGTCATGAAATGATTTAGGCCATCTTTCATTTTCTTTAACCTTACAATTGGCCTTCACGATATTACATAATCTCTAGACCTTATTTTGAGCCGTATTGATAAGAATGGAGTGTGTTTAGCACACTAAAAACCACCATTCGATTTTCTTTCGCAAGCCACACCAACCACCCTTTAGCCTAAAAGAAAGAAAAACAAAGTCTATTTCCCAAGTAAGAGAGCATATAACTTCATATCATTTAGCTTTAATTTGGGTTTACGCTTTGTTTTGGGTGTCGAATCTCATGGATTAATGGGTTAAAAGGTGTGTTTGTTCTTGATGATCTTGAAAAACTTTGAGGTCTTGAGTTTATGTGAAATAAAGAGAGGAAAAAGAAATGTTGTGAGTTGGCTAAAGAGTCGAGAGATTGGAAGTTACCGAAAAATATATTATGTGAGCTCTCTCTCGACTTGGCTAGGAACTGAGCTTCAATGTGATTTATTTGGTTTGGGAATCATTTTTCCACCCCTAGCATCAAAAGAAACAAGTTTTGGGGTTATGAGTTCAAGGGGAAAAGAAATCAGAAAGCTATAAGTGGCGAGATGTGGAGATTTATTCAGTGATAAGTGAGTGTTTAGCTCGATAATACTGAGTTGTATGCTTTCTTGAGTTTAGTCACTTTATCCATATATTCCCGTCCAAGCCATTACCTAACCTTACGTTACAAGCCAAAAAGACCTTTTGATCTTGACTTTCACATTTCATGCACACCGATAGGTTAGCAAAGTTTTGAAGTGTTTTAATGTTTTTATTATCTAATGAGTTTGCATAATCTTGTTTAAAGTGTGCTCTTGACATAAAAATGGATTTGGAGTTCATGATTTCGAGATGGATTCGAAGATGTTTGGGGGCTTTCAAATTGTTGAGTGTTCTAGGTAAAGTGTAACTTGACATAATCATTTTCGAGGGTCTAATTCTTTTACGTGCTTGATTATTGACACATGAATCTTTCAAGATCCCAAACCAAGTTGTAAAATCTGAACTTATGAGTACTTGTTCACCATTTAGTGATCGAGACGATCATAGCCTAGTTGGGGGGTAGTTGATAAGTCCATATTTTACAGTATTTTATGCCCCATTGTGATATGATTTGATCGTTACTCTGATCACTTTTTATCCCTCATAATGCTTTGATTGGTATATATTTTGTTTTGTAGGATAAAAGTTGATTTACGCATGAAAGACGAGAAAAGAGATCCAAATTGAGCTTGAAATTGAAGAAAGAAACAAAAGAAGATAGTTGACGAAAGATTTTACACAATATTCATATTTAAACGAGGTTTTCATCCTCTTACAGGCCGAATCAGATTAAGGTTTCTTCTTCAATATTGTAGATTTGTTTCTTAGCTTCTCGTGGCAACTTGAATCACCTCAATCCGACATGTGTAGAGAGAGTTATGATTACAATATGAAAGCTGCGAATTCTGCGTGAGACGACCGCGGCACAGGACCGCGGTCCTACTTCGGAAAATTGGTTCGCACTTTTAGTGCCGCGGTCTGATAGAAGTTTGTGCCGCGGCTCAGTGCCCTGCTGCCCTATTTTTTATGTCCGCCGTTTTTGGTCTTTATAACACATTCTTCACTTATCAAAAGACTAGACATGCTCTAAAACACCAAGGGGGAGCCATGGGATTTCTCGTCTTTTTAAAATACTGTAAAATATGGACTTATCACCAAGCGCTCAGCTTTTTAAGCGTTCTAATCTTTAAAAGTGATACGAATTTTTGAAGTTGAAAAAGGTTTCAGGGTCTATTCAACCCCCCCTTCTAGACCCTTTCGTATGCCACTTGGGACCACCAAGTGGTATCAGAGCGGTTGAAGTAGAAACCTAAGCGTTTCCTAGCGTAACTGCTTGTTTAGATCCATTTTTCTAAACTTAGTCACTTTAAAAATCTCTCTTTCAAAACATCTCATTATTGCTTTTAACAAAATGCCTAAGTTGGTAGAGTCAAACTATGATTTTTGGAAACTTAAAGCATTCGCATATTTATGTTCTTGCGATAATGAAATGTGTGATGTAATTTCAGATGGCCCCATTAAGATCATGAAAGTAATAACTCGAGCACTTGGAGCTGATGAAGCCACTCCAGATGGATATGTCGAGAAACCCAAGTTAGAATGGACGTCAGATGATCGGAAAAGAGCAAATCTAGATAATGTTGGACGAAGTGCACTTTACTCAACGTTAGGAGACAATGATGCATTGTTGAACAAGATCAAGCAATGTAAAACTTCCAAAGAAATATGGGATAAGTTGGCTATTGTGTGTGAAGGCTCAACACAAATGAAGGAGAATAAGCTCTCCATAGCCATGAGAAGATTCGAGAATCTCAAGATACAGATCAATGAGACGCTACAACAATTGGACACAAGGTTCACTTTGCTCATCACAGAGTATTTACATAACCCAATCATAATGCTTTGATTGGTATATATTTTGTTTTGTAGGATAAAAGTTGATTTACGCATGAAAGACGGAAATTAATGATTCATTAAACACAAAACATCACAAAGTATTCACATAAGCCAATCACCTCTTTCCATTCGATTTATTATCTTGTTTATCACATAGTTGTCTTTGATTATTTTCATAGTATAATCAACCATCATCTTATAATTTGATTTAGCTTAGAGTTAGATAATATAGCAATTACGATCATTGAATCCAATTGTCCCTGTGGAGACGATACACTCCCGGCTAAATAGTCCACTTTATTACTTTGCACGACCTAGTATTCTTGCTAGGAATTCGCGTGTCACTTGGGTCAGGCGCTTCAGTAAAGATAACTTAGACTTAGTGATTTCTGCAATTTACCAAAGTAGGGTAATGCTTAGATCACTTAATCAGGGTTAGTACAGCGGAAATGATTTTTTTAAAAGCTTTAGCGTTCGTTTTGATTAAATAGTCACTTAGCAGATTTAGCTTGTCTTTTTCAGAATAGATAGAACAATATGAAACAAGACAATAATGAAAGTAATGACACAAGATATATAGGTTCACTGTGTTAGGAAATTTCATGTTAGATGTTTTGATGATGACAAGATAGAATTTATGTTAGACCCCAAAATATAATGTAAGTTTATGTTTCATAGATCAATTGTATAAGCGTTTGAAAGTATGTAACTATGTTAAGCTTGTAATTTTTTATTTTATAGATTTTAGACTAAGTACTAGATACCGAATCGCTAATAGAATTCTAGGTGAGTCTATTAGAGAAGAAGTTGAAGATTAGCGTCTGAAGTCAGAAGAAGATAAAGAATAATCCTTAGCGTCTGTCAATCGCTAAAGGACTATTTCAGGATTTATGAATCAAGCGCTCAAAGCACTCTAGCGATCAGAATCAGATTCACCTGAAATAATTTCTCAAGTCATGAAGGATTTAAATGCAATCATTCAACGGACATTTATTTCAAACGGGAAATAAATTCAAAACGCATTAAATGCCTGATAAGAGTATTAAATGTGATAAGCCAATATGACTTGTAGCCAAGCCACCTTTTGACTAGACTGTCAAAAATTCAAAGTTTATAGTTGCTCCCGTCCAATCGGAACCAGTAAATTTTTAGAAATGTCAGAGAAAAGGTATACTCACGCACCCCGTGAAAGACACACTCCTACATGTGTCCAACAGACATATTCCCAAGAAAAAGCCTATAAATACCTTACCTCTATCAAACCCTAAAAGGTTACAGATATACAGTAGAACAGAACAGATACATAATACACAAGATACACACAAAAAGAAAAAGCTTAGAAACTCTATAGCCAAATTCCTTCAAGCTTTTTACATACATTCCTTACAGTCACAAATATCTCAAACATCTTCCAAAGAAGAGATCGAAATTCTTACTGAGATATTCTAAGTTATTTGATCTTTCCAAAAACAAACAAACCCTTGTGATAAAACCCTCAACCTTTCATCTGAGTGAGAAAGTTGTTGATACCCCTTACAGACAGTATTTCTGAGTGAGAGAATCTTGTAGAAGACGATCTTCATTGGTGCTGACATCTGTGTGATCAAGGAGCCCGAGATCATTTTCACCTTGTTACTATCTTGTAGAAGATTCTGTGTGATTCTTTGATAATCATTTTAGTAAATTCCCTCCAAGTGAAAAAGGAGAAGAAGGACGTAGCTGAGATTACATCACCCAGTGAACCTTATATATCTTGTGTTATTTACTTTTACTATTGTCTTGCTTTATATTATCTGTATCTATTCTGAAAAAGACAAGTTAAATCTGCCAAGCGACTATTTAACCAAAACGAACTCTAAAGCTTTAAAATCATTTCCGCTGTGCTAACCCTAATTAAGTGATTAAAGCTTTTACCCTACTTTGGTAAATTGCCAAAATCACTAAATCTATGTTATCTTTACTAAAGCGCCTGATCCAAGCGCTCAGTTTCCTAAGTGTTCTAATCTTTAAAAGTGATACGAAATTTTTGAAGTAGAAAAAGATTTTAGGGTCTATTCAACCCCCCACCCCTTCTAGACCCTTTCGTATGCCACTTGGGACCATCACACTGGGTGATGTAATCCCAACTACGTCCTTCTTCTCCTTTTTCACTTGGAGGGAATTTACTAAGATGATTATCAAAGAATCACACAGAATCTTCTACAAGATAGCAAATGGGTGAAAATGATCTCGGGCTCCTTGATCACACAGATTTCAGGCTCCTTGATCACATAGATTTCAGCACCAATGAAGATCTTCTTCTACAAGCATCTCTTACTCAGAAATACTGCCTCTAAGGGTTTTTCAACAACTTCTCACTCAGATGAAAGGTTGAGGGTTTTATCACAAGGGTTTGTTTGTTTTTGGAAAGATCAAACAACTTGGAATATCTCAGTAAGAGTTTAGGTTTCTTCTTTTGAAGATGTTTGAGATATTTGTGACTGTAGGGAATGTATGTAAAAAGCTTGAAAGATTTTTGACTATGGAGTTTCTAAGCTTTTTCTTCAGCAAATTTTTCTTGTGCATGTACGTATATCTCTATCTCTATGTATCTTTTTAGGGTTTGCTGGAATGAGGTATTTATAGGCAATTCTTGGGATTATGTCCGTTGGACACATGTGAGAGCGTGCCTTTCACGCGGCTCATGATTATACCTTTTCTCTGACATTCCTGAAATCCTGCTGGTTCCGATTGGACGGGAGCAGCTAAAACTCTGAAGTTCTGACAGTCTAGTCAAAAGGTGGCTTGTCCACAAGTCATATTGTCTTATCACATCTAATGCTCTTATCAGGCATTGAATGCATTTGAATTTGAAATAAATGTCCGTTGAATGATTGCATTTAAGTCCTTCATGACTTGAGAAATTATTTCAAGTGAATCTGATTCTGATCGCTAGAGTGCTTTGAGCGTTTGATTCAAGAATCCTGAAATAGTCCTTTAGTGTTTGACAGACGCTAAGGATAAATCTTCATCTTCTTTTGACTTCAGACGCTGATCTTCAACTTTTTTTGACTTCAGACGCTGATCTTCAACTTCTTCTCTAATAGACTCACCTAGAATTCTATTAGTGATTCGGTATCTAATACTTAATCTAAAATCTACAATAAAAAATTACAAGCCTAACAAACTTACATACTTTCAAACGCTTATACAATTGATCTATGAAATATAAACATACATTATATTTTGGGGTCTAACATAAAAAATCCTATCTTGTCATCATCAAAACATCTAACATGAAATTCCTAACACGTAAGGATGCATGGATAATCATGGATAGCTTTTGATTTTGTTCTGTTTTGCCGTGTTTTAGAGAACCAACATTATAGAAATTGGTTGTAAAGGTAAGTGTGTTACCTTGGATAGTTTGACATTTTGGATGATGTTTCAGGTTGTTAAGAAGAAGAATGTAGAGAGAAATAAAAAAAATATACAATGATTTTTATTTCTCTCTACAAAAAATATATATATATATATATATACAATGACTTTTATTTCTCTCTACATTCTTCTTCTTAACATGGTATCGCTAGCTTGGAGATCTTCTCTCCCAATTTCAGATCGCCATTGTTGAAGCTTCAAATCTTGAGGTTTAATCGATCAATCCTTCGTTTTATCTTCGATTTTCTGATTTTCTGTGGTTTTCCCCAATTTATCTCCCTTCTTGGAATCTTATGTTTAATTACCACAGTTGTCTTGGATTTTGGATAGTTTCTTCCAAAATGCCCTATTTTTTCATCCTTTTTTTGATTAATTACTGCATCTTTGCCCTAATCTTGTAATCGATTAGCCAATATGTCAACGCATGAAGAGAAATCATCTTCATCTAGTTCTTCAATTATAACCGATATCAATGGTCCTCTCTTTGTCCATCCCTCGGATGTTCCGAGTCTTAATCTTGTGGCTCATGAATTACGCGGATTAGAAAACTATGGCGTATGGTGTGAGGCCATGAAACTAGCCCTAAATTACAAAAGCAAAATTGGTTTTGTCACTGGTAAATGCAAGAAACTTGATGAAGATGATCCTAGGTTTGATCAATGGGAAAAATGTAACGCGTTGGTCCTTTCTTGGATTTTGAAGTGTGTGAGTAAGGATATATACAATGGCTTGGTCTACTGTGATAGTGCAGCAGATGCCTGGAAGGATCTTGAAGAGCAATTTAGCAAAACAAACAGATCAAGAATATTTTCTTTATTCAGAGAAATCAACTCCTACACACAAGGAACCAATGCGATTACTGCTTACTACTCTAAATTGAGACAGATGTGGGAAGAATATGATTCCTTAGTGAATCTTCCTAACTGTGAATGCAAGGCTTCAAAGGATTTCTACAACTATGCTTAAGAACACAAACTTATGCAGTTCTTGACAGGCCTTCATGACTCTTATAGTCATCTTAAATCCCAAATTCTTATGATGGATCCCTCACCTACGCATAAGCAAGCATATTCCATGATATGCAATGAAGAATCACAAAGAGGGATAACACATCATCTGTTGAGAGTCCTATAACTTTCTACTCTAGTGGCATAAACAGAGGGAAGTCTGAAATTATCTGTGAAAATTGTAATATACAAGGCCACAACAAAGATAGTTGCTATAGACTAATTGGATATCCACCAAGAGATAGGGGCAGAGGAACAAATTACAGAGTAAGAGGATAAGGCAGGGGCTATTCTTCAAATCAAGCTACTGCTGTGGGAAATCTATCTGAGAATAATGAACAAAGCAGCAACTATAACTGAAATCCTACCAACTCTACTCAATCAGCATCCTCTGCAGATGTTAATAGCTTCACTACTTCTTTCACTCAAGCACCTGGCTTTTCTCAACAACAATACCAGTAGCTACTGAGTATGATCTAGAATACCAGTAACTCTTCTGGACAAGATTTGGGCCCACCAACTTCAAACAATGTGACAGGTACCAGTAATGTTGTCTCAAGTAACCTCTATAAGCTATATGCTTTATTTTCAGCATCTGTTGATACTGGATGGGTAATAGACAGAGGTGCCATTCACCATATATGTTGTAACTTAAACCTGTTTAGCTCTATGAACTTTGATATGCCAACACAAACCTCTGTTAAATTGCCTACTGGACATATTGCAGCTATTAATCAAATAGGGACTGTTAAATTAGGAGAGGATATCGTTCTTCAAAATTTCCTTTATATTCCACATTTCAGATTTAATCTCCTATCAGTCTCTAGGTTTACACAAGAGCATAAGTGCAGTGCTGTTTTTTACCCTAACTTTTGCCCGTTTCAGGATATATGGAATGGCAGGATAAAGGTGATTGGTAAGGCCAGTAATGGTCTCTATATTCTTCAGCCTACCACCACTTATTCAGATATAAAGAAAGTGGTTCAATCCTTGAATCAAAGTTCTTCTTTACCTTATGTTACTGAGTTTACATCTTCTAGCAATAAAGAATTTTGTATGAACACTGCTTAATTTTCTGATTGTAATAAAATCCATTTTTCTAATACTACTCCAAGTTGTTGTGTTACTGTTGATTCTCATTTAAGGCACTTAAGCATGACACATATGTCCTTTTCCAGAATGAAAATGTTACCTCATGTTGGTTCTTCTCTCAAAACTGATATCACACATTGTCCTATCTGTCCTGTTGCCAAACAACCTAGGAATCCTTTTCCTCGTAGAACACACATCACTAAACAGATTTTTGAAATTGTGCACCTTGACATATAGGGCCCTTATAAAGATCCAACTCATTCCAATCACAGATATTTTCTTACTGTGGTTGATGATTTTTCAAGGGTCACATGGGATTTCCTCATGCATTATAAAACTGATATCTTATCCATTATGCAATAGTTTTTTGCTTATGTAAGAACTCAGTTTAACACTAACATCAAAATTATAAGAACTTATAGGGCTTGGGATTTTTTCAAATCCTCTTGTACTGATTTCTTTACTTCTGAAGGTGTTGTGCACCAAAGTTCTGTTCTGTATACCCCACAACAGAATGGTCTTGTAGAGAGGAAACATGGACACATTCTAGATGTTGCTAGGGCTTTGATGTTCCAATCTCATGCCCCCATTAAATATTGGGGAGAATGCATACAAACTGCTACATATTTGATTAATAGGACACCTACACCATTGTTAAAAGGGAAAACTCCTTTTGACATCTTACACAATAGAGTGCCTAGTCTTATACATCTTAGAGTGTTTGGATGTCTTTGTTATGCCAAAATATTGCCTATTATAGATAAATTCTCTCACAGGTCAAAGCCTTGTGCTTCTGCTCCAAAGGCTTATAAGCTTTTAAACATAGCCACTAATACCTTTTTTGTATCTAGGGATGTGATCTTTCATGAATCTGTGTTTCCTTTTGCTGTGGTTAATCCTACACCTTCAGATAATTTTATGACTACTGATATGCAATCCTATCATGATGATTTGATATCCCCTTATTATGGAGGTGATCCTCCAAATACCGCTGATACTGGAATTAATTCTTCTATTTCTTCTGATTCTGAAATTATGGATATACCTAGAAGATCTTCTAGAATCTCTACTAGGCCTGTTTGGTCAAAAGATTTTATCTGTCCTACCTTAGATAAATCTGATAATAATATATCTTCTAATGCTATCTCTTATACTCACTTGCATCCTGCTCATCAAAAAATTGTATACTCCTTACACACTTTCACTGAGCTTGCTTCTTTTCATGAAGCCATTAAAGATGTGAGATGGAGAGTTGCTATGACTGAGGAGCTTAAAGCTCTAGAAAAGAATCACACTTGGGAAATTGTTGACCTTCCATCAAATAAAAAACCCATTGGTTGTAAGTGGGTATACAAGGTCAAGCTTAAATCTGATGGTACTTTTGATAGATTCAAGAACAGACTTGTAGCTAAAGGCTACACTCAGAAACCTATCATGAGAGTTTCAGTCATGTGGTGAAAATAGTTACTGTTAGATCTGTTTTGGCTTTGGCATCTATTAATAATTGGCCATTGTTTCAGCTGGATGTTACTAATGATTTTTTACAGGGTGATTTGAATGAGGAAGTGTACATGACTCTTCCAGCAGGATTTGGCACTCAGGGGGAGTTATCTTTATCTTTATCTTCTTCTTACAACACCAAAGTCTGTAGACTGCTCAAATCCTTATATGGATTAAAGCAGGCTTCAAGACAATAGAATGCTAAATTTACACAAGCTTTACTTCATATTGGTTATTTTCAGTCCAAACATGATTACTCTATATTTACCAAAAAGGTTAACAGTAAAATTGTTGTCTTACTTGTATATGTTGATGACATCATTATTACTGGTAATGATGAGAGCATGATTTCTGAATTAAAGATTTATTTACACAATACCTTTTATATTAAAGATCTTGGAAGCTTAAAATATTTTCTGGGCATTGAGCTTATGAGAAATAAGCAAGGTATTCATTTATGCCAAAGAAAGTAAATTTTAGATCTGTTGAAAGAAACTGGTATGAGTGCTTGCAAACCTGTTTCAACTCCTCTTGAGCAAAATTTAAAATTGACTAGTATTGAGTATGATGAAGGCATTAAGAGTGATATAGATGATCCTTTGCTAGAGGACGTTAATGAATATCAAAAGCTTATTGGAAAGTTAATATATCTAGGAATGACAAGGCCTAATATTGCTTTTTCAGTTCATTTATTATCTCAATTCATGCATAATCCAAAGAGATCACATTGGTTGGCTGCATTAAGAGTCTTGAGATATCTTAAAGGCACAGTTGGTCTTAGATTATTTTTGTCTTCTGAAAGTACATTAAACTTCATCACTTTCTGTGATGCAGATTGGGCATCTTGTCTGATGACTACAAGGCCAATTACTGGATTCTTTATTAGACTTGGTGATTCATTACTTTCTTGGGAAAAAAAGAAGCAGAAAACCATATCCAGATCTTCCTGTGAGGCTGAGTATAGGTCTGTGGCTGCTGCTGCATGTGAGGTGATATGGATAATCGGAATTCTTAAAGACCTGGGAGTGGATCTTAAAACTTCTGTTAAGATTTACAGTGATAGTAAATCTACTATGAGCATTGTAACTAATCCCGTTTTACATGAAAGAACAAAACACATCGAAGTAGATTGTCATATGATAAGAGATCTCATTCAAGGAGGACTAATTCATTTGGAGTATATTAGAAGTGAGCAACAACCTACAGACTTGTTGACTAAAGGCATTGGAAGTGAACAACATAGGAATTTACTTTGCAAGTTTGGTCTTAAAAATGCTTTTTGTTGAGTTAGAAAACGTGTTTTAGGTTTTTTTAAGCTGTTAATTATTTATTTTACAATTGTCAACTGGGGTAAAAATATCCATCTCTTTTGTATCTGTAAAGATAATTTTCTCATTATTCAGAAATACAGAATATACAATGACTTTTATTTCTCTCTACATTCTTCTTCTTAACACAGGTGAAGGATGTCAAATAGGCTGCAACATATGAAGGTAAGAGTATGGAATTGATGCTAGTGGACTATTGTGCAAATGAGTTCAACAAATAGCAAGGAAACGGGGACGACATTTGAAATTCCCAGAAGGTGATAGGACAACTTGAAGAAACAAGTTAAGCGCACAAAAGAAATTCAAGTCATTTGGGCCCATGATCTCACCAATCTAAAGGTTTACTGGACTTCACTTTTAGTTCAACTTTTCTCCGTTCCTTAGAGATCATATCCAATGTCCCACCATAGATGATAAATATCACCTCTTGTTCCAGTTGTCCATGTGTATTTTCTCTATCAAAGTAGATTTGTGGTTAAAGGAAATACATATGTTGACAATTCTGTCCATTTTTTAGAGTTAAAATTAAACGTTTCCATACTATATAAATAGTTGTTTGATTATGTAAAATTTTACAACATATGTACAAAATAAATATATTCGATTGTCTTGTTAGGTTTATGTCCTCAAATGCTATTAGAGGATTAGAGAAAAAAATGACATTATAAAATTATAATTGTTATTATTCTTTTCAATAAAGGCATTTTAGTTGTTTACTCTATTATTGTCATTTATATACTGTAATTATCTATAAGTCTATGAATACAAGAGTTAACTCTCCAAGGCACTAGAGGAGTTTAATACTTGTATACTAAATTAGTCTGCAAGTCGAGGATTCCCAATTAGGCATTGGAGATCATCAAGGCTTGTATGATATGAGTTTTGACAAGAGAAGTATCTGTCAATCACTAGGAAGTAGTGAAGAACTCAAATTATAGGTGCACTAATGAAGGTCATAGCACTCAGACATGACTCGAATTGATTCTGTCACATGGGTTTTTACTCTTTGATAGTCAATAACATAATTGATTAATTGTAATAGGTGTGTCTGAACTTTAGACCCGAGGAATCGAGTTGAAGATATACTTGTGATGTTAGGTTTGTCATTAGAGTAGTTAGACCCAATTCACTCTTTGGTTGGGTCGACCTCGAACTGCAACCTAATGGGCAAGTAGTAGTCTTAACTGACATTCAAGATGGAATTCATTCCCTCGAAAGTGAACGAGAAATTATCCTATACATTTATAAATAAGTTAGATCTTAAGTCTTTGGCCAAAGCTTATGAACTGTTTGAGAAAGAATCAAATAAAAAAGCTCACTGATCTAGACTTATTATAAATATAGCATAGAGTCAAGTTTATGAGTTTGACCATAACCATGACTCTTACTTGACCGGGATATGGAAACGAAGAGCTTGTATTCACACGGGAATTACAATATTAAAGGTAAACAATGATCTAATCACTTCATCTTATTTGGGATATAATGTGGGCCACTTGACTTGCTAGGTATTACCCACATTCAATAGAATCCTATCATTGCCAAATAAAGATGAATCTAAAGAGTCATGCTTAAAAAGAAAAAATTGAACGAACATATGGAATATTTCTTGTAGCAATATTTTAAATATTAAACACTTAAAATTAATTAAATGGAATTATTTATTTGGAGGAATAAGTTAATTCAATTATAATTAATATATTATTTCTTAGAGAAATAAAGTTAATTAATTATCCAATATATTATTTAATTAGATTAATTAATTGGATTGAACTAATTAATTAAATAAAAGATTGGACTGAGCTTAAAATTGGTGCACCATGAGGTGCACCGTGACCATGTGTGGGGTGGCCCTAGAGGCATCCTATATAGGCTAATTTAAGCCCAAGGTTGTAACTTATGTGATATAAAGACATCACTGCATTAAACCTAGGTTATAACACAAGTCATAATACACTTGAGCTACAAGAAAAGAAAAACTCTCTCCCCTCTCTCTTCATAGCCGTTGGCCTCCAAGCTAAAGAAGGAGGAATTTTTCGTTCAAGTTTTTAGGCAAGATAATTAAGAGGCAGCACCTTTGTACTGCTCAGATCATTAATCAGTCAGTCGGATCAGTTCACGAAAAGTTTGAGGATTTCAAGAAGTTGAAGAAAGATTGAGATTCTCCAACCACTTCGCTACAACGGGTAATGTACTTAAATCATTATCATACATGCACATGTTTAAACCCCGGGTTGATCCTGAATTTGGGAAATTTGAAAAAAAAAAAAAATTACACCGTTTCCGCTACGTTTTCATTATTTTTCCCATATTCCTTTAATTGTTATGGATAGTGTGCCAATGATGGCCAGAGGCATTGTATACGATATCTTACAGATGTTGAGATCTCTTAGATCATGCTCATGAATGAGAACTTTTCACATTGGACCATTTCAGTGTTTAGATATGTTGACAAAAGGGTGCAATGTGAAAGTTTATAAATGAGAACTTTCACATTGCACCATTTCAGTGTTTAGATATGTTGACAAAAGAGTGCAATGTGAAAGCTTATATCTTTGGAGTGTGGTCCAAGAGATTTCAGCATTCATAAAGTATCATATACAAGGAATCTAGCCATTGTGGGCACACTTTTCATGACGATTAAACGAATATCTTTGAGATCTCTTTAAGGTTAGATAATTGAACTTTTTTTGTGCATATGTCGTAAAATCTTACATATACAAACAAATACTTATTTAGTATCGAAACATTTAATTTTAACTCTAACAAATTGATATACTTGTTCATGTATACATCTCTTAAGTTAAAAATCTTCTTTGACAAAGCAAATACACATGGACAACAGGTGATACTTATCATCTATGGTGGGACATTGCAGACCATTGTTTCTGTTGGGAAATTACTTCGAAAATAACCTCAAAAAGTACGCAGCGGAATTTATATTAAAGAATCTATCTCTAATGCGTACATGCATGATATTAAAAAAATAATTTAAATCAAACATACTATGGCAAGGGATAACTAATTAAACAATTTAATTAATAATATTGATTAACTATAGCTAGCAATTAAAAAACTAACTAATTAAACAATTTAATTAAAACTAATTAATTAATTGCATGCTATAGAAATAAAATCAATAATTAAAACAAAACAAAATAATACAACCTTCCTCCGAAGATTGAACCGAGCCGGTGGAATGCACCGCAACAAAACACCTCTTTCTTGTCGGAGGAAATCGAGCTCTCACACCGCATAGCCTTCTTCGCAAAGCCTCGCTTTAAACCCGGGAGTGTGGGCACCCAAAATAAAATTAAATACTAAGTTAAAATTTCTTAAAAAGAAATTTTATAAACTTTGCAAATATATTTCTAAAATTAGAAAATTCTTTTGCAATATATTTTGTTGTGTTTTGAACTTCCATTTAACCCTTTATTTATAGGTGTTCAATGGTTGAAAACATTGGTTTTCAATCTATGTGGGACAATTGCCAAGGAAAAATCTAGGCATAAGGCTGGCCACCCGTGCACCCGGCGGCTAGAACACCCATTCCAATCTGCCGAGGCACGTCGCGGGCGTGCTTTTCTTTTTTTTCTTCTTTAAATTAAATTAAATCAAATTTAATTTAACTTTAATCCAAATATCTTTCTCTAAAGATAATTGCCACATCTTTTTTTATCTAAGTTCAAAAAACAATCCATCCAATGAACCATTTAGTATTTAATCGAGTTTCTATTCGAGGCTTGCGAAGGGACCTTAGGGAAAAATTAATTCTAGCTCCAAATGGGTCAAATCGAATTACCATCGCATGGTAATATTTGATTACCATTTAACAATATTTAAGTCCACTAAATAAATATTGTTGCACTCTAGAATGAATTAAATTACTCAAGAGTTCACATACTTAAGAATATTACAACCAACTCCTCTATCGAAATATCCGTGAAGAACTAAAATCAATGCTACTATTATTTTATTCTTTACCTCTTATCCTAAAATTGCTGATTTGCTCATTGTCAACTTTTCATACGAAAACTCATTTTTCGTTTAATTTCAGTGACACTTCACCTGAAATACTTTGGCCAAAGTTTTAGAATAGCTAAACATTGCAAATCCATTCAAGGGAATATTTTTTATATCTCATGAAGATTATAGATTCCTTATGAATGTCCTTCATAATCACATTTCATGCAATTACTCAATGTATAAAGTATATTGGCCACCGAGACCTCACTTCTGAATACATCAAAGTAATATACACTAGATGCATTAGTCCACGACAATCATAGGATTTAGAGTTGTTGTTCAAATTATTTATTTTCAATAGTAGCCAAAAATAAATAACTTAATTGGTCCGGTTCAGTGTTTCAATCTCATTGATTTACACGAATATACTATATATGGAATCCGCATTCCCATGATTAAGACAAATCATCGAATATAGTATATTATAGTCTTTAGCAGATAAGACGCTCATTCTTATCACCGACTACAACCAATTTATAATAATATATGACACATATAACCCAAGTTTTTTCATGGAACAACACTTCTATTTGGATTATCATATATTATATTGGACTACGTCTATCTTATAGTATGATTTCTATAATACTCATAACTTGTAACAAAAATAATAAAGATCAATTTCACAAACGAAATATAAACGTTTCATATAATTAGATTTTTAGGGCACAATCCCTAACAATCTTCCACTTGCCCTCAAATCCAATTAGCCATATATCTAATACCCATCCCTTCTAAATAAGAGTCAAAACTCTTTTGTGCCAATGTTTTAGTGAAGGGATCTGCTAAATTATTAGTTTGGCTATCTTGCTAACTACAATCTCTCAACGATCTACATATTCTCTAATGATGTGATACTTTCTCTCAATGTGCTTCGAATGCTTATGGCTTCTTGGTTCTTTAGAATTGGCTATAGCACCAGAATTATCACAATGGAGTGTGATCGGTGTTAGCCCTTCTCTAACAACCTCTAGATCCATAAGAAACTTTCTTAGCCAATAAGATTCTTTAGCAGCTTCAGAAGCCGCCACATATTCAGCTTCCATAGTGGAGTCTGCGATGTAAGATTGTTTTATGCTCCTCCAACTAATGGCTCCTCCACCAAGAGTAAACACATATCCCGAGGTGGAACGTCTAAAATCACGATCAGATTGAAAATCTGAATCCGAGTAACCCATTGGTAACAACTCCTCACTTTGATAGACAAGCATATAATCTCTAGTCCTTCTCAAGTACTTTAGAATATGCTTCACCGCTACCCAATGTTCTGGTCCAGGGTTCGACAGATATCTACTGACCATTCCTACAGCATAACAGACGTCTGGCCTCGTACAGAGCATAGCATACATGAGACTACCCACAACGGAAGCATAGGGTACATTTCTCATGTGTTCTTCCTCTTTAGGTGTTTTAGGACACTGTTCTCGAGAAAGCTGGATTCCATGTCTAAAAGGCAATGACCCTTTCTTGGAATCCGCCATGTTATACCTTGGCCAATATCTTATCTATATATGCAGCTTGTGATAAGACTAGCATCTTGTTCTTTCGGTCTCGCAAAATCTTGATCCCTAAAACATAGCTGGCTTCACTTAGGTCTTTCATATCAAATTGATTGGACAGCCAAATCTTAACAGTAGATAATGTTCCCACATCATTCCCAATGAGTAGGATATCATCCACATAAAGCACTAAGAACATTATAACCTTTTCATGATATCTTTTATACACACATGGTTCATCAGGTAACTGTTCAAATCCAAAAGATTTGACAGCTTCATTGAACCTGATGTTCCATGATTTAGACGCTTGCTTGAGTTCATAAATGGACTTCTTCAGTTTGCATACCATATACTCCGGATTTTCAACTACAAATCCATCTGGTTGTATCATATAGATTTCTTCTTGAAGATTTCCATTCAAGAAAGCTGTCTTAACATCCATTTGCCATATCTCATAATCATAATGAGCTGCAAGAATCCTTATGGATTTAAACATGGCTACTGGCGAGAAGGTTTCATCATAATTGATGCCTTTTATCTGGGTATAACACTTCGCTACTAGCCTTGCTTTGAAGGTCTCTACCTTCCATCCACTCCTCTCTTTCTCTTGTAGACCCATTTACACCCAATGGGTTTAATGCCTTCCGGCGCCTCTACAAGTTCCCTGACATTGTTTGAGTACATTGACTCCAACTCAGATTTTATTGCAGTGACCCATCGATCAGCATCTATATCTACTAGAGCTTCATTGTACTTAAGGGGATCAGATTCAAGTTCAGGTTCAGCCACGAGGGTTTCCTCAAGATATCTGGTAGGGGGCTTGATAATCCTCCCACTACGACGTGGCTCATGTGTACTAGGTTCCACATCAGTAGTTACACTAGGTACATCATATGTATTATCTATGTTCTCAGTTATACTAGGCTGCTCAGATGTAGTATTTGATACTGTCATCTCTTCCAATACAAGCTTACTTCGACTCTTGTAGCCACTTAATAGTTCATCCTCAAGATATTTGGCATTTGTACTCACAAATACCTTATGATCATTAGGACTATAAAATTGACCACCTCTAGTCTCTATAGGATATCCTACAAACAAGCATACTTCTGTCCTTGACTCTAACTTGTCAGGATCTTTCCTTAACACATGTGCTAGACATCCCCAAATACGGAGATAGTTAATCTTAGGCTTTCGCCCAATCCATAACTCCACATGTGTTTTACAAACTGACTTAGATGGGACTAAGTTCAGTAGATAAGCAGTTGTTTCAAGTGCATATCCCCAAAATGAACTAGGTAGAGTCGCATGACTCATCATGGATCTTACCATTTCCATCAATGTTCTATTTCTTCTTTCTGCAACACCATTCTGCTGGGGTGTGCCTAGTGCAGTAAGTTGAGATCTAATCCCATTTGCAGTTAAGAAGTCCAAGAACTCTCTGGATAGATATTCACCACCTCAATCTGATCTAAGTGGTTTGATATGTTTATCTAATCGATTTTCCACATCAGCCTTAAACACTTTGAACTTTTAAAAAGTTTCAGACTTATGTTTCATTAGATATACATATCCATACCTTGAGTAATCATCTATAAAAGTTATGAAATACTCAAAACCTCCTCTTGCCTGAATGTTCATTGGTCCACAAACATCAATGTGAATCAATTCAAGCAACTGTGTGGCTCTATTACCTTTTCCCTTAAAAGGTCTCTTGGTCATTTTACCCTCCAAACATGATTCGTAGACTTGTAGATTTTTAAGGTCTAATGGACTTATAAGTCCATCAGATACCAGTCTTTGGATCCTATTAGAGTTAATATGACTTAGACGCAAGTGCCACATATATGCTTCATTAGTCATTGGAGTTTTTCTTTTCAATGGTAAGATTTGTTTACATGTATTAGCCTCAGAATTACCAACAGAGTATTTATCAGGAAATAATAAAAACAAACCATCTTTCCTAGTGCCTTTACATATAAACGATTTGTTATGCTTAATAGACAAACTTTGTTAAAAAACAACAGTAAAATCATCATCCATCAAACAAACTAATAGAAATCAAATTCCTACGGATGAAAGGCACATATAGACAGTCTTTCAAAAGTAATACTCTGTTCTCAAAATATAAACTAACAAGGCCAACAGCTACTACTAGCACGCTTGTACTATCTCCCATTAGCAGGTACATATCACCATCACTTAGCTGCTTGGTTAGTTGAAACCCCTGCAACATATTGCAAATATGATTAGTTGATCCTGAGTCCACACACCAGGAACCTGGTGGACTTCCAACTAAACATGTTTCAAGTAAACAAGATATCATTATACCTTGATTAGGTGTTTTGCCAGATTTAGCAGGAATGCTTGTTAAATATTTTGGGCAATTCCTCTTTCAATGGCCATCTTCCCCACAGTGGAAACATTTTCCTTTTGCAGGCTTGGCTTTCTTTTGAATATTAGTTGCTACAGTAGCAACTTTGTTCTTACCCTTTTTCTTTTTCTTAGCATTCCATTTCTTAGCTTTCGTACCAGATGTCTGAGCAAAATTGACACTCACTTTTGCTCTCATAACACCCTCTGCGACTTGAAATTCATTCATCAATTCAGGCAATGAGTAATCTTTATTATTCATGGCATAGTTAAGCCCGAACTGAGTGAATGAATTTGGCAAAGAGTTCAGGATCATATCCTGGTGGGTCTGACTATCAATTTTCACACCGAGGATTTCTAGTTCATTCAAGTAAGCCATTATCCTCATGACATGCTCTTGAATTAGTGTTCCTTCAGTCATCTTGGTAGTAAGAATCTTCCTCATCAGCTCATGCCTAGTTGTCCTATCCTGACCACCAAACATCTCCTTGAGATGTTGCATCATCATTGCTGCAGTCACCATCTCTTGCATCTGATGCTTGAGAACATTAGACACCGATGCTAGGATATAGCATTTCGCCATCTCATTGGCCTTATGCCACCGTTCATAACCGTCCCTAACAGCCTGTGATTCATTAGTAGCAGGAATTGGAGGACATGATTCGCTAAGAACAAACTTGTGGTCATCATGAGTGAGCACAATCTCGAGATTCATTTTTCACTCAGCATAGTTAGGTCCTAAGAGCTTATTTTCCTTAAGGATAGATTGCAGAGTACTAATGGATGCCATTTATGAAACTAAAAAATCTACAAACAAGTTATGAGTCAAATTATTTTAGCAAACAAACAAAATTGGAATCCACATAACCATATTTTGTTCATGCAATGATGACCTAACTTTATACATTTTCCTTCCTGGTGGCAGGATCAAAAAATATAATATGTTTAGGCGAGAACATTTCTCAGTTAATATGTTTTTCCCTTGTAACTCTTACTAAACATCATTAACCCACCATTTCAATCTTTAGCCTTTGGGATGACATAACAGAGCTCCTCAGGGAGGCTAATATGTTGTCTCAATCAAGTGTATACCATTACTTAGACAATCCATATGGTATTCGAGATACTTCACGGCAGCGTGATCACACTCGTTTACACATATTTCAATCTACCCATTAAGGATCTAATCTTGTAATCGTGAGCAAATACCCTCCTCAGGGAATAATATTCACTCACTATACCATTAGATCAGTAATGGAGGCCATGAGAATTCAACTCTTGAATCTCGCTCCCACTTAATATTTTACAATTCGTGGATTTTTCCACATTGGCTTGAATAAACAAATTATGAGTTCTAATCAAATTAGAATTTTCAAAATTAATTGAACAATAATCCAACACTTGAACTATTTATCGTCATGAAAATTGAAAAACACTCCCACTCAATCATCATGTCAAACTATTTAAATATATGATTGACATAATATATTCAACATATTATTTAAACAATTTAAATAACACATTTGATCAAATCACATCAATCATGTTGAACATACACAAATATATTAATGTTATAAACAAGTATTCATGCCTTTAAACAATTTAAACATATTGATCTTAACCAAATAAGCATGCTTTGATCATAATTAAAATTACATGTTATAAGCATTAATATCTAGAATCTAATTCTATAATATTCCATAGTATCATTAGATTTAAAACATGCATACATGCCTACATGTCTCACATGTACGTATCAAAAGCCCTGCTCTGATACCACTTGTTGGGAAATTACTTCGAAAATAACTCCAAAAAGTACGCAGCGGAATTTATATTAAAAAATCTATCTCTAATGCATACATGCATAACATTAAAAAAATTTAAATCAAACATACTATGGCAAGGGATAACTAATTAAACAATTTAATTAATAATTATTGATTAACTATAGCTAGCAATTAAAAAACTAACTAATTAAACGATTTAATTAAAACTAATTAATTAATTGCATGTTATAGAAATAAAATCAATAATTAAAACAAAACAAAATAATACAACCTTCCTCCGAAAATTGAACCGAGCCGGTGGAATGCACCTTAACAAAACACCTCCTTTTTGTCGGAGGAAACCGAGCTCTCACACCGCAAAGCCTTCTTCGCAAAACCTTGCTTTAGACCCGAGAGTGTGGGCTCCCAAAATAAAATTAAATACTAAAATAAAATTTCCTAAAAAGAAATTTTATAAACTTTGCAAATATATTTTCTAAAATTAGAAAATTCTTTTGCAATATATTTTGTTGTTGTGTTTTGAACTTCTATTTAACCCTTTATCTAAAGGTGTTCAATGGTTGAAAACTTTGGTTTTCAATCTATGTGGGACAATTGCCAAGGAAAAATCTAAGCACAAGGCTGGCCAGGCCACCCGGGCACCCGGCGGCCAGGCCACCCGTTCCAATCTGCTGAGGCGCTTCACGCGCGCGCCTTTCTATTTTTTTCTTTAAATTAAATTAAATCATAACTTTAATCCAAATATATTTCTCTAAAGATATTTCCCACATCTTTTTTTATCTAAGTTCAAAAAACAATCCATCCAATGGACCTTTTAGTATTTAATCGAGTTTCTATTCGAGACTTGCGAAGGAACCTTAGGGAAAAATTAATTCTAACTCCAAATGGGTCAAATCGAATTACCATCGCATGTTAATATTTGATTACCATTTAACAATATTTAAGTCCACTAAATAAATATTGTTGCACTCTAGAATTAATTAAATTACTCAAGAGTTCACATACTGCAGAATATTACAACCAACTCCTCTATCGAAATATCCGTGAAGAACTAAAATCAATGCTACTATTATTTTATTCTTCGCCTCTTATCCTAAAATTGCTAATTTGCTCATTGTCAACTTTTCATACGAAAACTCATTTTTGGTTTAATTTCAGTGACACTTCACCTGAAATACTTTGGCCAAAGTTTTAGAATAGCTGAACATTGCAAATCCATTAAAGGGAATATTGTTATCTCTCATGAAAATTGTAAATTCCTTATGAATGTCTTTCATAATCACATTTCATGCAATTACTCAATGTATAAAGTATATTGTCACCGAAGACCTCACTTCTAAATACATCAAAGTAATATAGACTAGATGCATTAGTCCACGACAATCATAGGATTTAGAGTTGTTGTTCAAATTATTTATTTTCGATAGTAGCAAAAAATAAATAACTTAATTGGTCTGGTTCAGTGTTTCAATCTTGATTTACATGAATATACTATATATGGAATCCCCATTCCCATGATTAAGACAAATCATCGAATATAGTATATTATAGTCTTTAGCAGATAAGACGCTCATTCTTATCACCGACTACAACCGATTTATAATAATATATGACACATATAACCCAAATCTTTTCATGGAACAACACTTCTATTTGGGTTATCATATATTATATTGGACTACGTTTATCTTATAGTACGATTTCTATAATGCTCATTAACTTGCAACAAAAATAATAAAGATCAATTTCACAAACGAAATATAAACGTTTCATATAATTGGATTTTTAAGGGCACAATCCCTAATAGTTTTAGGGATATGATCTGTAAGAAACGGAGAAAAGGGGAATTAAAAGTGAAGTTCAGGAAATCTTTAGATTGGAGAGGTCACGGGCCCGAATGGCTTTGTCAATGTCTAATTTTGTTTTGTCATTGCTTTGTTGAGATGTGATGCTTTTTAAAGAGATTCGTTGAAGACTTTCTTCTTCTGTTTTTTATGCCTCATGCATCAACACGTTTGCGATAAGTGAACACAACTTATTTGAGCTAATGTTCTCTCTTTTTATGGACTCGTTGAGAATGATTCAGGCCCATTTGCTCGGATTTCGGTATGCTTAAAAGATCACAAAAAAGAAAGAGTACTTTTGTTTTATGCTTGTTCCATGTACGTAAACTTTGGCTTGACTCAACGTCTTGACGAAGCTTTAATTTAATTGTGTCATAAAATAAGGATTGTCGAATGGATCAGAGTGTAGGGTTTCCTTACAAACCATTTGAGCTAAAGTTGATCTCTTGCATCAAATCAAACGGTGAGAATGATGTCAATTAAGTTGTGCCGTCCAAATTATGCAAATTGTTGATGTGATATGATTTCTTATCATTTTTCCTTAATTTATAATCTCATTATACGACGTTGTTGCAGTAAAATTGTTATCATCAGTTTGTGGGCTATTATCACCTTCACATGAGTCATGACATAGACGTCCACATTTTGCAGAATGGGGCTCATTGCTTTTTCTTTTGTAACCATCTTAAAGGCATTCACAGCTCTAGAATCCAGTTATAAAAAAATATAATTTCAGAAAACGAACATGTTTATCATGACCGTCGAAGTTGATACTTTAAAACTCAATTTATACTTACAAGTAACAATATATTGATATTCGTTTTAGCTGCGACTTTTAACCGATGATCTCATAATAATGCTGAACTGATACTTATACTCAAAACAAAATTAGTTATTGTAACCATTTCTGTGTGCCTTCTGCCATCTCCATGCTATACCCAAACTTTCTTCAAGATTTGTATATCTGGCTTTCCATTTGAGTTCATTCCAAATCTTAGAAGGATCACTATAAACTTCAGCATAATCCCCAGGCCTTCGGCTTAGGTAATCGACCTTTATGTCCACGCCCGTTGCCTTTTTGCAGGCCTGGACGAATTCTTTCACCGAACTACCTGTTATTGAAAATTGAATGAGAAAAAAAAAATGCAATGTAATGGGAATTTTTTTCTGTGGTTTTAGAAAATGGATTGAGTTTATCGACCTTTTCCCGTGCCAACGTTGTAGATACCGACTTTTCCCGGGGTTGCGTGGGCTAAGGCTTTGACATGGGCATCTATTAAGTCTGTGACATCAATGTAGTCTCTAACACAAGTTCCATCTGGTGTTGTATAATCAGTTCCTCTTACCTGCAGTCATAATAAGAAGAGATAATTACAAGCACACTTCTTCACTTGTTGAGTAATAGAGTCTAATACCATGAGGTCCTTAAGGTTTTGTAAAAAAACCAAGACACCCTCTGTCAATCCTCACAACTCGAAAAAAAAAGGGTGAAATTGTAATATTTTTTATTAACAGGGTGTATTTGTAATTTGCTTTTACTGATAGAGGGTGAAGTTGTAATATATTTTTTTACTGACAAAGGAAGTTATGATAATTTTTCAACCTCAATGTATTATTCGTAATTAATTCTGAAATGCTGGGGTGTCTATGTTCTTAAAATGATTCTTTTTTTGTTCTTTTGAAACATCCTCACTTAAAAGTAATGACACAAATATTATTAACACTCAACAACTACTTATACAGATTATATGTAGTGTGAAAATACTCATAACTTTTATTTTTATGGCTCTCATTTAAAACTCCATGTCCCGTCATAAATACGGGAGGTCGGGAGTTTAATTTACTCTAATTGCATATAAGTTGTTGCAGTTGCAGATGTTGTGCAACAAGTTATTTCACAAAAATAAAGATATCTCATAAATGTGTACCTTTAACCCTGGAATTATTCCTCTTGCTGCATCAAAACAAGCCCCTGATATTCTCCCTTGTTCTCGCAATTCAGGGCGTGGAGCTTCTCCGAGTCTTCCCTCGGGGTCCGAGCCAATCACATTGAAGTACCTAACCAAAAGATCATACGAAATTATATTTCCAACATGATATAGAGCGTTTTACTGTGTGACAGAATTATTCTTTAACAACGAGATAATATAACTGGCCGAGGATTAATTGTCTGATACACACGGCGCCTATGGTGGCACGATATCTCTTGTCCGCATGTTGTTTAGTACGGGTCTTTGCCTTGCTAAGTGTAGCAAGGAAATAAAATTTGAGTATCTGTCAACAACTATAGTTTTCGGGCTAATGGTAATAGCATCGAATACGTGGTATGCTTATATTTATTAGGGAAAATTGCAATATTGTTCCCATAAGATAGTGTATGTTGCACTTTTAACACGTTGTTTACAAACTTGCAAAATTAGTCAACTATGATGCAACTTTTTTCCTTTTTTTCGCAAATTTGATCTAACTTGTTAGAAAGCCTATGGAATTTTGCTCGTGAGATGCAGGTGCCCTTAACTTCATTAATGATCACGAGCAAGTGACCAATCTAATGGTTACCATCTGTTTGCCAACAGTTGGGACTAAAAATGCGAAAATTGCATCCTATGGATGAATTTGGTAAGTTTGTAAACACTGGGACAAAAATTACAAGGGAACCCGTCATATGAGACTTAAGCTACAATTTTCCCTATTTATTATCGAGTTCTTCATTTTCCAAGAACTACGCTCTCGGTAGAAAAACAAAGTCCCTTCTTAAGCAACGAGGCTGAGAATGTACTGACCTTAAGATCATAACAGCCATATCTGATGTCTTTGAGTAGTCCATTATAATATCTTCTGCCATTTTCTTGGCTTTGCCATATGGATTTATTGGTACCTGAACTTTGTCCATAGTTCTACATTAGTGTCTCAATTCAAATTATCCATAGAAAGAAAATTCTCGTATTTGGTCACTCACTTGAGGAGTATCTTCCGTGATCGGCATCTTGTCGGGCTCTCCGTACGTTGCGCAAGTGCTCGAATATATCAAAGTTTTCACATGATGCGCTGCCATCGCCTTCACAATTAACAATGTGTTTGAAGTAATGTTATGATAATACCTGCTTGGATCAAAGAACGAAAGGTATAAGAAAATATATCGTGATTTTTTGCTCGGACTAGAAACTTGGAAGTGAAAGAGTGTTCTTTACCTTAGGGGCTCTGCCGTGCTTTCACCAACGTATGCTACAGCAGCAAAATGAATGACAGCATCAAACGCATTCTCTGAAAATATTTTATTTACCTAAATAATAAACGTTAAGAAGAATTTGTAGAAACGAGGGTCGGGGGCGGGGGATGGGGCGTAAAATCGATAAATTGAAAAGGATACAGCTGCTGCATCTCCAAGATCAGCATATATGAACTGAAGCCTGCCAGGCTCTGGATAGAGTTCTTGGAGTACTTTAACAGCTCCCATGTTCCCACGAGAAAGGTTGTCCTGTCAAAATACAGAGAAAGATCAACATATACTCGACTCGAGAATCATTGTCAAAAGCTCGGTGTGTTCACATAAAAAACTAAGTTTGAACATATTTTTTTGTTCGGTAAGTTTTGGCACTTGCGAACTTGGTTGGTAAAAATGATAATGTGGTAAAAAAAATCAAACTGCTAGAGTTCGACTCGTGTTCAACTCTATTGAAGCTTAATCTGACTAACAATAAAACCAAACTCAAACAAAAATTTCGGAAGCTCGATAATACTTTAAGCAATCTAGAAAATAATATGTTACTCTGATCGTCTTGATTCGTGTACAAACCTATCTACAGGGACAGAGTCGGGGTACCTGTCCCCTAAACTTTGAGATAATATGTTTTTGCCCTATAAACTTTTGATATTTGAAATTCCTCCACTTTCCCCCGCCCCAAAGCTCAAATCCAAGCTTTTTCCCTACCTATCTACACGTAATGAACTTAATAAATAAAAAGAATTTTTTTATATATGTTTGATCCCTTATCTTTGTTATTAACTCAATTCCGTCCATATGGTCCAGACATCGTTAACTTCAATCCCTCGTATTCGTTAATCAAAAACATTTCCTAACCGTTTGAACTCCGTTAAGTCCTAACCAGGGACGGATTTGGCCCCCCGGCCCTTTTAAATTTTCATTGTTGGGTAAGCGCCCCCCCCCCCCCCCCCGGCGCGCCCAAATAAGGTGCTAATTTGCAACACAAGCTAGATTTAGCAGCACTGGTGGGTGCTTAAAGAGGTCAGGAGTTCCATTTTTGTGGGCCCCATCCCCATGCCAATATTTTTTTCCTTTTTTATTTAGGCTGTACCGATGTACTCTTAATTAAAGAAGTAACTACTGAAAAAGAAAAGGAAAAGAGGCAAACAAGCTATTACTAAAAAAACAGCAGAAATGAATAAAGGATCTTAAAATTAATAAATACCTTTTAAAACTATAAAAAGCATTCTTGACAAAAACTATAAAAAGCATTGTTGATAAAAAAAAAAAAAAAAAACATACAAGACATCAACAAATTTAAAACTAGAAAAAGCCTACTATCATCAATTATTTAGATATGCATAAATATTATACTAGTGTTAATAGTTGCTACTTTAAACTTTTATGAGAAATCATCAATATATTATTGTTGAAATTTGCAGTTGATTTATCTTTTGTTTTTTAATTTAGTATTATTTTCTTGTTTACTTAATTGTAAATTGATTTGAGATGAATAAAGCACTTATCACTATCATTTTAACTAATTCTTTGTATCTACGAATAAAATTGACAAACTCACTAACTTCAAATAAAATGTAATAGAAAATTAGGTAACATGAAAAATATTGAGAAAAAACTCTATCACTAATAAATTAAATATTAAGTTCAATTATGGAATCATATGATAATAATATCAATATAATGAATATTCATATGAACAATTAAATTTGGATAGAGTTTAATGTATTTTTATGTATATTTACTTATTCAATCATACGATAATAGGTTCTCAAAGAACTTCGATATTTTTTTTTTCAAAAGATTGCTTATATATATTTCGAAACCTACTATATTTTTATTGAAATTTAATTTTACTTTTATGATATTTATTATAGTACTTATCTATTAAGACTAGAATAAATTCCAACGTATAAAATATTGTCAAAGGTGAGTCGACCCCCTCAAGAGTCATATCCTGAATACGTCCCTGGTCCTAACTCAACTGCTCAGGTTATGGATATGAGCATTGAAAATATTTTCATTTTAGTCCCTTAAGTTTGGGGATTTTATGTAATTTACGTACAGTAAAGGACATACCACGATAGTTACACGATATGAATCCCTCAGAAGCCGAAGAACAGCATGAGAACCAATGTATCCCGCACCGCCCGTCACTAGGACATGCGTTACGCCCGCCTCGTGCTGAGAAAACTGAAAAAGGCAACAAATGATGAATCAAAAAGTTAGAAATACGAACAAGGGACTTTTTCCTAGAGAATTTACCTTGATAGAAGTACTAGTGCTGGGTGATCTCTTAAGCACGAAAATAAAAAGCGCGGTTAAGGCAGCAGCCACAAGAATTTTCCTAGAGACGTTGCTGCGTCGTTTCGTTTCCATGAAATCCATGCCTGCAAGTTATAATTATAAGATGCTTGAGTTTTTGTAAGGAGTTATAAAAAAATGAGCATGGGATATATAGTTAATGTTTCCACGGCGTTTTGAATTCTAATGATCGTTTCAAATCGTCTGTTGGCAAATGTACACAAGATTAGAAGAATTTTATGTGCAGTTTTAACAAGATTATTTGTGCAATCTATCTGAGTCATTAGGTCATGAACGTATACGGAACATGAGCATACGAAACATTTCTATTTTTGCAATCTATATTGCCATGTCTAACACCAAAGGTTCTGGCTTCATCCCTGTTTATATATTCTGAATAGATACTGTTGAAGATGGCTTCATTTCAAGAAGCTAAATTATCCCACATTGGAAAATGATTGTAAAGGGTGGTCCCTTTATCCTATAAAAGGAGACCACCTATGTACATTTGAAAACATCCCAAATTGCCTAAGTCTTTTAGCAATTTCTTCTTTCTTCCTCTATAGTTTGTAATAGTTTCACTTTAGTCCTTTAGTGAAATATTTTGGTGAGGGTCCGAGGACGTAGGCTAAATTAGCCGAACCTCGTTAAATTTGGTGTTCTTTATTTTGTGCTATTCTTCAAGTAGCCATTGTTAGTTATAGTTGTAGTGTTATATTGTGCTATTAAATTCGTCTAGTTAATTCTGTCTAGGAGGTTGGGTTTTAAGCGCGACCGTTGTGACGCCTCCAATCTTTCCTGGGAATTAAATCTAGTGTGGTTTTCTAGTACAATATTTCCCTTGCTATTTCTATATTTGGTGGAATATGACTCTGAGTTCCACAACAAGTGGTATCAGAGCTCGGGTATTCTGAGTATGCTCTGTGGTCGCAGTTTAATCTGATCTTCCACATCAGAAAAGTTTTCCCGGGCTATTTGGCTTTCGCATTTGGAGGGCTATTGAAGAATAATTTGTAAACCAAAAATGGAAGACACCTCAAAAGCATCGTCGTCGTCCATTTGGGCGAGAACCACTGTGGCGAATACGCGATTGGCAGTGGAGTCTTTTGATGGCACAGGCCATTTTGGTATGTGGCAAAGCGAAGTTGTAGACGCACTCTTTCAACAAGGTCTATACTTAGCTATTGAAGAGAAGAAACCAAATGATATAGAGGAAAAAGATTGGAGTATGATGAATCGGTTGGCATGTGGAACAATTCGTTCGTGTCTATCCAGAGAGCAGAGATATGCGTTTTCGAAAGAAAACTCGGCATATAAATTGTGGATGGCACTGGAGGAGAAATTTCTGAAGAAAAGCTGTCAGAATAAGCTCCATTTGAAGAAGCGGCTCTTTCGCTTCACATTTGTTTCGGGTTCCACTATGAATAGTCACATTACCAGTTTTAATCAACTGGTTACCGATTTGATCAATTTGGATGAGACTTTTAAAGACGAGGATTTGGCTCTGATGTTGCTGGGATCCCTTCCTGAGGAGTTTGAGTTTCTTGAAACAACTCTACTTCACGGGAAGGCTGCTGTATCTCTTAGCGAAGTTTGTGCTGCCCTGTACAGTTATGAACTGAGAAAGAAGGACAAGCAAGTTAGTTCAGGCGGAGATGCAGAGGTTTTGTTCGTCAGAGGTCGTTCACAAAACAAAAACAAAGGAAAGAAAGGGAGATCCAAGTCTAGGCATAAACTAAGCAAAGACGAGTGTGCCTACTGTCGAGAAACAGGACACTGGAAGAGAGATTGCCCAAAGCTGACAACTAAGGGCAATTCTAAGGCCGTGGCGGAATCAAATGTAACCGCGTGTGATGATGCCGAATCGGACTTCTCATTGGCGACATCATCCAGCGGTGCTTCTGAAGTATGGATGCTGGATTCAGCATGTAGTCATCATATGACACCACATTTGGATTGGTTCTTTGATTTCAAAGAACAAAATGACGTTGTCTTCACAGCAAATGAAGCTCCTCTTACTACACTTGGGATTGGTTCAGTTCGCTTGAAGAATCACGATGGATCAATCATAACCCTAAAGGGTGTTCGGTATGCACCAGAAGTGAGGAAAAACCTTATTTCCGTTGGAACTTTAGAATCGAAAGGTTTTGAAGTAAGAGCTAAGGATGGGGTGATGAAGATCATCTCTGGTGCACTCGTGGTAATGAAGGGAATTCGGAAGAACAACAATACTTATCACTACATGGGTGGTACAGTTGTGGGTGCAGTAGCAGCAGTTACTGTTGATGATCGGAATTCAGAAGCAGTTAGGCTATGGCATATGCGCTTGGGACATGCAGGTGGAAAATCCTTGAATCTCCTCATAAATCAAGGATTGTTGAAAGGAGTGAAATACTCCAAATTGGAGTTTTGTGAACATTGTGTTCGTGGGAAACAAACAAGGGTTAAATTTGGAACAGCAATCCATAATACTGAGGGTATCTTGGATTATGTTCATTCGGATGTATGGGGTCCCTCAAAAACGAGTTCTTTGGGAGGGAAACACTATTTTGTAACCTTTGTTGATGATTTTTCCCGGAGAGTTTGGGTGTATACGATGAAGACGAAGGATGAAGTGTTTGAGGTATTCCTCAAATGGAAAAAGATGGTGGAAACTCAGACTGATAAAAAGGTCAAACGTCTCCGTACAGACAATGGTGGAGAATTTAGGAGTGGTCCATTTCAAAAACTTTGTGAGGATGAAGGCATTGTCAGACACTTCACTGTTAGACATACACCACAACAGAACGGAGTGGCAGAACGCATGAACCGGACTTTGCTAGAGAAAGTTCGGTGTTTGTTATCCAATGCTGGGTTGGGTAAAGAATTTTGGGCTGAGGCTGTGACATATGCGTGTCATCTCGTTAATCGTCTACCATCTACTGCTATTGATGGAAAAACACCATTTGAGAAATGGTTTGGAAAGCCTGCTGCTGATTATGATTCCTTACATGTGTTTGGTTCCACTGCATATTATCATGTTAAGGAATCAAAGTTGGATCCTAGAGCAAAGAAAGCAGTGTTCATGGGGATCACCTCTGGTATAAAAGGCTATCGCCTTTGGTGTCCAGAGACAAAGAAAATAATCTTTAGCAGGGATGTCACCTTTGATGAATCTACCATGTTGGAAAAGGTGAATGCAGAACAGCAGGATGGTACTCCCAAACAGGTGGAGTTTGAAAAGTTTGTTGTCCCAGCAGATCAAGAAACTCTTGATCATTCTCCTACGGTAGAAGGAGATTTTGAAGAAGAGGAAGTTCAACCCCAAGAACTTCCACAGCAACTTGAATCAATTGCAACTAGCAAGCCAAAGAGGACAATCAGAAAGCCTGCTCGCTTTGATGATATGGTGGCTTGTGCATCTGCAATTGCCGCTGATGATGTTCCTACCACTTATATTGAAGCAGTCAAAGGACCAGAGAAAGATAAGTGGAGGATTGCCATGAGTGAAGAAATGCAGTCCCTTCATAAGAATCAAACATGGGAACTGGCCAGTCTCCCGAAGGGAAAGAAGGCAATTGGATGCAAATGGGTATTTGCAAAGAAAGATGGATTTCCTAGCCAAGGTGATGTTCGCTACAAAGCCAGATTGGTGGCCAAAGGTTACGCTCAGAAGGAGGGCATTGATTATAATGAAGTGTTTTCTCCAGTTGTAAAACACTCCTCCATTAGAATTTTGTTGGCTTTGGTAGCACAGTTGGATTTTGAACTAGTTCAGTTGGATGTAAAAACTGCATTTTTACATGGAGACTTGGAAGAGGAAATCTATATGACTCAGCCAGAGGGATTCAAAGTTGCTGAAAATGAAAATTTGGTTTGTAAACTTCAAAAATCGTTGTACGGATTGAAGCAATCTCCGAGGCAGTGGTACAAGCGATTTGACAAGTTTATGATGGGAATTGGGTACACAAGAAGCAAATACGATCATTGTGTGTATTTGCACAAGCTACAAGATGGATCCTTCATATATCTTCTTCTGTATGTTGATGATATGTTGATTGCCTCCCCGAGTCTAATAGAAATTGAGAAGTTGAAGACTCATTTGAAAAGGGAGTTCGAGATGAAGGATCTAGGTGAGGCGAAGAAGATTCTCGGCATGGAGATTTTCAGAGATAGAAAATTGAGGAGGCTTTGTTTGACTCAGAAACAATATCTGAGTAGGATGTTGAGGCGTTTTGGCATTGATGAAAAGTCAAAACCAGTTAGTACTCCGCTTGCTCCTCATTTTAAGCTTAGCGCCGCTTTGTCACCGAAATCTGATGCAGAACGGGAATACATGTCAAAAGTACCGTATGCAAATGCTGTTGGTAGCTTGATGTATGCTATGGTGTGTACGAGGCCTGATAGTTCCCAAGCAGTGGGGGTTGTGAGCAGGTATATGCATGATCCTGGAAAGGAACATTGGCAAGCTGTGAAATGGATTTTGCGATACATCCATGACACAGCTGATGTTGGTTTGATATTTGAGCGGGAACATAGTCAGTATGTAGTCGGATATTGCGATTCAGACTATGCTGGTGATTTAGATAAGCGTAGATCAACTACAGACTACGTATTTACTCTTGCTAAAGCACCAGTCAGTTGGAAGTCTACCTTACAGTCAACGGTTGCTCTGTCTACTACGGAAGCAGAGTATATGGCAATTTCAGAGGCTGTAAAGGAAGCAATTTGGCTTCAAGGGTTGCTTGGTGAACTAGGGATTGGACAAAAGTATGTCAAAATTCATTGTGATAGTCAAAGTGCTATCCATTTAGCAAAGAACCAAGTTTATCATGCAAGGACGAAGCACATTGATGTTCGGTATCATTTCATAAGAGAGATACTCGAAGAAGGTGGAGTCAGAATCGAGAAGATCCATACTACTGAGAATCCTGCTGATATGTTGACAAAAGTTGTGACTGCAATCAAGTTCAAATTTTATTTGGACTTGATCAACATTGTCAAAATTTGAAGATTGGTTTTGGTGACCCCGTTTGACGAGGAGATTGAAGATTTTGAAATTCGCCAAGGTGGAGATTTGTTGAAGATGGCTTCATTTCAAGAAGCTAAATTATCCCACATTGGAAAATGATTGTAAAGGGTGGTCCCTTTATCCTATAAAAGGAGACCACCTATGTACATTTGAAAACATCCCAAATTGCCTAAGTCTTTTAGCAATTTCTTCTTTCTTCCTCTATAGTTTGTAATAGTTTCACTTTAGTCCTTTAGTGAAATATTTTGGTGAGGGTCCGAGGACGTAGGCTAAATTAGCCGAACCTCGTTAAATTTGGTGTTCTTTATTTTGTGCTATTCTTCAAGTAGCCATTGTTAGTTATAGTTGTAGTGTTATATTGTGCTATTAAATTCGTCTAGTTAATTCTGTCTAGGAGGTTGGGTTTTAAGCGCGACCGTTGTGACGCCTCCAATCTTTCCTGGGAATTAAATCTAGTGTGGTTTTCTAGTACAATATTTCCCTTGCTATTTCTATATTTGGTGGAATATGACTCTGAGTTCCACAACAGATACAAAACAAGTAGAAAAACGGGCCCCTGAAGTCTTCCCCCCGTCCTACCCTGTCTATATTGCTCTGTCTATAATATAAATTCTATAGGAAACTTAAACGGAATTTAAGATTCCGTCTCCTTCAAATTACTATATTGCCTTCCCATATGAATCAAAGTACCAATCTCGCCTCTAAAACTAAAGATTATGGCTCCGTTCCTGTTTATGTATCTGAATGGATATGGAACACGAAGGACAGCTCGACCCCGAAATCTTCCCACCCCTTGACCCTGTTTCTATTGCCTGTTTATAATCTCAAATTCCGTCTCCATCAAATTACTGCATTGCCCTTTAGTATGAGCCAAAGTATCGTTCTCGCCTCCAAAACTAAAGATTCTAGCTTCGTCCCTGTACTTTACCTTAATCAGTTAATCATTTAACCAGAGAACTACTACACATGATAATTTCTAAATGAATCACATTATTGTAAAAACTAAAAAGAAAAAAAAGTAGGCAAATGCAACCAATTTGTACCTTAGATATATATCTATCTTCAAACTCACAAGTTTTCGTCGTATAAATTAATCAACGAGTCGTCTTCTCACTGTAAAATTCTGCAGCATTAATGATCATAATTCAAGTTAAAAAATCTTCGACTGACAAGATCGGCCGTGTCATAATCCATATATATATACATATATAAGAGATGATCAACCAAAAATACAACATCTTTCCACCAACTTACATTCTAATTCACAAATTCAACTTTTGGGATTCCGAACACAAATCCCAGATCATAAAATTAACAAGATGAATATAACATATATATATATATATATATATATAGATGTACACATATAAATACAAGGGCTGACCTTTAAACTAGAAGAAGAAATGTTGAATGCGGAGTATATAGTACCTGTAGTGGATATATAGAAAGAAGACCAAAAGACAAACACCAATTAATAATTACAGTTTAAATGTCAAAAGGCAGCTAGAAATGGAATATATATATATATATATATATGTACATAGAGAGAGAGTGTATGTATATGTGAATGTACAATGTGAAATAAAGATTAAGAAAATCTGAAAATTGGAAAGGAAGAAAAGTGGAGCATGTTGATGAGTATAACTAACGATGAAGAAAGCCATGAAATGAGGAGATAACAAAATGGCATTAAACACGGAAATATTGCCATGTAACGAGTGAAATTCTAGGCCGAATTTAGTTGTTCGAACCTAAATATAATTCAGAAGGTGATTGATTAATCACATAATAAGTGTAATTCACTATAAGTTTGTGAATTACGTACATTCGCACTTGGTGAAATCGGGTTTGAACTAGAATTTTCTAATGAAAACTATAGGCTATAACCAATCCATTCATATTTAGTGTGTGTGTGTCTGTGTGTGTGACTTTAATTAATTTTACTTTCTTTTTTCTTTTATTTCTTTTTTATTTTGGATTTTGTTTGTAGGGATAGGATACACTGCAAAATGAAGGAATCTTGAGTTAAATGATTATTCCTTTATTTAGATTTATGTAAATGGCGGTGATAGATGCTTAATTGTATTTAAAGAACATCTTTACTATATGCTAAAAATAATAATAACATTGTTTGGTGTCATTGTGGGGATTCTACTTGTACATAAATAATAATGGTGTACAATAAAATTATATGAAAATTTATTTAAAGACAAAAATAATAAAATTAATCATATATAGTAATTTGCATGCAATATATTATTTTTATTATGTTACCCCATAATTATGATAATACAAAATGTTGACTTGTAGGAACATAACGTGGAAACGTGCAACTTCTGTCAAGTTCTTCTCACGTCACTTGATTCAATTGTGTTTATTATTTTCATTATATGTCACCTTATTAATTGTTGTCATCCTTTAATTAAATTGAAGTCAAACATATCCTTAGTTCATGTTAAGGCTGTCAGTCAACGCATGACTACCAAACAAGCAAAGGTGGCCATGTGAAAAATATCTCCAACTTTCAATAAACAGTTATTTTGGTCTAAATGTCACATTAAATCCAATAATTATGCATTTTCACCTTTGTTTCAACTTATTATTATTATTATTATTATTATTATTATTATAATATTAGTACGAACTCACATTGTTTTGAACAATGAAAAGAACCTTTATCATATGAGGAGTTTATGAAAATTCCAGATGTCGATAATTTTAAAAGACAACTTGTATGTATCTGATGGTTCTATATAACTTTTGAAGCTCTCGACCGCCATATTTCACATGATGAAAATACCTGATTCTCTATAGTGTCTTTTACACAAGTTTTTTACGAAAGAAGAACCGTCTTCTCATCGACATTGCACTTCAAAGAAAATATTTGCTAAGAAGCCTAAAAGTCTAATATCTTTAAATTTAATACAATACGTCCATTCATCATGATTTGATTTTCTTCTTACAATAAATAATCTATGTCAATTTATGTATTACATATAATTTAGAAGAAAGGGAAAAAAAAATTGAAGACTCTTAAAGGTAATTTATTGCTATAATGCAATAGCAAGCCCATCTATAATCTACTACGTAATTTCTTTTAATATTGAATGGGCGCCAAAAGATTATCAATATACTAACACTCCTTAAACATTCCAATAGGAATTTCACATATGCATTGTCCAAATTTAGCCAAGTTATCATTTGAAAAGTTTTACCACAACCCCATTAAATCTTTTTTTCACTACAAAAATAATTGGTTTATGAACTACTACCAAAATCAAAATCAAAATACCTCAATGTAGAAAGTAACGAGTGAGATCAATTAAATTACTTCTTTTCGATTATCCATCTTGTAAAAGTTGGTAAAGAAAAATTTACTAGAAAAAATACCTTGAACACAGAAAGATATACTCTAGATAAGTGGAATTTTATTCTTTGTTTTGTAGAAGTACTAATAGGACACCCATCAATATATTTTCTACGCTCTCTAGAGCTGCCAAACAAATTTTATACTTTTCTTGTTGCCACATTTGGTTTTCCTTCTTTTTTAGTTGACAAAAGGCAAGCTCCGGATGGATCTAATTGTCATATAATAAAACTTTTGCCAGAACTCACTCGAACACAACCCAATTTTGATCACCACAATCCCACTAACACACTAAGAAATAAATTGTAATCCCGAATAAATCAAATACTATAAGTCAGTCACCGGTAACTCATAACTAATTCATCCATAAAGTAGCTTCATATTCTAAATGAGATTCGAACACAGAAAATTAATGAACTCTACGTCTAGCAATGAATTTAGTCTCCCTTCATCAATAGGATAGAACTGCCAAACTATCTATTCTAGTTTTTAAGTCCACTCATTCAAATAACCAATTAAAGATCTGTAGCTTCCAAAATTAAGAATCCTCAAACTAAGCAAACCAGATAAGAACCATCGGCAAAAGAGTTATTAGGGGAGAGAGAGAGAGAGAGATCTGCACAACCTGTAACAATGGGATCTAGGTCCTGAAATATTCAAAGAAACGTCAATGTATGTGATTATTACACAAGCTTTCTCTTCATAAACTGCACTATTTCCCCACCCTTTCTATAGAAGAGTTTTTCTACTTTCTATAGACTCTAAGGAGGAAGCAACACCAATCGTCTGCATTCTCAACGCCTTACCTCTACATCTCACCCTCACCACTTAAACGTTTAATACAAACGAGCATAAAAAAAAAGCTCTAGATTCAAAAAGCATTCCAGAGCTTTTCACATAATACACAGTTATATAATATGGTAAACAAATGGAAAAAAAAAGAAGCAGAAACATGAATCCTTTCACAAGCACGCTTCAGGCATTAAAATTCCGCCTAACGTATAAACATGCTTCCATCTTTGCCCTGCAACAAAAAAAGGCCTGCAGAACACAGCATTTACACTTCGTAGCTTCTAGAAGCAACCATTTCAGCCAACCTCACCGCCTCTGAATTTATTTGTCCACTATTTCCGCCATGAGCATTAAATCCAGTAACAGGCATAGATCTCTGAGCAAAATTCATTAACAGTTTCTTTTGACTCTCATCAGTGTGTGGAAGACTAGCACGTAAAAGTTCAACAGGCATTTCTCGGCTTACAGCTCTTGCAGCCTCTGACCCAACCGACTCTGCATTTGACGGGTTCTGAGAAATTAATGATTGCACAATACTATCATATTTGCCGACACAATGTTTTGTAAGGAGACCAAAAAACGCATCAAATGAAGCCTGCCAAAGAGTAGGATTAGGCATGTTGAAGTTGCTGTTGGCAGATTGAGGATCTCTTAATAAAATCGTTGCTCTTTCTAAAACAGACTTCAAAATTACTGATGCGCCGTCACCAGAAGGGCTTCCTATTGGACGAAGCGGCGGCTGTTCGGATGAACAGACTACAGCTGCAAGACAAGCACTCAAAGAATTAAGGTCCATACCACCTACACATAAAGAGACTGTTTTGGCAAGATTGTCTATGGTATTGACTGATTCTGTATCAGCTGGAAGAACACCGAATAGAAATCTTAAATGGCGAAAGATGGCCATGCAAACTACTCGAAGAAGTTCACTACCAGGTAAAAGAAGGTGTAGAAACTTTGAAATGAGTTTTCGGCCTTTGGAAAGAGAAACTATTCGTAAAAAGACTATATCGTCTTTGGGAGATAGCCCAACTGAGTGGCCAGTTTTCCCCAACGGGTCAACCAGCTGAAGAGAAGCAGCTAAGCCTTCTAAAAGACTATGGCGTTTCCGCCTAAACTGCGCCCCACCATCCTGGGGTTGAGTAAATTGTAAGAGACGGTCAATGTCATCCACTTCTAGAAGAAGAGAAATCCCATCTTCAATTGTTACCCTAGCTGCAAGCATTGGTTCTTGTTCTAGAGGTTTTTCAGATAGTTTTTGTTCGGGATTATTATCTCCACAAGCAGAGGGAGGAGGGTCAGTGTGGAGTAGCGGGCCGGGCCTACGAATTGAAGAAAAACAAACCCTTCCAAGAGCATCAACGTGAAGATGTGGTAGTGATTCTGTACTATTACGGGATCTTGAAGATTGTTCTTTATGGTTGGAAGGGCAAAAACGATGTTTTGACCTTGTTTCAGCAGATTTCTTCGCGAGACGGGCTTGGTGGTAATAATCATCTATATACGGGTCATTCCCATGGGTTGCAGCATGTTGCATCTTAAGAATGCTCTCTATTTCTTCAGCAGTCATATGCTTGGATCTAAATTGAGGCAAATTACTGTCACTTCTATGGCTGCTAGCATCAGACCCTTGATGGGAGAACCGCACAGAATGCTTACCCTTTTGTGCTGATCTAGGTTTTGACTCTCTCTTATCATATTTATTACTCAATTGTGACGGTGAAGGAAATGAATTGAATATTTGGGGTTGCATTGCTGAAAAATGAGCTAATGATGGTTGAATTGAAAGGGGAAGCCTCTGCTGATGTGGTGACATTAGCTGGGATGGTGGTAATAACCCATTTTGATACTGATGCTGCAATATATTGTTATAGAGGATAGAATGATCGCCATGAAGAAGACCTGCATGGCTGCTCCATTGATTTTGTAGTCGATTGTTACGAGAGAAACTAGGCGAGGGTAAATTTGGAATGTTTGAATTATAATGGTTAAACCCACGAGGCAAGCCAGACAAATGTCGAGTAGAAGTAGATAATGGAGAGTTGTTTAGTGCGGAGAAAGGCGAATGGGGTCCACCAGAAAGAGATGACGATAAATTAAGATGATGAGAATTATTCAGTGAAGGTTGTGGGGATCCAGGTGGCGGGAAGGAAGTGAAAGATGATTTTGGGACTAAAATAGGCTCACTGGCAAAGCGTTGAAGCTCATGCGGCTGCTCGGGATATGATGATGTTCTGTATAAAGGTTTTGAATCTGGAAGATACATTGAAGACAGATGGGGCTGCGATGACCATCTTTTGTTTTCCTCGTAGCATTCGGAGTCAGACATGTGATGGTCAAGATAATCCGGAAAATCTGCCTCTCGTGCCCATTCAGCAGCTGATGAACCTGAAGTAACCTCGTGTTTATCAGAGAGCCAACCAATAAATTATAAAACAAAAACATGATAGAGAAAATATTATCTCAAATCAAAGTATATACATGCATACGCAGTTTAAGAATTTCAATTTAAACTTTACAAACTTCGTGAATTTATCTAGCATAAGTATCAGAAATCATTAACAGTGAGTCTAGATGGTGGAGAAGGTAGCACATGAGAACTAGGAGGTCAATTTCCTGATTGGGGACAGACTAAGAGGAAATCTTGCATGAGCGATTACAGCATGGGTCAAAAACAAACTCACTCCTGATAGACCAAACATAAATTATTTAGGAAGAACTAATTGCTGGTCACATCTTCCACATTAGGTGCAAGTTTAGTTAAACACTTCCAAGTGCAACAATTATGACAGGAGTATGTTATTGCAAAAGGTTTACACCAAACTCTGATAGCTAGAAAATCTACTCTGCATTTTTAAGAATGTATCACCAGTCCATGAGTCCATAATAAACAAAATTGCATACAGTTTTTTGCATAAGAGAAACATTCAATTGTTGCTCATCCAGTCGGGCAAGGCTCCCACATCTTCAATAATAATATCTTTCGTCAAAATACATGTCTTTAACAGTAAGGTGAGTATAATAAGACCAGAGAATCAACAAGCACACAAAACAGAAAATTAGCATACATTACTCTTTTCCCTGAAAACCACAACAGATAGTACAGAAACTCCTACACTCTGTTTGGTTCATGGATTTTGGTGAAGAAAAGAAAAGGAAAAGTTCTTTGGCTTTGTTTGTTTGTGTATTCATAACCATATTTTTATTTTCATTTTCATTTGAAAATGAACATACACAGTTTACACTATTTTCAACTGAAAATACAGTTATTTTTATTTTCAATTTCACATTCTCCAATAACTACTTTTTACTTTCCCAATTCACACCGACTTTTTTCTTTCTCACATCTCCTTCTAAAAATTCATTTTTCGGCAATAATTGTAGTGCTATAATGGAATAAAATACATAATATTAATCTGCACATGCTTGTGCATATTATAAGTTCCATTTTGAGCATTTTTAGTGCTTTTTTTGGGCTATTTTTTATTATTTTTACTTACAAGTACATTTAATCATTTCCCATACGTTTTAGAAAATGATGATTGAAAATGAAATGAAAACATCTGTCCAAACAGAGCCTTTGTTTTCCATCATTTTCCTCACCTCAAATTAGTATTAAATTTTCCCTCCTATTTTCTTTTCCTTTTCGTTTTCTCTGGTAACCAAATAAGGGAAAATAATTTTCCTTATGTTTTCTTTCCTTTTTCCTAGCAATTTCTTTGAACCAAACAGAGCGCTAGAGTTCCATTTGCTGAGTAGGAAATTACCAGTTTTTCTTTTGGTAGGGAAAATGTATTGTGAAACACATGCTCCCAGTTAATTATCAAGTGATTCCTCACAAAACAATGAAATTTTGATTTTCAATAAGCTTCTTTCATAGAGGACTCTCAAGTAAAAGAAAAATGTTCTCATCTCACTAATTTTCTCAACCCAAGTTCACGACTGGACAGCTCCAATAATAGCAGTGCTTACCATGTTTCCAATGAGGATGAAGCTTATATAAGTTCACTCACCGATTTTTGGTTCTTTTCCTCAGTTTAGCAAAATTGAGGTATTGATTTATATGGTTCTGAAAGAGTTAAGGGTCCAGATAACACCAGGCAACTTTTCACTATAGAAATTTCAAAATGTTGGAAGTTTTGCCAATGAGGTCTCAAAATTAAAAATTAAAATAGATCCTTATTGTTTTATTTGTAACTTATGGTGCATGTCTTAATAGCTCTCTGCATATACATGATAACATCAAAGTGGTTGGTAAGTGGTGGGATGATGGAGATTTGGCTGAAACATGGATCTCATATCGTGCTATCCATACTTTTTGCAAAAGAAAGTAAGGAAATATTCAATGTTTCACTTGATCCAGCTACGGTGACAATATATTATTAAGCAAAACATATGGGTGGGTTCTGAGACCTCAAGATAAGGGAAAATATCCATAAGGTAGCATATTAAACCACCCCTTCTCTCCTTGAGCTTGGGGAAAGAAAGGTTATTGGTTTCCAAAACTTACCTTCCTTTGATCATCGGTTTGCTGCCCAAGTCATGGAGAATGTGTTTAGACTTTTGTTATGTATAATGAGAAAGAAGTTCACAAAAGGCATTTGGTCATCGCAAAATGACATAATTGCTAAAAGAAACCAAACTTAAGGTACTAAGGTAGCTTCAATCGATTTTAGATTATGAGATATTAGTTGGAATAACAAATAAAGAGTTTCTCAATGACATGGTAGCACTAGAGGGGCGCAAACTGTTTGGTCCAACAAATTCGCAGTTTTTCAATTATCAAAGCAAACCTTTTATGGTGTGAGTTAAACTATCCAGCATGCGGGGACTAACAAGAGTAACCAACTGAAAGAAAAGCAGTCTCCAGAAATGAGAAGTTCAGCAAATGGAAAATGGGCAAATGCTGCAAAAAAATTATACACTGAAAACAGGAGTGTCTTTCTCTTTTTGTTTTAGTTTATTCTCCCCCTCAAACAAGGCTCACTCAAGGATCAAACAACTTCAGAAAGATGTTAATAATGATGCTTGAATATGGAGACAACAAAATGAATCTAACATGCTGCACCAGGTATGAGAATTTTGATAAAGCTTAGGACATTAAAATATCATAGTGATACAAATTATTTAAATAGTAAGACATACATCACAGGATTAAACGTATAAAAAATTATTAAATTCAAGAACTAAGAAGAAAAACAAGTGAACCAAGAAGCAAACACTTTAGGCCATGACAACACACGATTTCCAAGTTTTTAGGTCTGTTAACTGTTACGTTTATTTATTCACTAGGCTCAAAGCATCAGAAAATCTAAGTATGTCCAATAGTGTGCTCAGTACTCTTCCTTTTTTAGTATTTATTAACACTCAAATCTCTGTGTTCCAAGACATCTAATACCAGATTTCTGAGACTTACCAGTGTCCTAAGCACGTCTGAACTGCAAGATACTATTTTTCCAGGTATCAGTGCATCATTAATTCACATACGAGTTTGTTTGAAGGTTTTCCGTGATGAGCTAAAACTACCTCTAATGAAAGATAAAGGGCCCTATAGTGACTATTAATTGTAACGTAGCACAAAAACACATAGACCGTAAGTTGAGAAAAGAAAACATTAATAGTCCTACAATAAGCAAATCCATAAGAACTCACTTTCCCTTGAGAAAGATCCAGATCCTCGATCACCAATAACTCCTGGATGCCTTGGACCAGATACAACTTTGTTCAACTGCACAAAACAAAATGATAAAAATGTGAGAAAGGAAGAATCCAGCAATAAAGTGATCAGGACTAAACAATTGCAATATATGACACCTTAGTATCCTGGAGCTGTAAGACAGGCTCTATTGTGACCCTTCGACAAAAAATATAACCAGTGTAACATTTCAGCAATACATGACACCTTAGTATCCTGGAGCTGTAAGACAGGCTCTATTGTGACCCTTTGACAAAAAATATAACTAGTGTAACATTTCAGCATTTTACAGCGTGGAAACTATCAGTGTTCCCTATCAGAATATGGAGTACTTGTCTAGGATCAATTTATTCAGTTGAATCCCCAACCTGAGTTGCAGTTAGTCAGTTATTCTACTCCCATTATAGTTTCTTTTTTATTTTCTCCACTTACACACCTGGTGGTCACTTCCAGTAGAGCTCTATAAAGACACGTACCCAGCCAGCTGGTACGGTTTGATTTAGACTCTTTTTAGAATTCTGAAAGGGTATTGTTGGGGAAACTGTTAGGAAGTGGGCCCTACCAAGCCTACCAAGCCTGCCAAACCCACCAAGCCTGGGGAGCCCACCCATGGGGGCCCAGGTCGCTGCGGGTCGCTGCAGGTCGCTGCACTGGCCCACCCCTAACAAGGCCTGTAGGCCACGCACCCCAACCTTCAAGCACGCGATACGTGCCTGCAGGGTGTTGCCAGGGGTAGTTGAACCCCTGACCTTTGGTATAAGGGGCAACTTATGCCACCTTATACCACCAATTGGGCTACACTTTTATTGTTAGGAAGTGGGCCCTACCAAGCCTGCCAAGCCCACCAAGCCTGGGGAGCCCACCCATGGGGGCCCAGGTCGCTGCGGGTCGCTGCACTGGCCCACCCCTAACAAGGCCTGCAGGCCACGCACCCCAACCTTCAAGCACGCGATACGTGCCTGCAGGGTGTTGCCAGGGGGAGTTGAACCCCTGACCTTTGGTATAAGGGGCAACTTCTGACTCCAAGCCTACCCGAATAAAAGTTTCCGCTATTGATGTAGCCTCTTGTCGATACTACTAGTCTTGTCGCTACCTACTAGAAAAATCCCATCAAGATAGATTGAATCGACGACCTATACTTAAACTAAAGGCACAAGGGAATCAAGAGTTCAAGAGCACAGAACAGAGGAAATGCACATGGGTCTCTTTGAAGAACGAAGTCTAAGATAAAGAAAGAAAGGTAGAGTGGGCGCACTTTTGCTCTGCTTGGATTGGCATGGCTGTCCCCCTTTGCTAGTGGAGGCTCGGCCTTTGACTCCGCTTGCCTCTACTTTTCATGTCAAGCGTACAAGTGTAGTTTAGTGGGATTTACTTCTAAAGACAGGAATTCTTTTGAATCTCCTCTGTATAAGTCGACGTCTTAACCTGACTTCCTGAGCTCAGTTGATTGTTGAAGCAGTAGCTCTGGATCGAGAGCTGGATGCTTACCTTATTATTATGAAAAGGAGAAAGGGTTTTTTATAGAGAGAGAGATGAGTCAGGGGGGTTTGCTGGCTAACTCGTGCAATCAAAAATGCCTTCGCCTTAGTAAGCTAGCTTTGTAAGCTAAGCAAGCCTGGTTCTCCGGGCTTTCTCCCTTCTCGACCAGATGAAGGAGATATGAATTCCATTCAGGCGGGTAAGGGCTTGGCTTGACCGTGTCGAAGCGGTACACGGAACACCAACCCAATCTCGACAAAGAAAATTCAAGTACAAGCAACTCCATCCTTAACGGCCTCTATTCCTGACGTGAACGGCCGCTTTCTTGGAACTAATTCATAGGCCCTTTCAATTAGCTAGACTTCACACACTATATAAAGAAATATAACAAGTGTGTGATGGACTGTCCTTTGACCGGGCGCTTCCGGGTGCACACAATGTCGAATTCTGAGAGAAGCAGTAGCCACCGGGCCTTCCTTCCTGACATCGCCGGCTGATTGAGCAAGTACCTAACAGGATTCTCTTTTGTGACCAAGTGGATGGTGTGGGCGAGCATATAATGCCGGAGCTTCTGAACAGCGAAGACAAGGGCGAGATAAATCTTATCGGGTTTGGGGTATCTTTGTTCCGTGGGTGTCATGATTCTTGATAAGTAGTAGACCGCTTTCTCGACGTCGTCACCATCAAGTTGCGCGAGTAAGACGCCTATTGAGGTATCTCTTGCTGATAGGTACAAAGCGAGTGGCTTACCGGGTATGGGTGCCGTTAGGGTGGGTGACTTTATCAACTCTTGCTTAACGGCATCGAAGATGAGCTGGTACTTATGATTCCAGGCGAACTTGGCGTCCTTTTTTAGAAGCAGAATGAGAGGGTATGTTTTTTCTGTAAGGTTAGGGATGAAATGCCGGATGGATATAAGACAGCTTGCCCAGGAAGCTTTTTTGGTAGTTCTTTCTTTGATTGTAGCCGGTGGTGACATTTCCTGGATTGCTCGTATCTTTTCAGGATCCATTTCTATGCCTCGCTTTTATATGACGAACCCGGGTGGGTTTGGCGCGCTTCACCAACACTAGGAAGTATTCCCGGAACACTCTATGAATCATTGTGGGATTACCTTCCTTTGTGTGACCAGGCCACATGATCACGTCCTTGAGGATGTCCCCCTCCCATCTTGAAGGTGCTTCCTTATAAGCCTCCGATTCGGCGTAACGTCTTCTCTTGCCTTTATCAAAGAATGGATCATCTTCGAAAAAAGTGAAATTAATGGAATAAGGGCAGCTGTAATTGTCTTTCTCCATACGATATCATCTTTTTTTGCAAGTTTTTTTCTCTGAAAGACGAATAAGAATAAAAGCATGTACAACTAAAGACAGGCAATCTTGAGTAATAAGAAGAGAAGAATTTTCCTCTAAACAGGAAATACATTTCAAAAAGAGTAGAGCAAGAAAACGGATGCGCTTACGCGCAACGGCTTTCGCGCAGCTCAATCCCTTGCTTGTTGGGAGACGATTTCGGAGATAGGCTGCACTGCAGTTAGAGCTGCTTCAGCCCATAAGCACTACGGTACATACATTTGAAGCAAGAGGGGCCCATTTTTCCTTTCTGCTACTCCTGGGTATAGGTACATTACAATTAGACAATATAAGAAAGCAAGGGCCTTTCTAAAAGGCTCCACGCATAATAACATAGCTTTTATCTCAGCTATCCTGTATGATATGGTATCAGGACACGACCGTTGGTGCCCTTCCGAGCCGAGAGATAAGGGATTTCAATTCATTGGACTGGACATGTCTTCTCCACGATCTCAGGGAAATGAAAAGAAATTATCAAAGATATTTAGCACACCATAAAAAAATCTGTAAAGTTGTCTATAAATGTAAAATCATATATAACCCCTTATTTTGAGGCAACTGGGGGCAAGCCTAAACCACTCTATTCGAATGTACTATAAAATGAAAACACTGGGAGAGCTATTACTAAAAAAAAATGAACAGAAGATTGCTTGGACATAACCACACGTTTCGCATTTCAACCATGGAAATGGAGTAAGACTATAAGAATCAATCATTCTAAGAGTTTTGTAATTAGAATATGTTATGCCAAAGCATGCATATCAATCAATGGAAACCCTTTATACATAACCCGAAATAGACGTAAAGTCGCAGTAATTGACGTATAAGAGTATCCCCTCCTTACGGTTACGGCCTTTCCCAACCAGCTCCCCGGATCCATCAGAACCGAGAAACCCTATATCATAACCTATACCTGAGCAAACTCGACTTTATTATGATTATGCTCCTTACGCTACCCCTGTATCCATCCCTATTGATCGTTCTGACATGTGATTCGAACAATCCATTGGCTTGCTTAAATGCCATTTTCTAGCCCTGCTGCTCTACTTTCGTTGGAACTAGGCTTTCTCATTCAATGCTATTCCGACCACGCTTGGTTAAACTGCCTTTCCAAACAGAAGCTGAAGCCTCTTTGCTTGCTCATTTATCCCGGATTCGAACTATGTGAAATCCCCTGATCGGGAGAAAGGAAGCCACCTATGTACCTCCACTAAGAACGGCTCGGGGACTTTGAATGAAGTACGACCAGATGAACGATTCCTACTGGATAGAAAAAAAATAACGGAAAGGTAAATCTACTTCCTTAGTAGGAAGGAAAAAATGAAAGCCCTTTCTTTTGGGCTTTTTATGGATACCAATCTATTCACATATGGCAGGGGTGAAGCTATCGAGGCGATCGCGAACTGCAAGAAAAGAGAAAAGTCAACAGGAAAGGTAGATTTGAAAAGAAAAACGCTTAAATAATAAGATGCGGAAATGGCAAGTTCCCTATTCATTAAAGAAAAGACTTGGACAACCGGCCTAGATCAGATTCATTCTTTTGGGGAATTAACCACAGCTGGGGGCGCACTGCCTCGCTCGACCAGCCCTTTTTTTCTTTGGATTGGACCAAACCCAGGGCCCGCTTGGTGGTATAAGGTGGCATAAGTTGCCCCTTATACCAAAGGTCAGGGGTTCAACTCCCCCTGGCAACACCCTGCAGGCACGTATCGCGTGCTTGAAGGTTGGGGTGCGTGGCCTGCAAGCCTTGTTAGGGGTGGGCCAGTGCAGCGACCTGCAGCGACCCGCAGCGACCTGGGCCCCCATGGGTGGGCTCCCCAGGCTTGGTGGGCTTGGCAGGCTTGGTAGGGCCCACTTCCTAACAATAAACAGCTCAATTGGTGGTATAAGGTGGCATAAGTTGCCCCTTATACCAAAGGTCAGGGGTTCAACTCCCCCTGACAACACCCTGCAGGCACGTATCGCGTGCTTGAAGGTTGGGGTGCGTGGCCTGCAGGCCTTGTTAGGGGTGGGCCAGTGCAGCGACCCGCAGCGACCTGGGCCCCCATGGGTGGGCTCCCCAGGCTTGGTAGGGCCCACTTCCTAACAATAAAAGTTTTTATTGTTAGGAAGTGGGCCCTACCAAGCCTGGGGAGCCCACCCATGGGGGCCCAGGTCGCTTGTTAGGAAGTGGGCCCTACCAAGCCTGGGGAGCCCACCCATGGGGGCCCAGGTCGCTGCGGGTCGCTGCACTGGCCCACCCCTAACAAGGCCTGCAGGCCACGCACCCCAACCTTCAAGCACGCGATACGTGCCTGCAGGGTGTTGCCAGGGGGAGTTGAACCCCTGACCTTTGGTATAAGGGGCAACTTATGCCACCTTATACCACCAATTGGGCCAGCAACCCGCAGCGACCTGGGCCCCCATGGGTGGGCTCCCCAGGCTTGGTGGGCTTGGTAGGGCCCACTTCCTAACAATAAAAGTGCAGCCCAATTGGTGGTATAAGGTGGCATAAGTTGCCCCTTATACCAAAGGTCAGGGGTTCAACTCCCCCTGGCAACACCCTGCAGGCACGTATCGCGTGCTTGAAGGTTGGGGTGCGTGGCCTGCAGGCCTTGTTAGGGGTGGGCCAGTGCAGCAACCTGCAGCGACCTGGGCCCCCATGGTAGGGCTCCCCAGGCTTGGTGCACTTTTATTGTTAGGAAGTGGGCCCTACCAAGCCTACCAAGCCTGCCAAGCCCACCAAGCCTGGGGAGCCCACCCATGGGGGCCCAGGTCGCTGCGGGTCGCTGCAGGTCGCTGCACTGGCCCACCCCTAACAAGGCCTGCAGGCCACGCACCCCAACCTTCAAGCACGCGATACGTGCCTGCAGGGTGTTGCCAGGGGGAGTTGAACCCCTGACCTTTGGTATAAGGGGCAACTTATGCCACCTTATACCACCAATTGGGCTGCCCAATTGGTGGTATAAGGTGGCATAAGTTGCCCCTTATACCCTGCAGGCACGTATCGCGTGCTTGAAGGTTGGGGTGCGTGGCCTGCAGGCCTTGTTAGGGGTGGGCTAGTGCAGCGACCCGCAGCGACTTGGGCCCCCATGGGTGGGCTCCCCAGGCTTGGTCGGCTTGGCAGGTTGGTAGGGCCCACTTCCTAACAGAAACCTTAGGGATATCCCATGATTTCTGTTAGATCTTCTTCTAAAAAACATGTCAGTTATCATTATTTCAGCTGGCAAAAATAAATTTATTTCCTTCTGTAGGTGACTTTAAGGAAAGACATTTAATAATGTCATTTATCAAAAACATAACAAGCATACAGACAGTGGGTAATCTAAGTTAACACAAACCCATATTAATAGCATTACAATATGACACTCAAAATATAGCAGGAAAAGCAACTATGGGATATTAATCACACGGTCGAGATTAGCATGCCTCCCTATCAGAGTGATACGATGACTTATTTTATGAAGCAGTAGGTAAAATTCATGTTATCTCTGAGACAATGCTAATTCAGATCCAGTATATAATGACATAAGCAGATAATCTCCACATGCACTCTAGACATTTATGAGTCAAGCAACTCTGATGGCAAAAATAAGATATTGACAATAATAAATATGCAAATACAGAATCACAGTGCAGCTCACCTTCGCAAATGTAGTGGCCAGATCATCTATATCAGATAACGATCCTAATCCCAATCCCTAGAAAACAGACGAAAAAGATTTCCAATCAATTGTTGAGCATCTCAGGCTCATAAATGTCAGAAACTTCGGCATAACAAACAGATTAAAATTTTCAAATAACAATAAACACAGCAATAAGAACAATAAACAAGCATACAAATCCAAAGATATCAAGATGCCAAAAATACATAGGACATTTGCGCACTGTCCTTGCAAAGGATGTGAAAGACACTTGAGACTGTTAACAAGGAGATAATAAATGGTTCCCCAGCTTAGGTTCTAGAACCATATTGGGAGATATCAAAAGAACAGCTAAGAACAAGTTTCTACTTAATGAGAAACAGCAATTCGGAAACTTAAATTGTGATGACATAGTTCAAATCCAGTTACTATAGCATGTGCTATATGAATATCTTAGTTATTCTTTCACGAATATAATAATTCAAAATTAGATCTTATTAAATGCATCTAAAGAACTTCGTTCAAAGCAGTGGACCAGCTATCTGCAACATTATGCTAATGTTTCACAGATCACATGCCAAAACCCCACAAACTCAATGACTTCATTAGTTTAGAACCAGGATATTATAAGGTCAAACAACACAATGAATATCCAGATCTTCATACGCATAAATTAAAACAAATCAATTAGGATAGTTTCGATATTTTCACCTAATTTTGTTGAACAAATGATACTCATAGTCTCATACAACTCTTAGTCTACACCCAGCCCACCTCCGATTAGTTTAGACCACGAAAAACATAATAGGCCAACAGTACCACCTACCAATGAAGAAAATAAACCTCACACATATAGAATTCCTTCAAAACGATTATAAGGACTGCGTTTATTTCTATTTTACCTCATCTTTATCAAACAAATGATACTCGTTCAACTCGTCTTCCCCGCCAAATCTGCCTCCACCGGCAACATGAATACTCTCCTCATACTCATCTTCCAAACCCCCCACTTCCACTTCATTCGCTACACCTTTGCCGAAAAAAGCATATTGTGACGCATCGAAAAGAGCGCTATCTGCATCCATAAAAGGCAGAAAAAGAAAAAAAACTCAATTCACAAACCCGCATAAGTAATTGCTGCATAAATCATACTCGCACTAAATTAAGCTTAGCTCAACTCCTATTTCTTCAACGAACACCAACCCCAAAACAAATTAAACTAAATCAAACAGAGATCGAATCCGAATACAAAGATACAAAAAAAAAACACAGAATTAAATAGATTAAGATGGAAGTAGAGAGCTGCGAACCAGAAACTGAGCTGCTGGAGCGGCCGGTGAAATCATTAAAATCTCTTGGATCAGATCTCTCCATAATCCAGTGTAATCACAGGGGAGATAAATCCCCCAAATTCGTTCCCCTTTTGGTAATTAGGGTTCAGAATCAGACAAAGAAAGACGCACTGCTACACGCATAAATACATATAGTTCACGCAGTAAGCGGTTAGTCTTGTCTCCATTTGTGTCTCTGAGAGAGATTGGGGGGAGAGAGAGAGAGGAATCTGTGCGTATAACGTGTATGTATATATCATGAGAGAAAGGATGGGGTTTGGGTTGCATCCGGGAAAGTCAGATTAGGGATAAAATTCATTTTAGGCCCCTGGTTTTATTCTAAATGTCAAATTAGTCCTCGTGTTTCTATTTAATTTTTGGTCAAAATATGAATTTATTAGTTGTTTTTACTGTAGAACAGTTACAGTCTCAATCTTAGTTTTTATGCATAAACATATATGGATAATTTATTAGTTGTTTTCTTATCAAAAAATTTATTACTTGTTTTACTAATATACTCTTGCATTAACTTACATCTTTTCATATACAAACAACCCATCATCCATTTTTAAGAATGAATTCCAATTCAATTTATGATTTAGAAATTAAACTCATCATCAACTATTAATTATGAAATTCAATTTAATATGTAGTGGTGTGATCTTTGGCAATGTGAGTAAGGATTATAGATGCATTTACATGTATAGTACCACATTTTTAGTCAGCTTCAATCTTTGATATAGTATATACGAAAACGCCAAAAATAATTGTGTCGTGTCAAAACGTTTGGCACATGGACATATCAATAGAACGTGCTAGACAATCCAAACGAGTGTCAGAATATCAAATAAACAAAGAAAATTCCAACATGACAAAAATACAACACTTACATTTTTTTTTTATCGTAACCGCCCTATTGTGGGGAACTACAACACTGACATGACATAAACACCAGTATTTGTGTATTAGAAGCATTTCAGCCAAGATGCGATCTTTATCACGTCTTACAAAGTCTAAAAATTGTGAAAATACAAGTTTAAAACACCTTTAAACTAATCGAAAATTTATATTAGATGGTCATATAGTGTTGCAAAAGTTTCAAAATTTGTTATGTGTCATTTTGTGTTCTTGTTGCCATGTCCATATTTATTCATCATTGGCAGTGGTAAAAAACGACTGAGGTAAGAAATGTGATACAGAATTAGAAACCTTTACCGATCATCACATTCAAAGACTATATTGAAATTCATCCTAAATTAAGGAAGAATTTAATTTATGAACCTAGAATTAAATTGAAACTCATCATCGCAAATGAGAGAATACGTTCGACTTTGCTCAAAATAATAAGATGCTTCAAGGATACTTTAGTAAAACAAGCAATAAATTCAATTTTTACCGGAGAATAATATCAAATTAGTCGAAGGGACTACATTGAAACAAATTAAAAACACTTATATTAACCTTATACTAAGGTCAGAATATCAGGACTAAATTGAATATTACCCAATAGAGAGAGAAAATATCCTGTGTGCGTGTGTGAGAGAGAGTGAGTGAGAGATTATTTATTTATTTATATTTGTTAATTAGCAGGCGTAATAAGGAAGAATTAAGACTGACTTTCTGATCCGTGTTTGATTCCGAGGTGAGAAAACAGTTTTCGTGGAAGAAATCATGTGACTTTAGAATTGGATTGGAAGCATTTCTTGTTTAAAATTAAGTAGCTTTTAAAATTATTTCAATTTTACAAGTTTAATTTTATAAAATCGATTTTAAAAAAGAAATCAATATGTAGATCAGCACGCATTATTTAGTGCTTTTATTTATTCTTTTAATTGTAGTGCAATCCAACATCAAATCAATTATAAATTTTAAAAGAAACAGTTTTCTTAAAAAACATATAAACATTAAATAAACTCTCTAAAGCCTCTGCACCAATATGAGTGCCGAGTTTTTTTCTAATTTTCTATTTATTGTTATTTGTTAGCTTATTGTCATACTAATAAAGTAATAATTGTTACTTGATCGTAAATTGTCACTATTTAACACTCATGAGATTAACCGTATCATGTAACCAATTCGCTCAAAAAATAAATAAAACCTCTCTAAAGTTTTATCTCCCGTCACAAAAGCTCATGAATAGAAGGCCTCCCGTCACAAAAGCTCTTACTCTCAAATGAGAATTGAAAGATGAACCAGACTATTCGATACTCTACTCGACATCATTTGATAAAAGCTTATATAAACTTGATCTGTTAACATATCAAACCAAGCACGAACAACCTTTTGAGTGTATGATAAGTTTGAAGCCCGTTTTGAGCTCAACTCAATTAGTAAAATAAGATAAATTATTTGCAAAAAGATCAAACTACTCGAGCTCAACTCCTATTCTTTTCAACTAAAACTCATTTGAGCTCAATTCGATTAACAATTCAAATCAAACTCAAACACAAATTCTGAAGTTCAATAATAATTCAAACAAAATTAAACCACAACTTGTTCAACTCGACTCGTTTACCGTCCTACCCACAAATCATCTTTAATTCTCTCCTTTTTTTCCTTCTCCCACCTGGTTCGAATTCCAACGAAGATTTTCGGTGGGAGCCACCATTTAAGCCAAGCAATATACCTTTGACCAATTTGAACTTTAATCCGAAACCCAAGGACCAAAATGAAAAACATCCATTTCCTTGACCAAATCATTGAAAGAAAAGACCATGGAAGTGCATAGCTACAATATACATACCTCACAAATGCAAATACAATTTGTTATTTTAGATAGACAATCTAAGTTTAGAGTTACAAAGAGAAGGAAACAAAGATGTAAATATGGTGTTATATCTAATTACAATGTATATTAAGAAATTTAAATATATTTCCTGGCCGCGAGCTCTAAAAAAGCCAGTGCTTCTTTCTATGTGTTCTTGTTGGAACTTCTGCCAAAAATTGGACACGAAGTACACGTATCAGCAATCATTCTATCATGAAAACTTAACGAAGGAAAAAATGACGAATGATATAGAATTATAATGAAATTTGTCACCTCCAGTTTGATACAAGGAATTGTAGTGAATTTCGCTCCAAAAGCTCAGCCACAACTCTACAGAAATAAACAAAATGTTGATTAAGTTCAATGTTCGACGTATAAATGCAAATGAGGATAATGAAAATGACTTCCATTTGTTCAAAGTTTATGGCAATTTGTAGTCCTCAGTTCCCATCTAATATGCTCGTTTTCTTTCTCAAAAGATGAGAGACGTGGTCACATTGATTATAGAAGTACGTATTGAAATGCCTCTCTTTAAAATTATGGTAAATTACATAGACACCCCCTGCATAAGATCCTAATTATGAAAAACACTCTGAAATTTGAGAAATTAACTTAAAATCCTTTTCAATAAAAGCATTTAAAGTTTTGACACCATATCCATGTGGATCCTAGCATATCCGCAGATGCAATTGTCTTGAGACCTGTACTCCCAATACCTCCAAAGAAAACTTCATGCGCTAGTTCAGAATAGAGGAGCCCGCACAGCCAATCTCAAAATAATAGAGATAGAACAGGACTTCGTGCACACACGAGACAATAACTAGACCAAAAAAGCATAAGGTACCTCTAGAAGGACTTCTGTCTTTTGGAAGAATTTCAATGTAGCAAGTGTCCCGGAAAGAGGTGACTAGACAGATTTTTGCTTCAAACTACAGGAAGTACAATAACATACGAAGCGTTATAATACATTACATGCGTATACACATTTACTATGAGGAAATATAATGCATCACATAAATAAGAAATTCCTAAATTATTTGTTTCGACTTCACTTTCCCCAATTTCACAATTTAATAAGAAAAGAAGAAAAACATATATGTAACCCAACCTCTTCCGCATGATTGAAAAACAAATCCCGGGAAATGTAAATAAGAAGGCCATTAAAGTAATCAATCGTCACTTTGAACTTACTCGGTCTGCAGCTGCTTGTAGAGTAACATGATCTCCCCATTCCCCCAACCTATAGTTTGAGTAGAAAAATGTTAACGGAACATAATAAATCTAAATAGTATGAAAGAATTGATATACGAAAAGGCCATCTATATCAGACCTTTTCATTTTCTTCACATAGCTTCTGTACTTCATGGGGACGTAACTATCATATAGATTTCTGTGGCGTTTTAGCTGAAAATAATTAATGGACTAAGACGAGAAAAATGTATAGTAGCTTTGAAATAGGAGCATAATAAAATTATAAAGATGATATGAAATACAATTATATCTTATCAAATTAGGTATAAGTAAGCTAAATTATACCTGTTTGATAACCTCCTTTCTTATATATTTGTGGTAATCCGGATTCTGAAATAACTGATCTGCAAGGGCTCGAAACTGTAACATAGCAATTAATTACAAATTACCAAGGCAAATGATAAACAATAAATATTGCAAGCAAAATAAGTTTACTGAATGCCATAAGAAACGGGGCGATAAATATATAGACATCGCAGAAATCCTAAATGAGGCCACTGTCTTGATATCAAAAACATTTTGAACTTTCATCCCATAACTTAAAAAATCATAATCTATAGAAACACAAAACATTTAAGTAAATCGAGAATTGTTTTTCCACCGAAGAGATAATGATATAAAAAATGCTAAACAAGAACAATAATTGTTGATAGAATAGACAGCAACCTGGCAATTCCCGTCTCCTTCAATTCGCATTTCAGCTAAGCCATACGTTGCCAGCCTGATTATAGTTAAATATGTTAGTGGCTTGACTTTTTCGACAAACGTCTAGTAATAATTGACCATTTAACGAAGAATACACTTTTCAAACTATCACAAAGTACATAATGGCAAAATGTAGAAATTTTGGTAGTTAATATTTCCGACTCTTGATGCAATTCACTCGCTCCAAAAATGGTTCCAACTATCACTGAAAGCTAAGAAAACAAACGTTGGACTATACAATTTGAATTCTCATTAGTAAGCTATGGAAGAATTCAGAAATTTACGTTCAAAGGAGGTGGAGAAGATAAAATAACTTAATTTGTGTTTCGGTATAATCAAGATTTGATTTGATTTTAAATATTTTTTAGTATAAATAAAATATATAGGTACTACGCAAGAAATGCAAAAGATGCACATATAGGTTTAGGAGACAAAACATAACCTCTGGGCTAGCCTCTCGTGGTCTAGGGTTGCATCATTCGCATCAGGTATAGCCGTAATGACCCGAGGAGTATGCTGCCAATACCAAGATTTTGTGAGTTTACGTAATGTCGAAAATCAACCAACACATATTTGATTCCCATGAGCTTTTATCAATTCAAACACGAGTTACGTGAACTTGACAGTGAACGATGCAATGGCTACGAAAAAGAATCTGACTTTAACCATGAATAGATTATAGAATCCACACGCTTAATTGCTTTTAGTTATATTTTCGTTTAGCAACAAAGGCAATCTAGTAAATACAAACTAAAATTACCCATGAGATACAATTGGATGCATATGCGAACATGTATCCCTCTATTCCATTCTAATGGACACTACCCAATCAATAGATTTTTCGGTAGTTGGGTGATGGAGCTGTGGTATCATATTTTCAAAATGGTATTTTGGTCATTTTACATCATCTGCACTCCAGCTCAAAATAGATAGCACCTCTCCTACAAAACATTTTTACATAGAAATAACAATTCAATGTGAGCCGTGGTTTTTGCCCTTTTCCATTTATAAAAGGATATCACAACTAAGTATATTATGTATGTTTCTCTCCGTCTTCTCTTCTAAGCCGTTCTCTTTCAACCCTTCTTGGAGGATCACCAATAACTTCAAGGGTTTAAGATGTGTATATGAGTGGGTAACTCAAGTAGATATCCATCACCACAATGCAGACAATACTCGTGATTGGAGAGAATGAAGGCAAGTTCGAGATTCAATCAAAGAGGATGCTTATAGGCGAGTCAGATCCAGAATGCATTGGTCAAAATTCCACTACAAATAGGTAAACCCAATCTGCACCATATGCGATCAATGTGTATTTATTTCCTATAACTTCACCATTAAGGCGATAACTTCGTAATAAACAATTACAATAAACAACAAATACACTAAAATAAGTTTCATGATGCAAATTCAAAATTAATAAAGAGAAAAGATCATTGTGATATAGTGCTCCAAGACGAATCCAATGTGACTCCATAAAAGAAAGCCGGTATTTATCATCATAAGCAATAACCAGATCAAGACTATACTCTCGTTCGACAAAATCAAACAGACAAACTATCAAAGTGGTGGTCATATACAATACCGGGATCGAGTCCAAATGAGAAAGCCTCTTGCCAAGCTTTCCATCATATCTTAACTTTTCGTCCTCGGCTAACATTGCAGCAATGGTATGATCATCCTCCGTATCATGAGAACTGCTATTCAAACTCGAACCCGAGCTCGAACTTGCATTTCCATACGGATCACTCATGTTATTCTACTCAACTTTTATCTCCCTAGCAACCTACTTTATAAACAAAAGAAACCAGCAATTCACTAACTAATAATAATAACAACAAACAAGAAACAGAATTAATTCCAAAAATTCATCATATATCACTCTTGATCATATATTTGATTGAAATCAGTTTCAAAATGAGAATCTTTCAAAAGGGTCGGATTGCAAAATTGAATTATCGAAAAACCCACAAAAATTTTGATACAAGAATAAAAGATTGGCGTATATGAGCAGAAAGCAACAAATAATGGAACTTTGATTTCAATAAAAGGGAAGAAAAAACTAATTAAACAAATTGAAATAAATTTGAACAAGAGCGAAAGAAGGGTGAAAGGGAGACATACCTTGAAATAATGGCATGAAAATGGAAATAAAAAAGCAGATAAATTAAAAAATAAATAAAGGTGAAATTAATTGGAATGAAGAGCAGGATAAGTAAAAAGAGTTGATTTTGGGATGAGGTTTTTAGATAGGACAAAGAATCTAACGCGCGATTTGGTAAACAAACAACGTCTCGACAAAGCGTGTCACATTGAACCTTCTTTTCTTTGCCTTGTCCGAATTAAATTACAGTTTAATATACCAAAAATTTGTTAGCCTATTGATATCAGTTATATTTTTTTTTGGTTAAACTGGTATCACTTTCATGTGAAAAGTCTTTAATTTTAAGCCGTTATAAATTTAGATTTTTCTCTTTTTATTTGAAGTTCAATAAAATTTGTGTAACTCATGATTAAAAAGCTATTGACCCAAATTTATTGGGTCAAAGATCCCCTTAATCTAGAATAATAAAATAAAATTACAATTTTTATTTTTTAGGCACGAATTATTTAATACTATAAATTAATAATATAATTTTGCTCAATGTTACAATTGTATAAACTTATATCTACATTTCATATTAGTCCCTTATTGTAGTATATTGTCCCTTTCCTAAAATTAATAGATTGAAATAGTAAAACAATTACATTCATCGCACCGACTGACCTAAGATCTCGGGATCTTTGTGTCAACAATGTAATAAATGACCGCGGCTCATTGATTTTCGTCCATTCATAAAAAGTATTGAAAAGTGCACACTTGACCTTCATTTATTATGTAATTATTATAAAAAAATTCACAAAAATTACCAACACAGCCCTCACATTAATAATTTCTTGTAATTACACCCCATGTGCAACATTTTTTATAATTTTATGCCATAAGACCTCACAAATAGACCCATTGATGGGGTGTATTGATAATTTTTAATAAGTGAGGGGGATTTTTTTATAATTAACCAATAAATAAGGGGGTATGTGTGTAATTTTTCCTACAATGTATAATATAATTCGTATATTCCAGGGGATAACCGTTTACGAAACTATCTAGGGAATAAGACATGTGCAATTGTGAATTTTGGGTAATGAACAGAAATTCTCTATCCAAGGGTTTGCTTTTCCCAACTTGTATTTGCACTCGATACTCCAATCTCTTAAACTTGTTACATAATATTGTGAGATTTCATTTGATTAAATACTTTGAGCCATGTACATTTTATCTCTTACCATATGAAAAGATATATTTAACCACTGATCATGCACTTAACAATCAAATCATAATTTTGATTGAATGAAGTGAAATGTTTGAGCAGAACTTTGATACATAGATCACTTTTATATGTCCTATTTTGGCATATCTATTGAGTTACTAAAATACCCTGCGTGGTTGCAAATTACTGCTTGATCCACACATTTTTCCATGGGTAGGTCGGTTTGACTCAGACTCAACACTACGACATGTACCACTATCAAAGGTCAATATCGTGTGGTATCATTGTAATGATCCACGTGCCACTCACTGATCCTTACATTTTGGAAAACCTTGATAATTAAGGGGTTACACACTATACACTCTAATTCTCCAATTCTCTCATTCTCCAATTAATCTAATTCTCTGATTGAGTATCGTATTCGGCCCTAAATACTTATAGATCCAAGGTAGTTCATTTACAAATTGGAGCTCGAGTCTTCATACTATAACAACCCAAATAGATTATGTTGGGCGCAGCGGAAGTTTTGGGCCTGAGATTTAACTTATTAAGATTCGGCAAGTCCCACCAACAAGTTGATGACAAAATAATACCCCGAAAAATATAACTATAATGCACACAAGATTTACGTGGTTCGGCAAAATCCGCCTACGTCCACGAGAGTTTCCGTTCTTCCACTATGAGAGAAATTTACCGGTACAAAAAAAAATACACACTTGAGTTTATAGACAAACTCAAGAAAACCACTCTTGTACAACCACTCTCAAAGTTATATAGAACAATACTCTCAACCCCACTTTGTATTGCCCCGAAAGAAAAACCCCACAAGTGTTTTCCGTGTAGTACAATTTGTATCTACCACAGATTGCTTTCCCTAGTATACTCTACACTTTTCCTAGTATATACTACACTACACACACTTTGCTCTATATGTTTTTCTCTTGGTTTGGGATGGTTCAAATGAATGAAATTGCCACCTATTTATAGGCAATTTCCAAAGGCACAAGATTGAATCCAAGCCATCTATTTATTTCCTTCAATCTTGGTCATCCATTTCCACCAACCACTTTGCCCCCTCATATGTCATGCATGACATAGTTGCCACAAATATGTCATGCATGACATACACTCACATTATTTTTCTTTATTTTTGTGGATCAACAATCTCCACCTCCACAAAAATAATTCCCCACAAACCAAATTACGGAATTCCATTGGCCATCAATCAATTCTGCTGCACATGCTGAATTAGTAAGGTCCTAACTCCACCTGATTCAAAACCGGCCAATGCACACATGCAGCCCAGTCAACACCACTAGTCGACTGCCGAGAGGGACGACCTCGACCCATCCTCTCGTCCAGCAGGATTTCCTTCACACCCGTCTGTACCCTGGAAGTTTTCCAGCGCACTCCACTCCCAGTCATCCTTTGAGGTCACCAGACGATACAAGTTTTCATACTTCTCTCCTTTCATTAGGACCTTTCCGCCAAGTGTGACTTTCAGGACTCCACCTCCAGCTGAATACTCACAGCCCTCGGAGTCCAATTGGCTCATGGAAATTAAATTCCTTCGCATCTTTGGGACATATGCCACACCACCCAAAGTACGATCTACTCCATCAAACATTTTGATTTTCACCACTCCCGTACCCATGACTCTACAAGTAGAACCATCACCCAAGGACAAAGTATCTGCCCTCTTTTCTTGGAGCGAATCAAAATAATCTTTCCTGGAGCATACATGCATTACACATCCAGAATCTAAAATCCATCCATCCCGAGACAAAGTATCCATACGAGTAGAGACTGTGAAGACATCTCCATCGTATGCCACTACAGCATCACCACCACCACCATTATGACTAACATTGTCCCTTGCTCTATTAGGACAATTCCTTTTATAATGGCCTTCCTCGTGGCAATGGTAGCACCTTCTGCCCTTCCCCCTGGCCTTTGAATCTGACCTGCTACTTGCAGATTCACCACCAGATATCCTCCCGTACCGATTCATTAACCAGCGCTGACTCATGTCCCACCTCTTGGTTTACCTTCCTTTGTTTTTCGTGAGACAAAAGTGACGCACTCACATACTCCAAGTCTAGTGTATCTTTCCCGTATAGCAACGTCGTCACTAGACTATCATATGAATCCGGGAGCGAGGTAAGAAGTAAAAGGGCTTTATCTTCTTCCTCGACTTTAACCCCAACTTTACGAAGTTGGTCCACCAGTCCGTTAAACTGGTTCATGTGATCCATCAGACTATCACCCTCTAGCATCTTGAGCCTGTAGAGCTGCCGCTTTAGATGCAATTTCGTAGACAAAGATTTCCCGAGATACAAATTCTCCAACTTTGCCCACAACTTTGGTGCCGAATCTTCAGAATCATCATCCACAACATTATTGATAATGTTGTCCGCAATACAAAGTCGAATTGTGCGAACACAGCGCAATTCCAAATCTTTCCACCGTGCACTTTCCATATCCTTCGGTTTCGCCTCCTCTCCCTTCAACACCAATGCCAAACCATGTTGAATTAGGAGGTCTTTCACCCTTCTTTGCCAAAGAGTGAAATTCCCTTTGCCATCAAATTGTTGCACCGAAAACGTATTTGGCCTCGACGTGCCCTCCATCTTAATAAATAAATCTCGATTTATCAACCCTTAACCAAATGGCTCTGATACCACTTGTTGGGCGCAGCGGAAGTTTTGGGCCTGAGATTTAACTTATTAAGATTCGGCAAGTCCCACCAACAAGTTGATGACAAAATAATACCCCGAAAAATATAACTATAATGCACACAAGATTTACGTGGTTCGGCAAAATCCGCCTACGTCCACGAGAGTTTCCGTTCTTCCACTATGAGAGAAATTTACCGGTACAAAAAAAATACACACTTGAGTTTATAGACAAACTCAAGAAAACCACTCTTGTACAACCACTCTCAAAGTTATATAGAACAATACTCTCAACCCCACTTTGTATTGCCCCGAAAGAAAAACCCCACAAGTGTTTCCCGTGTAGTACAATTTGTATCTACCACAAATTGCTTTCCCTAGTATACTCTACACTTTTCCTAGTATATACTACACTACACACACTTTGCTCTATATGTTTTTCTCTTGGTTTGGGATGGTTCAAATGAATGAAATTGCCACCTATTTATAGGCAATTTCCAAAGGCACAAGATTGAATCCAAGCCATCTATTTATTTCCTTCAATCTTGGTCATCCATTTCCACCAACCACTTTGCCCCCTCATATGTCATGCATGACATAGTTGCCACAAATATGTCATGCATGACATACACTCACATTATTTTTCTTTATTTTTGTGGAAAAAACTCAACAGATTATACGTTTTATACGCAATGATTGATCATCCAAGTAAGTACGTAGACAGCTTATTATACATCCAAATGTAGTCCAAAACAATCTTCTACGTGGATCTTGCCTGAGTCGTTGCTCCTATCGACTCGGATAGAATACAACCCAAATCACACTTCCCTATTATATATGAACGTTTCAGTCAATTTAAGTAATTTTGTAATTATAAGTTATATGGTTATCCATTTATGTAGGTTAGATTATTCAAATTAAATCTTATATTTATCCTTCAATCATTGATGTTATGATATATGCGTGCATACATAAAGTTATGATATACGTATAACTTGCAATTCAATATAAGGATAAATGAAAGATGTGATATTGACATATACCAAAAATCACTACTTTTGTTGTGCAAATCCATTCAAACGACATTGTCTCTCTTATCTCAAATTTAATCCAAGCAACCCATGTTGTTCATTATGTAAAAATGTATCCGATAATCGGTTGGACTCCTTAAGAAATATGAGCAACTATCATGGAAATTGGTGAATTACACAAAGAGTTTTTGAGGTTACTTGTTACTCTTTCAGAAAGCTTCATATGATTATCTTGGGATGCCATTATACAAACAGAGGTGTTTTTTGATGAGGTTGTTAACAATGTTGTCCTTAATTACATGCTCATGCATCTTCTCCAACTTCTAAAACCACCTCAGATTGTTTTGAATCGCATCAAGAGGTTGTTTTATTAAATATTTTTCGATGTTCGCTTAAACGCACTCGTATCGTATGTATTAAGCAGGGTGGGATAAATTATGTTATCCAATAAAGGAAGGTGGTTTAGGAGTTCGGAACCTTGCATATGTTTCTATAGCATTTGCCTATATATAAACTTTGGTGGAGACTTTGCACAAGTGATTTCCTTTGGGATCGTTTTATTTATGCATAAGAAACATTGTCATAATTGGCTTAGGTAAATGGACAACATTCAGGGGTTTAGAAGATATTGGGTAAAATACGCGTCCATACGAAAGCAATCATCTGTTTTTAACATTGGGTAAGGGAAACTCTTTCTTTTTACACTACTAATAGCTGAGAAGTTAATTGATTTCTCCACGATTCCATTTCCGGAGGTTATTTCCAATGTTCAAAGAGTGAGTGGATTACTGGAGAATGAGAATTGGAAGGATCAAATTCCATATGTGCTTCTAGTTGAAGTCCTCAAACTAATTTACAAGGTTCCGTTGATCAAGGAGGAAGAGACTTACTTCTGGTGGAAGTTGTCTTCTAATGGGGATCTTAGTACAAAGTCCCCACAGAACCTTATTCTCGGAATCAACCGATGAATCATTTCTGTGGAAGTTTACGGAATGTGGAATATTGGTATTTTTGTGATGATTAGTATAAGATTGTGTTTACACTAAAAACGAAACTGGGTTGTTACGAATTAAAAAAAAAAAAAAAAAAAACCCAAATGGCCCAACATTGGTTAATGGGCCCAAAGATAAAAGATTAAGCCCATTATAGCAAAAAATTGGAATAGGCCCAATGAGAGTCTAGGTTTGGCAGGATAACAGGTCGGGCACAAAGGTATCAATTCCGAAGCGGGTCCAAAGAATTGGAAATTCCATAAGAAAAACAACCCGCCAAGATGAGAGAATTTTGAAAAGGAAGTTGGAGGCAGTTCCCGGCCGTTTGAGAACGTGGGATCACGAAGTGGAGATAAATACGAAAAGGAAAGAAAAAGAAGAGGCATCAGAATCATCAACAACTTTATATTTTTCTTCTTAGGAGTAGTCTGTAGCGTCGCGTAGCAATAGTTCTAGTTTGTATCAGTTTTACCAAGAATTGCTGGATTTGGCTTCCAAAGCTTGTACCGGCACTTGCTTGCTTGTAATCTCTTCAGAATCGAAGACTTTCATGGAGGTATAAATTATCCTGTATTCAGATTTAAGTATTTGATAGATAATTTGTATCTTGACTTGAGTTTTCATTCGCCACCTTAAAATCTGAAATTATTGAAATTATAAAGGCTTGAACCACCTTGTAGCGAATCGAACGCGGGGGTTGAAAGATAATCTTAAGTTGTAGATTATCAAGGGGCTAGGAATGAACACTCGAATCCACCTTAATCTAATTCGTTTCCTTTTAACGCGAAACAGTCTGGATTCTTGATGGTGAACTATAATGGAAGGGTTTTCGTCTAATCTCGAAATACATCCAATATTGTCGGGTTGTTGGATTTGAAGTGCATTTATTCCTAATTAGTGCTAACAGGTATGGAATTTCGTGGAACTTCTTTGGCCTTATAATATCGGAGACACAGAGCATTATAAATATGATTCAATTTTGGAGACTAGGTATTCCACATTCGTACTTTGATTCCATTGGTTATTTTATGACTTATTTGGTTTGAGAGAAACAATTAACATGGGGCTCGACCCTCTGTCCAACAGATAATTTAGAGAGTTGTTAATCATATAAAATGCGTTAAATTATTTCAAAAAATTATTGTTAAATTTTGAAGGAGGTCTCGGTTTATTGTTGTTTTTGGGATTTAAATTTCCAATTCAAATTAAAAAGAAACGTGTGCATGTTCGATGGCGGAAACTGCAATAGAACTAGTATAAGCTTAATACCAATGGAGTTAGTAGAGGGAATGTAGAACTTGTTCGATCAGGTGGTGTACTATGGGACTAGAATGGTTAGGTGGAATTTTCCTCCCGTTAAGCCATAAGCATCAAACGAACCTTTATGCGGAATTAGATGCGGTGGCACGTTGACAGAAATTATGTATGGAAAGAAATATACCAAGAGTGCAAGTTGAGGTTGATGCTTCCCAACCTATAGGGTGATCAGTGATGTGTACTTTGTCCCCTAACGTTTTGAAAAGTGCACCCGACATCCTAACCTTTCAAAAGTGTGCACTTAACCCCCTTGTGACCGGATCCGACAGAAACTTAGGGAATATTCCTGCGAATGTAAGGGTAAAATGATCATTCATGGAGCAAAATGCTGCAAACCGCATAGGCCAGGGGGTGTCTGCTTTGATATTAAATCTCTTGTATTTTTAAAAAAATATTTTTAAATCAAATACTCATTTTCCAAAAAGAAAAATAAAATAAAAAATATCAAAAAAATACAAAAAAAAAATTAGAAAAGGGAAAAAAATGGAATATCCAAAAAATAATTAAAAAATAGAAAAAAAATCAGAAAATTCTAATAAATTTCTAAAAAATAAATAAAAACTAGAAGAAAATAAATTCAAAATTCAAGAATTCGGAAACATGAAAATAAATAAGAAAAATACGAAAAATAGTATAAAAATAAAAAATTTAAAAACAAAAAAGATAGTGAAAACCTAAAATTTCCTTTTTTTATTGTTCTAATTTATTTTTATTTTTCTGGATTTTTCAAATTTTTAATTTTCTCTTATTACTTTTTCAGTTTTTTTTTTGAATTTTTGTAGAAATTTAGTTGATTCTTTTTTTTCCCAGAATTTTCTATTTTTCTCCTTTTGACTTCTTTCTAAAATTTTCAAGATTTTAATGATTATTTCTGAATTTTTCCTTTATTTTTGTGTTTATTTTCTCAAATTTGCTTTGATGTTTTGAATGTTTTTATTTTGTCTTTTTTATTTTTGAAAAATTAAGAAATTTGAATTTAAAAAAAATGCAAGAAATTTAAGATCTAAACGGACTACCCCCTAACCTATGCGGTTTTGTAGCACTTTGCTCCCTGTGTGACTATTTTACCCTTGCATGCGTCGGAATATTGTATTATATTCCGCCAGAATCTGACCGAGGGGGTTAAGTGCACATATATGATAGGTTAGGGTGTCCGGTGCACTTTTCAAAACGTTAGGGGGGCAAAGTGCACATCACCCTATAGGTTGTGGGTGTCTGCTATTATCTCAATTTTATAAGTTCTTCTTCAATGTAGAAGACATGGTAATTGGAGGATTCAACACTTACTGTCTCTTGAATTGCTGAGACCATGAGAAAAATTAAATAAAATTTAATCATGTCTTTAGTGAGGGGAATAAATCGATGGATAAATTGGCGAACATTGCTTGTAACCGAAATTTAAGTGCTGTGTTTTTACCAGATCAGATGTCACTGTAACTTTGCGGACTTCTTAGAGTGAATAAATTATAGTTTTCATCTTTTCGTAATATTAGGGTTTAGAGTGTACGAGAACAACACTCTTTTATTCCCTTAAATATGATTGTATTATTTTTGGAGATTAATTAAAGGTCCAAGTCCCATAATACTTCCCATCTAGACACGAAGGGCCTTTAACCAAAATAACTATATTATATATATACCAAGACAATAAATAGGAATAACGATAAAAATAGTTTTTAATTATCTAACCGGAAAAATTACAATTTTGGTACCGTAGGATTAGGCTACTTCGCAATTAGTATCACGCTTTTCACTTTTCTCACTTTTGGTACCAAATATGTTTTTTTTCTCACTTGGGATACCACCGCTAGTAATTTGACGAATTTTCCATAAACTTTTGGTTTTGGAGGGAAAATATACCTTCTGGGCCTAATTTGGAGAGAAATACACGGTCAAATGGGTCAAATTTGACCAATTTGATCTTTTTAAGGCCAATTTTTGTGGTTTTGCTCATTTGAGCTAAAGTTTTGCATGTTTTTCTTCCAAAAACCATGACTTCTTCATATTCTTCATCCTCTAGTAGAGCTAGTAGCAGACAAAATAGAGCATATTTTTGCCACAAAATAGAGCATAATTTGACCCCAAAACAGAGCACTCCCTGTGTGCAAGTATATTCAAAACTAAACAAGAAAAATGCACTACGAGCCAAGCATTATAAACAAGATAAATTGCACATAAAATTGAAAGTACATTACATATATTAAAACATAATTGAAGTACATACTAGATTTCAATTTAATCTTCATACATATACTAGCTGCAAAATCAAGATGGATTGTAAGACTTCATCTCAAAACATCCAACAAATGATACAAAGAGACACTGCTACAAGAAGCAAAAGTCGACATAGTTTTCCTCTCTTCTGCAAATTGATGAGCCTATTGCGTAGCTCAACAATTTCATTTTGTAGCTCACCAATTTCATTTGCCCTATTTGGAACAATTTGATTCTTCAGTTTTTCTCTTATATTGTTGTGGAGTTCGGTTATCACGTCAAAAGCCCTTGGAGCATATGGTGGGTCATACTAATCGAAGAAGTCACATCCTCTTGCGCCTTTAACACAATCGTAGAGTTCAGTTTTTGATGTCGACAAATAAGATTTCTTCTTACAATGGCATTGTTTTTCACCATTTCATTTGCTAGTACCTTTGCTAGAGGGGAAGAAGAATAGGAAGAAGCCCTGATTTTTGGAAGAGAAACTTGAAAATTTTTAGCTCAAATGAGCAAAACCACAAAAATTGGCCTTAAAAAGACCGAATTGGTCAAATTTGACCCATTTGACAGTGTATTTCTCTCCAAATCAGCCCCAAAAGGAATATTTTCCCTCCAAAACCAAAAGTTAACGGACGTGCGCAAGGCACATGTCAAAATCCGTCAAGTTACTAACGGTGGTACCCAAAGTGGGAAAAAAAAACATATTTGGTACCAAAACTGAAAAAAATGAAAAGCGTGGTACCATTTGCGAACTAACCTTATCCTAGATACCAAAATTATAATTTTTCCTTATCTAATCTACATAGCATCAAAATAACCCATATGCTAGTACATTAATGTGCTATGTTATCTGATTTTTTTAGCTGTTTCCAGTTTGGTGTCGTCTTTAGGTGAAGCAATGCTTGATCAATTTTATGTCATGTTGGAGTACCTATTTTTGGGAGGTTTTCTGAATTTCTAAGTTAATTTTCAATTTTTGATAGAGAAAAAATGAGATCATTCCAAGCATTAAATAGGAGTGGGGTACCCGCTTTTTTAAGCGCCAAAAGACAGGGGGGGGCTAAAATGTAAAAAATAAAAAAAGGACCAAAGTGAGACAGAAAATCCGAAAAAGTGACCAAAGTGAAACATGAAAACTTAATCTTACCATTTTACCTTTAGGTGACCGGCGCGTGTAGTACACGCGCTGAATTTCCTTTCAAACTACACTGAAAATGACTAAAGTAAGACAAAATAATTATTTTGGGGACGGTAGTGTAACAAACTTGAGTTTAGGGACGTAAGTGAGAGAAACATAATAGTTTAGGAACTATAAGTGACATTTTTTCATTGTGTTATTAATATACATGTGTCACTAGTTGTCAATAATGACAATCTACCCACAATTTTTATCGTTATTAAATGAATGAAAGTTGTTATCATGACAAAATAAGAATTGTTATGACTTATGACTAAACACCTATTATAATATATGATAATTTTAATATTATCACTTAATATTGTTGTTATTAATATTATGTTTTCTCGTAATAGTAATACTATCCGTCTTTTAAATATGTCACTTGAGTGATGGTCACCAAGCATAAATATTACGTACTGCATGTAATATATTAACAATGTCATCCAAGCTATTGTCTTAAAAATAGGCATCAAATCTGCAATTTTTTGACTTCAAAAGTTAGCAAAATATGCTTGACAAAATCGTTTCTATCTTCATTGTATTAAACACACACAATACAAAAAATGCCTATATATATGCACTAATGCACATATATGCTACCCACTTTTGATCAATAAAAATACACCTTTGTAAATTCAAAGCAAAAGTTATTCATCTTCTAGAGGAGTAGTTATTATTCTAGAGTAGTCAAACAGCCTTCAAGATAGACCCCAGTCTTTATTTTTAGGGATGATATTTTTAGTCCATGAAGTAGATCATTTGTAAGTAAGTGAAAAAATTTACATTATCGTTTTTAATATTCAAATATTATTTTATTTTAGCCCTTTTGGACATTTTTAATCTTAGATTACTTCAAAATGTATGTTCATACATAAGGGTAAAAATATCTGATCAAAGAACTTAAATGAAACCAATAATAATACATTAAGGACTTAAGTGAAACAATATTTAACATTATGAATGGTAATGTTAATTTTTTCACTTGAGAGACTACTCTAACACAATTGATCTACTTCGGGGATTAAAAATATCATTATCCCTTATTTTTATTTCTCGGAAAACAATCACTATTTGTTTCTCGAAAAACAATCACTATTGAATAGATTAATTAAATAATGATGGAACATATCAAAGGAGAAAAAACTATAACTTGAACATAAAACCTCACAACTTATAGAGCTTTTGAATTTTCAGCCATTCAAATATGTAATTAACTCTTTTTACGAAAATTTCAAGCGAATTGAAGGTTAGATTCCATTAATTTGATCAATGAAAATGATAAAATTTCAAAGGGATGATGATATTTTTAGCCCCCTTAAATAGATTATTTGTGTCAGAGTAGTCCTTCAAATCGAAAATTTAACATTACCATCCCTACTGTTCAAATTTTGTTTCACTTAAGTCCCTAATGTATTATGTTTGGTTTCACTTAAGTCCTTTTCGGGCATATTTACACTTATGTATGAACATACATTCTGAAGCAATGTATGGATAAAAATATCTAAAAACAATTTAAATGAAACAAAATTTGAACATTAGCTATGATGCACAGACACGGGGCACGACATTTTTCAAAAAATTAGGACACGACACGGCTCCAACACGAATGTCAAATATATATAACATAAATTAGATATTGTTTTAATTTCAATATAATTTGTTAGAAAAATAAACTATGAAAATGTTGTTTACTTGTTTATTGTTAAATTTGTATTTTCCTTACTTCTTTGTAAATCTCTATAGATTTGAAAAAATTCAACTACTTATCAATAATAAGTCAATAATGAATGCTAAACAAAAATATAAACAACAACAAATTATACAACAATTACAAATACAATTAAAGTATCAAATGCTCAAGAATTAGGATTAGGATTTTTGAAGTTTTTTTCTATTTACAATTGGAACAACACACTTATTAAATCTCTTAGAAAAACTGTCAACCGTGTCATCACCGTGTCGAACACGCATTTGATCGTGTCCGACACGGTGTCCGAATTTTTTTTATTTTTTTAAAACCGTGGACACATATTGGCCATGTCCGACACGTGAAGGAGGCGTGTCAAAGACGACACCGCGCGTGGGATAATTTTTGAAGTGTCTGTGCTTTATAGAACATTAGGGACGATAATGTTAGTTTTTGCACTTGAGGAACTACTCTAGCACAAATAGTTTACTTTAGGGACTAAAAATGTCGTAACCCCAATTTTAAATAATCTTTGAAAATGTAATGAATGCTATATTAGAAATCCAAGGAAGTGTAATAATTCATTAAGTTACATCAATTGAACAACTATTAGATATTAATCCCCTTCAAAACTATACCACATTACAGATGTTGCTAATTTAACATTGGATTTTTTGTTCCAATTAGATATATATTTTATTTTATGTTTTTCATTTGATATACACGCGATGTGGGTAAATTTTACATCACTTTTATACCTAAGAGAAATTTTTTACACATTTGACATGTGTATAAAGATCTAAATACTAATTTAATACTACCAAAGACTTGGACTGTTTATCAAAATCTTGAATGAATGTCCATAAATTAGCCATTGCTTTAGATCTCCCTTCCTTTCCAAACAATTTCTCATTCACCCTCTCAATTCTCATGCTCACTTGCTCATCCTCCACAATTTTCCTAATCGCATCCTCCACCTCCTCGACTCCAAATTCTTCGATCTTCACACCAATTTTCCATACATTAACAATATACGCGCAATTCAAAAGCTGGTCCCCTGCGATTGGATAGCACAATAATGGTTTCTTGCATTGTATGGCCTCCATAGTGGAATTCCACCCACAATGCGTTAGATAACAGCCCACAGCCTGATGACGTAACACCTCCATTTGTGGAGCCCATGGAACGATCCTCCCTTGGACCTCCACTCTCTCAATGTACCCATCGGGCATGCCCCGACACCATGTGTGCCCCAACACCCAAATGAATGGCCTTTTGGATGCTTCGAGCGCCAATGCTAAGCTCTTTATCTTTTCTTCTCCAATTGGGCTTACCCAACTTCCAAAGGACACGTACACGACCGAACCCACATTTTGCTTGTCTAGCCAATCCAAGCAACTCATATCCTCTTCCCAAAAGCTGGCACTGCTGATTGACGCAGCTTGCATGATTAGAGGTCCGATTTCGAGAACTTGTTGAGGGTCATGGTTGGTAAACACGATCGATTGTTGCGCTTTCGACTGATATTCGTCTGGAAATGTATTTGTTAGGAGCCATCGAAGGCTTTTCGATCGTTGTAGGGTTCGAACCCAAAACTTGAATCTTGAGTTTATGGCTTTTGGAGAGCCAATAAGCCATGGGAGGTCATTTGCAGTCAAGATAGGCTCATTGGAAGACAAACATAAAGGAGTGCTTTGATTTTGTGGACTCCCTGCCAATGACAAGAAACACTTTTTTTCAATCACAAAAAAAAAAAAACTAGAAATAAACTTCCTTTTGACACTAAAGTAGTAATCATTCATTAACTTATTGAATATCTATGTATCTACCGTTTAAACCTAAATAGATTAATTAGGGAAAATTGCATATAACCCCATGTGTTATCATTTTTTTTGCTGAAAATCCCCTTATGTTGATTTTTTTGCGTGGTGCCCTCTTGTGATCATATAAATTATGCACGAAACCCCTCTGCCGTCCCAATTTAACGGAGAGTGGCTTGTACGCGCGGATTGTGCGAATTTTGGTCCATTTTGGCATTTTTAACCATAAATACCATGGGAAAATTGCATATAACCCCCTGTGTTATTGTCTTTTTGCTGAAAACTCCCTTATGTTAATTTTTTTGCACAAAACCCCCTTGTGTCCGCCTAAATCGTGCACACTTTCCCCGTCATTAATCTGCCATTAAAAATCCTAATGCCGTCAACTTTGGATTGAAATGACCGTTATGTAAGGTTTGATTTAGGGTTAAATGCACTTTTCACCCCTACATCGTGTCTCTTGTACCATTTACCCAACACAATTGAATTTAGTAATATCCTTTTTCTTTTATGATTTCATTAATTTTCTTTTGATCTTAGTTCCAATCATACTTTTCTACTTAAAAGTTCATATTTCTTTCAAAATTAAAAAATAAAATTAAAAAATTCTAAAAAATAGTTTTGTATAGAAAATAATCAGTAAAATAAAAATAAAAATAGTCTGAACATGGAGGATAAAAATAAAAAAATGTTTTCTTTTTTCTATTTCCTTTTCCTGATATTTTTTTAAAGCCAAAAAGAATCATTAAAATATTAAAAATGTTTGAAAAAAAAAGAAAAAAATCATAACCATAGAAATTGCAGAAAAATTTCGAAACACCTTCTAAAATCAACAAAAAAATTCAAAATTTTGAAAAAAATTAAATCAAAAACACTGAAAATATTGGAAAAATTTCAAAAAAAAAATCAGAAAATTAAATAAAATAAGAAACAAATTAGCAATAGAGAAAAAAAATGAAAAAAATAATTTAAACCCTCCGGACTAGTTTAGGTGGTAGGGGTGTCGGACTTTTGAGGGGGAAGAAGAAGGGATCAATAAGGAAAAAGAAAAAGGAAGAAAAAGAAAAAAATAATAAAGGAGAAGGAAAAAAAGAACAAAGAAAATAATAATAAACTAATAATACTAAAAGTTATAGATTGGGTATGTTAAAAAAAAAAAGTTATAGATTGGGTTTTAGTAACCAATATCCCTTATATCATACTCAATAGATTTTATCCAAACTCGTTTTTTGTTTTGTTTTTTTATTTAAATTAGAGGGAAAGAAGGCCAAAATGTTATGTACTAAATATTGTTAGGGTAAAATAGTCAATTTGATATGGTATTTATGGTTAAAAATGCCAAAATGGACCAAAATTCGCACACCCCGCGTGTACAAGCCACTCTCCTTTAAATTGGGACGACAGGGGGGTTTCGTGCAAAATTTATATGATCATAAGGGGGCACCACGCTAAAAAATTAACATAAGGGCGTTTTCAGCAAAAAACAATAACACAGGGGGATTATATGCAGTTTTTCCCATCATTGCAACCCAAAAGTTGACGTCGTTAGGATTTTTTACGGCAGATTAACAACAGAGGGAGAGTGTGCACGATTTAGGCTGACACAAGGGGGTTTCGTGCAAAAAAATTAACATAAAAGGGCTTTCAGCAAAAAAATAATAACACAAGAGGGTTATATGCAATTTTCCCATATTAATTACTACAATGATTTATTTTCTTTTGTTGAGAATTAAATAGATCATTTCATTCATTCGATATGATATGTACAAAAATATCTTTTCTATTATATGTTTAATTTGTCAAATTTAAAATTCACAGAAATGTTAGGTATGATACACACATATATAAGTAGATAGCTATGTAAGCTTGTGCTATGGTACTAGCACCGGCAAAATTGCAAATTTAGTCCTAAAGGATATATAGAGTCATTTTAATTTTAGCCTCACGCTTTACTTGATCTTAAAAATAGTCTCCATAATTTAAAAAATTGCAATGTTAGTACTTTTTTTAAACAAAGTTGGTCATGCGTTTTATTTTTTGTTAGAAATTGATGGAGATTGACAGAAAGACAATTTGGAAATTGCAATTTGCCCCTGAACTATACAATTTGTATCAGACCCCCCCCCCCCATATACACTTTTGTTTCACTTACCCCGCAAAAAAAATAAGAAAACGGTTATATTCATTCTTTCAGATTTTATTATAATTATTATTAATTATTAAATAATTAACACTTATTTAATAAACAAATCAGGAAAAAAATTATTTCATAATTGTTAATAAAATATTATTTCAAAGAAAAAATTATTTTTCAAAAAAATTGTATTAAATAACAGAAAACGGAGATTTGTTTCCTTTTTCTTCTTTTCTTTTTTGATATCCAAAGGTGTAAATGAAACAGTTTAGGGGATATTTGATAAAAGGTCTATAGTTTAGGGGGGCAAATTGTAATTTCTAAATAGTTGATCGGTTAGTTGTCCTTGGTCTTAATTAACAGAAAATATAAAGTAAGGGACTAAGGTTGCAACTTTGTCTTATAACTGAGACGGTTTCTAAAAGTACGTAAGGTGCTTAGAGCTAAAACTAATTGGAGCTAAAACTAAAACGATCTTATCGTACAGGACAAAATTTATTTTGTCCACCAAATATACATGAGCCATTTAGAAAATGAAAAATGAGCTAGAAATCAACCCCCAGTCGGTATTTTGGCATTTGCTACACATGGGCGGTGGGCGAGTTTGTTTCACAATGCAAATTAATTATTACTTATTGATTACTGAAAACAAAAATAAGTGAGATTCCTTTGTCTAAAAAACTTAATTTTATAATTTATAGGAGACAGACCTGAAAAAAATGAAGGGCTTATCATCCATCAATTGTTATTTATCTAGGAATATACTATAATGGATAATATATATATATATATATATAGATAGATAGATAGGTAATATTCAATAACTATATATCGGATTTAATATTCCTTAGTAAATTATAATACCGAATGATGTCCTTTAGTCAACGGCTCAGTGCATGCAAATCATGGCAAAACTAGATCTTACATATAGATAATAACTTAAATTCTTAAACAAATTCAATTCATTTATGGCTATAGTAATTGCATTAATTATATCACGATTGCTAACTTTTGTGAAGTACACTCTTATTTATTGTATGATAAGTATAAATTCATTTTGCAATATGATGTACTAGGTATCAAACTATCAAAGTTATTACACTTTGAATTAGAATTTCACACATATATTATAATTAATGTTAATGCAAAATTCTTTGTTGGACTAGAGTTCATTAGATGCAAGCTATTAATGAATTCATATATATGTGATTATTTGAATGTGACGGATCTGATTTGAACTGCAATTTTCCATGCTACTTTTTCAATGAACATGTATGAATGTTAAAGATAAATTCTAGTTCATGTCCTCCTATTTAATTGAGTTCAACCAATTATATTTTAAGCATAATTACTTGACATATGATTTATTTTTGATGAAATTCAAATAATCGCATCACTACTCATTAGTGCATATTCACTTGCATTATTTAAATGACTCAGATTAATTGATAAACCAATATTTTCCAAAATCAAGATTAAGGTGATGTAAAAAACACGAAATGGTGATATAACATTTCTTAAAGTTTTATTATGAATAGAAAAGACTAGTGACAAAGTATTAGTAACTCATAATTAATACCATATTTATACTCAAAGGCTTGTTAACCTAGTGGTATTAGCTTCTATTTTCATGTGGTAAGTCATGGATTCAATTTCAAGCTGTCACAAATTGTGACTTTTATCGCCTTATTTAAAGTCTCATAGAGTTTATGTGATTCATAATTAAAAACTATCGTCTCAAATTTATCGGATCAAGGTATCCCCTCCGTCTATAATTATAATACCATAGCTATAAATATAAACAAAACTAGATTGTCGTGTCCATATACTAACCTCACTACTACAGAAATGACCTATAGCAGCGGTTTTTTTGGGCCTATTACAGCTGTTTTGAACCGCTGCCATAGGTACCGCTACCATAGGTCAAAACCCTATGGCAGCGGTTCCGGAACCGCTGTCATAGGTCACCCTATGGCAGCGGTTTTGGCAGAACCGCTGTCATAGGGTCATTTATTCAAAAAAAAAAAAATTAATTGGATTCTATGGCAGCGGTTCCGGCTGAACCGCTGTCATAGGGTGGTTTATTTATTTTTTTTTAATTTTATTTTATCGTTTATAATGTTGTCATGTCGGAATGACACGAAATTCGCATGGTCATAGCGAAACGGCATTCTGAACAAAATGCAAAAATTTGCGCTCTCGTGATTTTAGCCATCCGAGATCGTTTAAGGCCTCAAATATGCGTTTTATTACATAAATACGTATTTTTGTAATAAAACACGTATTTGAGGCCTTAAACGATCTCGGATCGCTAAAATCACGAGAGCGCAAGACAAAGTCTTGCGTTTTGTTCAAAATGCCGTTTCTCTATGACTTTGTGAATTTCGTGTCATTCCAACATCGCAAAATTTCAACCGAAAAATATTTTCATAAATACACAAATATACGTATACCCACGCATACACAAATATACATACACCCATCAACATATACACAAATATACATACACCCATCAACATATACACAAATATACATACACCCATCCACATATATACATACAAAAATATACACACACCCACACATACACAAATACACCCATTAACATATACACATATATGCATACACCCATGAACATATACACAAATATACATACACCCATCCACATATATACATACACAAATATTCATACACAAATATACATACACATACACCCACATATACACAAATATAAATACACCCACACATACACAAATATACATACACCCACACATATATGCATACACCCACATATACATACATCTATATATACTCTATGTGTGTGTGTGTGTATATATATTTATCTAAAAAAAATACCAAAACTAAATGGAAGAAGGCGGCGGCGGCGGAGGTGGGCGGCGTCGGCGTCGGCGGCAGAGGCGGAGGTGGGCGTCGGCGTTGGCAGAGGTGGGCGGCGGCGGTCCTATAGCGAGAGAAACCGAGAGAGAGAGAAGTAGATCTAAAAATAGAGAGAGAAACCGAGAGGGGCGGCGGACGGCGGACGGGGTGGTGGTGGTGGTGAGAGAGTTGAGAGAGAGAGAGTGAGAGAGTGAGAGTGAGAGAGAGGGGGGGCCGGTTTGAAATAAACCCGCCCAAATTTTGAACTTTTGGCAGCGGTTCGGGCAGAACCGCTGCCACAAAGTTCAAATTTTTTTTTTTTTTTGACAACTTTTGGCAGCGGTTCTGCCCGAACCGCTGCCAAAAGTCCAATTTTTTTTTTTTTGACACCTATGACAGCGGTTCGGCTCGAACCGCTGTCATAGGTCCGAACCGAGTGCCCCCTATTACAGCAGTTTTCAAAACCACTGTCATAGGTGCGCTGTAATAGGACTTTTTTGTGGTAGTGTATAGCAAGATTCATGTTATATGTGTCACATTTCCTTTTTTTTATCATTTTGTCACTTTTTTTACTTTTCGTAAAACAATGCAGCATATAATAAATACTTAAATAGAGTCGATTTGATTTACATAAAGAAAATTTAGAAATTTGAAAATTTATAATTCAGACCAGAATTTCACTAATTACGTAACAAGTATATGGAGTAATTACTCTCTTTGGAGTTTATACTAGTCAAATAATAAGTGTAATTTACTTGTCATGTGAATGATTTGAAATTAGTCAAACTATATTAACAAGTGTAATTTATTTACTATGTGAATAGTTTGGATTCAGTCAAACTTCATCTGGAGTCCAAAATATTGATATCTTGTCATATTAAAGACTGAGTATAAGATAAGGATTAAACATGTCATTATATGGTGGATGAGATTGGAGTTTGTCTATCATACGTTGTCGGATTATATGGCGAGTTAAGGTGATTTGTATCATTTTACCCTTGCAATCAATGGTATTGGATGACCAGACTCCATTAATTTCGATCCACTCAAAAACTTTTTAGGCTACAATCGATGACATATAATATTTTTTAATGCACTTAACTTTTCTTAGAAAAAGAAATAAAATAAAAAAATACTTAATTTTCACTTACCATTTTCAGAAATAACGCCGGTCCTGATCAAGTCCGGAATAGCAGAGATGAGACGATACGTCGCGTGCATGGCCGGCCAGAACCCCGCCACCGGCACGCCGCACCGCCTCGCCACATCGACCGCCCACGACGCCAGCAAGTCCACCACCATACACGCAATCCCACCACCGCCACCACCTTCTTCAATCATGTTAAGCAAAAGTTGTTCCAGAATCAACGGCATGTGTTCCTCCATGGCCCTCTCAATGGCGAAGAAATCCCTCGGCGTTTGTTCGTCTAATCCGTCGGAAATGGGCAGACAGAGAATCCCATGATCTTTAGGGTTTATTCGCGGCGAGATACGGCGGTGGATGAACTCCGGCGTGATCACCACCGGCCGGAAGCCCAAGTTGGAGAGGACTGAAGATAGCTTCAGCATGGGAGTGACGTGGCCTTGTGCTGGATATGGGATTAAGATTACAATCTTCTTCTTTGTCATCACAGTCATCTTCTTAATTCTTGTTAATTGTCAGTGAAAAATTCTCTTCTATATATCAGAGAAAAAATTACAAGAAAGGAAAATTTTTAAGAAGGAAATTCTCTTGTTGTGGGGGTTGAAATTGAGGAATTGTTGTAACGAAGGTAGGAGATATATATATATATATATATATATATATATATATATATAGCCTTTTGTTGTCTACCTTGTCACCTACCAAAAGAAGTATTATTTGTCATAATTTGTTTTTTTTATATATCTATGTGAACTATAATTCATTAATCATTCATAGCTTTAGATTTATGATTTATGGTCATGGACACTGCGACATAAAACATTTAGATAAATACGAACGAATTTATACATGTATATTAATATAACTTTCCGACAATAAATATAAACAATTATCGGTGCGTGTTAAAATAAACATCGATTATTGCTTGTATCAAGTGTTTCGCTAATATACCCAGAAAAATAAATGTAAAAGGAAGGGAAAAAAGTCAATTTGAATAAGGTAACACTACTTTTATTATTAATTAGATTTTTTTTAAAGGTTTTTTGAGATATCTTCAATATTTTGTTAATTACTAGTTATTTGGCAAAATACGTTTCATTTTAACCGTTTTGGCACAAATCATATATGTGTGTGTATTATGTGTATAATCCAATCTTTAATGTGAACGTAAGTTAATATTCTCCGGAAGTTTCTATAGATTCATGATTTTAGTCATCAAAGAGTTGTTAAGAATATATAAAACAAAGTACAAACACATCGTACACTAATTAGCATGTGGTCTTTGACAAATTAAATAATTATAGTTACCCCCGTTCCTCGTGGGCATTGTAATTATGGTTAGATGGATTGAAAAGGCGATCGCTTGAGATTGTAGAATCTTCGTAGTTAGGCCCATTAGGACTTAACTATAATAATTACTAATTTTCTTTTGCCGACGTAACGCATTTCATTAAGGCAAATTTGTAGTTTAAGTCATCTATATTAGGTGAGGTGTCAAGTGTGGTCCAATTTCTTTGCTAACTTGCTTTAAGCCTATTATATAGTAATTGGGAAAATTACTAAAAGCTACTTCAAATAAATTTTTATATTTCACAAATCCATGAAAATATTTTTCAATCTAGAAAATCCATTTCACCAACTTTTCTTTCTAAAAACCCCAATATTTAGGGTTAATAAATTTATTGACTTAATCGTCCTTAGCCTTGTAGACTAAAAATTAATCAATTGTAGTTTTGTACAGAAATTTATTTATTTAGAATTTTATATTGATAATCAATACTAACTATAATTTTTATCTTAAATATTTAGATTTTTTAATCTTTTTAAAAAAATTTAAAGGTATTTTTAGATAATTACAATGCTAAAATAAAAGATAAATTATATAAATTTATTTTAAATATTTAATATTAAAAAATAAAATTTTTATTATATGATTTATCTATTTGAAAATTTTAATATAAAAAAAATTACGATAAAAAAATTAATTGATCAATTCTTAACTTCATAAATTAGGGGCAATTTAGTCAAAAAAGTTGTTAATCCGAACTTTTGGATTTTTTGGAATGAAAAGCTTGTAGAATGGATTTTGGAGATTGAAAAATATTTCCATGAATTTTTGGAAAAAAAATTTATTTCAAGGGGATTTTAATAATTTTTCCAAGTTAATTTTGTGGAAATTTCGATCCTTAAAGTGGCAATTTTGGTCATCCAGTGCCGAAAAATTCTGAAATTTCGGGGATTTTGCATCTGATTCGGATTATTGGATTTTGGAAGGGAAATAATTATTGTGCTATACACAATGTAAAAAGGACAAATGTCACTTATAGTTCCTAAAATATGACGTTTGTCTCACTTGCGTCCTTAAAGTAAAGTTTGTTACGCTACCATCCTTAAAGTAATAATTTCATCTCACTTTAATTGTTTGTAAATTCAGTGCGTGTACCACACACGCCGCTGAACTATGATTTTCTTGTTTCACTTTGGTCCCTTTTCTGGAATTTTGTCTCACTTTGATCCTTCTTTTGATTTTTTACATTTTCACCCCCTAAAAAGTGGGAACAACTTCATTTTGGGGTCCAAAAATACTTGGAATGACCTCATTTTTTCTCTACCAAAAACCAAAATTAACTTGAAAAACAAAAAACCCTTTCACAAATCGCTGCAGCTACATGCTATTGTAGAAACTTGGCCAAGCTAAGGTGTTCATGGACTGATTCCAACCCTAGTTAGCTAAATACGAGATGAAAAAAATCCATCATTTATTACATTCGAGTATATTATGATTTTTTTTTAAAGTTAAGGTGAAAAAATCGGTTAAAAAATACGTGAACGGGAAATAAATAGAGACGTTGATGTACGAGTATAATATACAGATGAATTGTTTGGGAGTAAAAATAAGACTTATTTTTATATGAATTTGAATGATATGTAGCTTGTACTTGCTTTTATTTTATAAAAAAAAATAGTTTATATGAGTATCTAGTTTACAATAATTAATATTTGGATAGTCTATCGAAGTTCGTAGTTTTTTAATTGTGTAATACTCGATTTTGGTGTAAGTTCTTTTATAGTATTAATTGAATATTACACAATTAAATTACTTACGAATTTCGATAATCTATCCAAATATTAAATATTGTCATCTAGATACTCATTATAAACTATTATTTTTGGTAGATAAAAGCAAGTACAAGCAATATATCATTCAAATTCATATCAAAATAAGCCTTATTTTTACTCCTGAACACTTCATTTGTATCTGTCCTATACTCATATATCTACGAATTTATATATTTTCCACACACGTATTTTTTTAACCGATTTTTTCACCGTAACTTCAAGAAAATTTCGTAATATACTCGTATATAATAAATGATGAATTTTTCCCATCCCGTATTTAACTAACTAGAGTTGGAATCGGTCCATGAACACCTTAGCTTGGCCAAGTTTCCACAATAGCATGTAGTTTTGGCCATTTTTGTGAGGATTTTTTGTTTTTCAAGTTAATTTTTTATTTTTAGTAGTGAAAAAATGAGGTCATTCCAAGCATTTTTGAGTGCCAAAATGAAGGTGTTCCTGCTTTTTTAGGGGGTAAAAATATAAAAAATAAAAAAAGGACTAAAGTGAGATAAAAATTTAAGAAAAGGGACCAAAGTAAAACAGGAAAACCTCAGTTGACCGGTGTGTGTAGTACACGCGTTCAATTTCCATTCAATCTCCACCAGAAGGGACTAAAGTGAGACGAAATTATTACTTTAGGGACGATAGCGTAACAAAATTTACTTCAGAGACGTAAGTGAGACAAACTTAATACTTTATGAACCATAAATGACATTTGTCCATGTAAAAATAAACTTGCTGAAAATGGAGTAGAAGATGATAATAAACAATCACTAAATAATGTCTCTTTTCATAGTTTAACATCTTGTATCTATTTTTTCTTTATCAATCAATACTCACATTTTTATATATAGTATCATAAACTAATATATATAAATTGGGGAATTTTAAATAAATAATATAAAAATAAATAAATATTAAGAAAATAATACAAGAAAAATACGGAATCAGAAAATAGCACATTCCCCACTGCCCGAGCGAGGAATAATTAATTTTTTTATATATATCTGCCCATTCCGCGCTGCCCGAGGGCAGAATGGACATAAATGGGGCAAATAGATGTAATTTTTCTCTATTTCGGAAATTATATTTTCTTCATCTCATCTTCATCATTCTCAACAATATAAGGTAAATTTTACATATTATTGCTTTATGAAATATGTAGTTTGAATTTTTGTATAATTTATGGTTTAAATTTGTGAAGTTTTGTAGTGTAATTTCGAATTTGGGCTTTAGATGTAATTTCTATTTTTTGTTGAATTTTATCAATTTAGTGTTTGAATTTGTGGAATTTTGTAGTGTAATTTCGAATTTAGGATTTAGGTGTAATTTCGAATTTTTGTGGAATTTTGTAGTGTAATTTCGAATTTTTGTGGAATTTATCAATTTAGGTTTAAATTTGTGGAATTTTGTAGTGTAATTTCGAATTTAAGGTGTAGGTGTAGGTGTAATTTCGAATTTTTGTGGAATTTATCAATTTAGGTTAAAATTTGTGGAGTTTTGTAGTTTAATTTCGAATTGTTGGTATAATTTTGATATAATTTGTTTATTTTTGATTTTTAACTCTAATTTTGAATTATCATGTTATTCTTGAATTGGTAGCTATAATCTTGAAATAGTAGGTTTAATTTTGAAGTTTAAAATATAATCTCGAATTATTAGTTATAATCTTAAATTTTTTAGGTATAATTTAGGGTTTAGGAGCTATAATATCAATTTTAGGTATAATTTTTAATTAGTATGTTGAATATCAATTATTTTTTATATATAATCTTTAATTTTTAGGTATAAACTCCGATTTTTATGTATAATTTTCATATTATAGGTATAATTTTGAATTGATGTGTATAAGGTATAATCTTGAATTTTTACGTATAATTTCAAATTTTTTTTTTGGTAAATAAAAGTTTAGGTAGGTTCGGCTCCGGTCCCCTATCAGGGTCAGGGCATACCACGAATAGACGGTCCATTTCAGGAGTGTCTACTTGGAAATTTACAGATAGCCCACCAACATAGCCCTCATGTTGGCAGAGGGATTCGAACACACAACCTTCTGAGGAGAAGTGGACCGACCTCACCAACTGAGCCAACATGTGTTGGCATAATTTCAAATTATAGATGTATCGATTAATTTTGTCACATAAGTTTATTTTTTTGTGATGTATGTGTTTGAATTTATGAAATATTAATTTGTATTATTCTAATTAGCTCAAGTTTCGTTTTAATTGAAAACAACTTTTTATTTTATTTAATGTAGGATGGCGCAGCAGTTTGTTGATCATATATATGACCCGATAGACGGTAGGGTGTTGACCGGGCAGACAAATCATATGCCCAAACAGGTTCGTGAGTTCCCCGATTTCGTGTTTCGTGCTAGACGGGCGGACAGTGTGTATTTTAGTAGTGCTTATGGAGGGACCCCACATAATCGAGTCTTGTTAAAACTGCAACACATAGGGTTATATCGGGTATACAAGTTAGGGCCATGGACAAATGATATGGGTCTTGTAACTGCGCTAGTCGAGAGATGGCAACCGAAGACCAATACATTTCATTTCAGAACTGGAGAGGCTACGATTACTTTTTAGGATATTGCTGTGATATTTGGTCTACTAGTCGATGGTCGACCTCTAATAATTAATCGTGTGTTACGAAGTTATGATGAGTGTGGAGCCCATATTTTGGAACAATTAGGATTTGAAATGACTAGGCCAGATTTTGAAAAAAAAATGGTTATCAACTAAAAATCGCGAAGATTGTCGACCATGTGACCTCGGCTGCCCAAATCACCCCTGAATCTGACAAAATGCAAGTCGACCAGATAGCCCGTTGTTGGGCACTTATGTTGCTTGGCGTGTTGTGTCCCAACACCACCGGAGATGTTGTTCCGATACTATGGTTGACGTTATTTGAAGATATTAACGCAACAAACACCTATAGCTGGGGAAGTGGTGTATTGGCGTGGCTATACCGAGGGTTAAGCAAAGCATCCAATATAGGTCAGAAAAATATAGATGTTTGTGCTGTTAGAATAGTGCCCTGCGAGCCAATCTAAAATAGGCTCTATTTATCTATTCTTGTAATAAACAATTTCGTTTTACATTATATTAATAAAAGGCATTTCTTCATCTCATGTTTATATTGTTTATAACTGTATGATGAAATCCCTAAAATTCACACATAGCTATGGGACTTGATATCTCATTGGATGGATATCATAAAATAAGTCTCTAAGGCTGTGATCTCTAAATACTGTCCAAGTCATAGAATTATCAAGATGGGACATTGATACTTCGGATAGACTTGCGCCTATGATGCACACTCTTAATTAGAGAATGTCTCGTTTTATAGACATTAGTGTAGTTGACACAAATGCACATACGCGGGTGCTTATTGAAAACAAGTTCACTGATTACCCTGACTGAAACTTCCTAAATTGGAACTATATCTATATATGTCAAATTAGGAGTTTCTTAATCACGATAGTGCAAGATTAATTATTTGACTTGAGTCATCACAGTAATCTTATATATTGACTCACTGCACTTTGACTCCTGTGCGAGTTCTTTTACAAGGACACATATGGACTGGTGATTGGGTGTAGTGACTCGTATATGGAGGTTGGTGTTGACAACAAAGGATCCATCACTTGTCTAGATGAACAAGTGAATTTCCTATAATATTCTAAGTGATTTGACTGAGTTAGTCCTTAGCCAAGGCAAGTAAGTAATTAATTAAGAAATGAGTTTCTTGAATTAATTAATCACTAGTCAAACACACTTGAATTATTAAGATTGAATTTACAAGGATCTCGACCAATAAGATTCCTCGATCCTTAATTCAATTGGGAAATTAGTTGATGGAAGAATCTCACTTGCATGGAATGCGCGATTGGAAAGGTTCACTTTGAATCGCCTACATCTAGGTCTTCAAGATAAGTAGCTAGAAACTTTTCTTTGATTTATGGGTATCTTATATTTAATGGAGATTAAATAATAAGATGGTTAATTAAAAGTGTTTAATTAATCGAGATAATTTAATTGTCCAAATTAAATCATAAAGGTTATGAACTCATTACTAGTATGTTGGTGAACCTAAAGGGTCACACACAATACTCGGACAAATCAATTTCTTAGCTAAGGAGATTTAATTCAAAGTAGTTGAGTTAATATATTAATTAATTAGATTAATTAATTAAGAATTTTATTTATTCAAGTGTTTGATAAATAAATTAATTAAGTTGATAAGATCAATTTAATTAAGCTTAAGTCTAGAAAATATTTTATTAATTGGAAGTGACTTTTAATTAATCTAGTATGGTGGATTAATTATTAAAAGACTATTTTATTAAGCCTTGGTCGAAAATTTGGTGGAGGAAAATAATTAAAGAGTTTAATTAAATTTCTTCTAGAAGGAAATAAGATTTTTTTAGAGAGAAAGAAAACTAATTAAAATAGAAGAGTTCTACTTGGGAATTAATTAGTCTTCTATTTCTACATGAAAAAGATTTAGTGTAGAAGAGTTCTACATGGGAAAGAATTGCAAGAACCTAGTTCTATAAATAGGACTAGTATGGAACGAAAATAAGATGATGACTTTTGAAGCCAAGAATTTCCGTTCCTCTTGCATAGAAAATCGTTTCTCTCTATTTTTCATATAGTGTTCTTGAGTTTTTGATTATTCATCAAGATCTTATATTCAAGAACTCTTCCAAAATACTTAGAGAAGTAATTTTTGCTTTCACCTTAATCTCATACACTATTCCTTAGAGTTAGAATAAACGTTTATAGATCAATCTAGCTAAAGATTATAAACGAGTGGGTATCCGAGGTGTGGATCAACTTTCAAGGAGAAACACTTGGGTCTCTGAAGTGAATCAAGAATCCGATCAAAGGCGTTTTGGTGGAGGAATTTGGTACGTGTCGAATGTGCCAAAATAAAATTTACTATTCTCACAAGGATTTGTAGTACTCGTAAGTCCAGGTCGAACCTTAGAGATTGGTTGATCAAAATAATATTCAATGGGGGGGGGGGTGTTGTTTGGATGAATTCAATGACTAAAAACGACAGGAACTAAATAGGAATTTCAATAAACGTAAAATATCGATTCAAGAATAATTCGTTCTTTAATTCAAGTCGATCATAGACACCTAAAATACTATCTATTCTTCGATTACTTAGCCAAGAACCTAAATAACCAGCTATTTAGATCCTTATTGACTTCCTTATATCATTAACCAAAGCCCAGCACCCGGTTAAATTCTTATTATCAACTGAATCGGTATTAAGCAATCCTAATCATGTCAATAATAGCATAATGAATTAGAAGCGACTAAGGATAAACAATAGTTTAAGCAAGCGCCAACTATTTAATTTACACTAATGTTTCCCTCGAGTAATCAATGAAAACTGGGATCGCAATCTTGAAAACTCAATTGCTACGAGCACAAATCAAGCATAACAATTACGGATTATGAAGATTTGTTAGCAATAGATTGTAATAGATAATCAACTAATATGCATCTTAGATTATCATCTACACAACCATGAACATTAATAATAAGAAACAAAAGATAATCAACCCGTAGATAGATCATGAAGCTCCGTGTCTCACAACATATGAATTAAATTGAACTACCTTGAATCGAAAGAGAAAATTAGCTATTCATTAATAAAAGTACAATAGTTGATATAGTATTTTTCTTAACTCTCTTCTCTCCTTTTTAGCTCTAAGAATGTGCTATATTTATAGAGAATAGGCTTCCTTCATAAGAATTTTAAGTTGTCTTCTCTTTGAAATCAATTTGAAGTTGTCTTCTCTTAGAGATCATTTTGAAGTTGTCTTCTCTTAGAGATCATTTTGAAGTTGCCTTCTCTAGCCGCCAGATTTTAATGCAGGAATTAGAACATTGATTTGGACTATTTGCAGTCCGAATTTGACTTTGCCTCCTCTTAGAAAGTTGTAGATATTCATGTTGGCTATCCAATTCAGCTGGTTTTGTCCAAATACAATGCATGTACCGCCAGATTTGAATTTTCTACCAAAGTGGTGCAGTCCAGCCCGCAACAGAAACAGCTGTGAGTTCTTGAGTGTATTTGAGCCTTATCTCATCCTAATTCGGTTTAGTGTTCTTCATATGAAATATGGATCTTTTCATTCGATTTCTAACCATATAAAAATCACTAACACAAGAGGTGTTTAGCTCCAGATAGGATTGTAATTCCATTGTCACGCCGAATTGCCCAATTTGATTGAAAATGATTAATTCAATTTAAAACCTACCCAATTCATAAAATAAGATAAGATTAGTTCCAATGGGTGTATAATCACAATAAAATGCTAAATATAAAGGGAATTAAATATATAAATATTGCACTCATCAGAATTCGAAATCTTCATCAAAGGAAAAAACGAAGGAGTTGATTCAAGCAACAAGGAGCAAGCTAGGGAGCTTACGTTAAGGAAGAAGAAACTCTTCGATTTTTACGAAAAATCGAATAAGGCAAAATCTTCTTTATTTAAGTTTTAAATAATTAGTGTAGAGATGCGCAAACCTATGATACGTGATAAGCCCATAGGATTAATAAACCCGCATGTTTAAATCCTAGAAACTAAAGTTTTAATTTTCCGCTGTGCTTAATCGGGCTATATGTATATTTCTCAACAGTGGTATCAGAGACTAAGGCTCGCGCATCATTATACATGATCCATTTTATTTTAATCGTTACATGTGATGCACGTTTAAAATTATTAAATTCATGAGTTTAATTGATTTGGGAATTTTCATAAAAACTATTTATTTTCAGCTTTTAAAGGATGTTTAAATCTGAAGAATAATTTTATGTAATAAGATTACATTGAAATCGAATAAGTGCACGTGTGTGTATGAGCGGGCGGTTATTACATGGACTTGTAATCCACACATGCAAACCAATCACATACATATATGTATGAAGAAGTGCCGTGAGTGTGCATGTGAACATGTGTATTCGATTTGGAATCTAATTCCTTTAAGTCAACAGTTGACCGTTTATGTGATTAGTGAGATATATAATATATAATGGTTTGTAGATATACTGTGCAATTGATAAATTGCAAAAGATGTCTTCTTTCTTTATGCCCACTCACGCATAGATTTCGAAAACATGCAAACAAGAAATATGTGTGTTGCATGTATTTTGCATGCATGGTATTTCATAGATCAACCATTGCTTGGAGTAACGTGGTTAGGATTTTTCTTGAAGGAAAGTTCTTTTGGCTTTGCATGATTCGAAACAGTACCTGAGTCGCCGACCCGTTTTGGGTATTTAATTTATCTAAAGAATTATTTTATTTAAAAGATGTTTTAAATTGTTTATTTTTGGAATGATTAAGTTTTATTAAGAAACCCCGAATTGATTTAATTTATGAGGAATATTTTGGTAAATTAAGAATTTACATATGCTTTTATGAGTTGATATGCATGATGGAATTTTGAGGCCATTAGGATTGTACAAGCATGTTTAATTTTTGTTATTTATTTATTCGCCTTGTCGGCGTTCGATCCTTGATGGCTCTAGATAGGATCGATTTAGATATGACCCAAAATATCCATGTTATATTTTTATGTATGAGATGCATGATTTTATGTATGAGATGCATGATTCTATGTATAAGATGCATGTTTGTATGAGATACATATTTTTAAGATTATGCTTATCTTTTATGTTTTTTTCATGTGTTGTTGGACATGTTTAGGATAGTGACTTAGATAAGATAATCGAAACGATGAGACCCTTTCATAATATACTAAAAATCCCTTACTTATTTGATAAGTTTATAAAATCTTAATGATTTTGATTTTAAGTTAATATGGGATAAAATTAAACGGGATTTAATATTCCATGCCTACCATCAAAAGTAATAGCATGTCGGTGCTACTTATGTAGATTAGTCGACCATTGCAAGTGAGACTTTCTATAATGAGAAAGTCGTGATTATTATTAAGCATAGAGATGCACATGGGTAATTTATCCTCTAAGTTGACCATTGCAAGTGGAACTTTTTGGGTGGGTTATTTACATGTAGGTTTCATGGGTCTAACTTAACATAGGAGTAACATGGTGGCGCATAAAATTGAGGTCCATGTGAAACATGAGGTAAAATAATTGAGGGTTACATAGAGATGTAATTGGCAAGTGTTGTCTACTTATTTAATTATTATGTATGTGTCCATAAAATTGGGGTATGTAATAATAAAATTGGACTTCAAACTCACTAGGAAAAATTGTTTTTCTCGATTCTTTAATGAGGGTTATTGAATTTGAATTAAATAGTGGGAGGTAATTTATGATTAAAAGACCTTAAAATCATATCTATACATAATGTATTAAACATCTTCTTAATCTCCGTTTTGCTTTAATTTGTAGATAACTAGATATCTAAGATGGCTAAGAACCCGCTTTCCACAATTCTCGACACACACAAACTCACTGGACTCAACTATTCTGATTGGCTTAGAAACCTTAAGATAGTGCTCAACTCTGAGAATAGAGCCTATGTCTTGACTGATGCACCTCTCTCCACTCTGCCCGAGGGTGCTGAGGAGGAAGAAATTGAAACCCATAAGAAATGGTTAAACGATGACCTCCAAGCAAGGTGCACGATGCTTGCATCAATGTCGAATGAGTTGCAAAAGCAACACAAAAATATGGCAAGTGCTACTGATATTTTCAAACACTTACAAGAGTTGTATGGTGAAAAGTCTAGGAGGGAAAGGTACTTAGTATCTAAAGAGTTTTTCAGAGCTCGTATGAATGAGGGGTCAAATGTCCAAGAACATGTGCTAAAGATGATTGGGCTCATTGAGAAGTTCGCAAGTGTTGACATTTTTCTAGACAATGAACTCTCAATAGATTTAGTACTTCAATCTTTGCCTAGCTCATTCGACCAATTTGTGGTCAACTTTAACATGAACAGTCTGGAGGCGACCTTGCCTGACTTGTTAAGCATGTTAAGGACTGCAGAAGCCACCATCAAGAAGGACAAGCCAGTCCTACTTGTGAGTTCTGCCCATTTTAAGGCTAAGAAGCCAAAGAAAGGGAAGAGTTCCCAAAAAAACAAGAAGCTAAAAGCTAAAGGTGGGGTCAAGAAGGTTAAAGCCGATAAGGATAAGGGTGAGTGTTTCCACTGCGGTAAACCAGGGCATTGGAAGAGGAACTGCAAGGAGTATCTTGCAACCCTAGGTGTGACCAAGGGTATGTTTTTTGTTGAAGTTAACTTATCTGTTAACGATACTTCTTGGGTATTAGATACCGGTTGTGCATCACACCTTTGCAATAATTTGCAGGCGATGACAAGAAGTAGGATGCTAGGAAAGGATGAGATCGTTCTGAGACTTGGCAATGGAGCAAAAGTTGCTGCCACAGAGATAGGGACGGTCAACCTGGCATTAGGTGACGACATTAGAATAGTTTTAAATAATTGTCTTTATGTTTCTAGTATAATAAAGAACATTATCTCCATCCTTGTTTTAGATGGAGAGGGTTTTGGGTTTTTAATAAAAGATGGAAAGTGTTCCATTATTAAAATTTGTTCTTTACTTTTTACTAGTACTTTGACGAATTGTTTATACACTGTTCAACCAATTAATTCCGTCTTTCACATTCAACATAGTAACAAAAGAAAACAAGATAACTTAAATAGTACACTAATGTGTCATGCTAGACTAGGACATATTTCCAAAGAAAGAAGGTACAAATTGGCAAAGGAAGGTGTACTCGACCTTAAGGAAGAGGAAACCATGCCTACTTGTGAATCTTGTCTTAAAGGAAAAATGACCAAGTCACCATTTGTAGGACAAGTGGAACGTGCTACCCATCCGTTGGATTTGATCCACTCAGATGTTTGTGGTCCTTCTAGTATAAGTACTAAAGGAAGGTGTACTTATTTCATTACTTTTACTGATGATTATTCACAGTACGGATATGTGTACCTTATGAAACACAAATCCAAAGCTTTTGAAAAGTTCAAAGAGTTTAGGATTGAAGTAGAAAAGTAACTAAGTTATAGTATTAAGACTCTTCGATCTGATCGGGGAGGAGAATACTTAAGTGACGAATTCCTTAGTTATCTTAAAGAGAACGGGATTCTCTCTCAGTGGACTCCGTCTGGAACACCACAATTGAATGGGGTGTCTGAGCGAAGGAATAGGACTTTATTGGATATGGTTCGTTCCATGATGAGTTTCACTGAAGTTCCTCCATCTTTCTGGGGTTATGCCTTAGAAATTGCGGGTTATCTATTAAATAGATTGCCCTCCAAATCAGTGCCCAAAATGCCTTATGAGTTATGGCGTGGTAAACCGGCCTCATACAAACATCTTCGAGTATGGGGTTGTTCTGCCTATGTCAAAAGGCAAGTGGGAGATAAGTTAGAGTCTAAGTCTAGCTTATGTAAATTTGTGGGGTACCCTAAAGAAACTACGGGGTACTACTTCTATGATCCATCGGAACAAAAGGTGTTTGTTTCAAGGAATGTCATCTTCTTAGAGAAGGAGTTTCTATTAGATAGAAAGGGCGAGATCATAGAACTTGAAGAAGTTCAAGAACCACAAATTATCTCACAAACTTTGGAAACACAAACACAAGAAAACACTGAAATATCTAACACACAACCTCCGAGAAGATCAGAAAGGATCCGAGGGCCACCTGAGAGGTATGGTCTATTACTAGAAACTAATAAGGAAGAGCTTCAAGTGGATGAAGATCCAAGAAGCTACAACGAAGCAATATGTGATATTAATTCAGGGAAGTGGCAAAGTGCCATGGAATCTGAAATGGACTCCATGTACTCCAACAAGGTATGGACCTTGGTAGATCCACCAGAGGGTATAGTACCCATTGGTTGTAAGTGGATCTATAAGCGAAAGCTTGGAGCAAATGGAGAGGTAGTGACATATAAAACTAGGCTGGTGGCAAAAGGTTACACTTAAAGAGAGGGTATCGACTATGAAGAAACCTTTTTGCCAGTAGCAATGCTTAAATCCATTAGGATTTTGCTTGCAATATCTGCTCATTATGATTATGAAATATGGCAGATGGATGTGAAAACCCCCTTCCTCAATGGAAACATAGAGGAAGAGATTTACATGAAACAACCAGAAGGTTTCATATCTAGTGGGAGTGAGCAAAAGGTTTGTAAACTCCAAAAGTCCATTTATGGACTAAAGCAAGCATCCCGTAGTTGGAACATCTGTTTTGATGAAACTATAAGGATGTATGGTTTTATTAAAAACGAAGATGAACCATGTGTGTACAAGAAAGTCAGTAGGAGTGCAGTGACATTCTTAGTACTTTATGTTGATGATATTCTACTCATTGGGAATGATGTAGGAATGATGCAATCGACTAAAGTATGGTTATCCACCAAATTCTCCATGAAAGACTTAGGAAATGCATCCTACATCTTAGGAATCAAAATATATAGAGATAGATCAAGAAAGATGATAGGATTGTTTCAGTCAATGTACATAGACAAAATGCTAAAGAGGTTTCGTATAGAGGAATCAAAGAAAAGATTCCTGCCTATAAGTCATGGGATCCGGTATTCTCGATCCATGTGTCCTTCGTCACCCCAGGAACGAGATAGGATGGCTCACATACCATATGCTTCTGTCATAGAGAGTATTATGTATGCAATGTTATGTACAAGGCCTGATGTGGCTCGTGCATTAAGTGTAGTGAGTCATTTTCAGTCCGACCCAGGTGAGTTGCACTGGGTAGCCGTGAAAACAATCCTCAAGTACTTGAGAAGGACTAAGGATTTGTTTTTGATATACGGCGGTGGAGAATTGAAACTAGAAGGGTTCACTGACTCTAGTTCCCAATCTGAGGTGGATGATTTGAAATCAATGTCAGGGTTTGTATTCACCCTCAATGGTGGAGCAGTAAGTTGGAAGAGTTCCAAACAGAAAACTACTACGGATTCCACAACCGAGGCTGAATACATAGCTGCATCTGATGCAGCAAAGGAAGCTGTTTGGATTAGGAACTTCATCCAAGGGTTGGGTGCAGTCCCTAGCATTGGCGATCCAGTACCTCTATACTGTGACAATAATGGCGCCATTGCTCAAGCAAAGGAGCCGTGGTCTCATCAAAGATCCAAACACATAGAGAGGCGATACCATCTGATTCGAGAGATTGTTAGTAGAGGCGACGTACCCGTGGAAAAAGTCAACACAACGGAGAACATAGTGGATCAACTAACTAAGACCTTGTCTCGTAACGTATTAGAAAGACATCTTGAGAAAATGGGTCTTAGATACCAAGGAGATTATCTCTAGTGGAAGTGGGAGATTGTTAGAATAGTGCCCTGCGAGCCAATCATGGATAGGCTCTATTTATGTATTCTTGTAATAAACAATTTCATTTTACATTGTATTAATAAAAGGCATTTCTTCATCTCATGTTTATATTGTTTATAAATGTATGATGAAATCCCTAGAATTCACAAATAGCTATGGGACTTGATATCTCATTGGATGGATATCATAAAATAAGTCTCTAAGACTGTGATTTCTAAATACTGTCCAAGTCATAGAATTATCAAGATGGGACATTGATAATTCGGATAGACTTGCGCCTATGATGCACACTCTTAATTAGAGAATGTCTCATTTTATAGACATTAGTGTAGTTGACACAAATGCACATACGCGGGTGCTTGTTGAGCACAGATTCACTGATTACCCTGACTGAAACTTCCTAAATTGGAATTATTTCTATATATGTCGAATTAGGACTTTCTTAATCACGATAGTGCAAGATTAATTCTTTGACTTGAGTCATCACAGTAATCTTGTATATTGACTCACTGCACTTTGACTCCTGTGCCAGTTCTTTTACAAGGACACATATGGACTGGTGATTGGGTGTAGTGACTCGTATATGGAGGTTGGTGTTGACAACAAATGATCCATCACTTGTCTAGATGAACAAGTGAATTTCCTATAATAATCTAAGTGATTTGACTGAGTTAGTCCTTGGCCAAGGCAAGTAAGTAATTAATTAAGAAATGAGTTTCTTGAATTAATTAATCACTAGTCAAACACACTTGAATTATTAAGATTGAATTTACAAGGATCTCGACCAATAAGATTCTTCGATCCTTAATTCAATTGGGAAATTAGTTGATGGAAGAATCTCACTTGCATGGAATGCGCGATTGGAAAGGTTCACTTTGAATCGCCTACATCTAGGTCTTCAAGATAAGTAGCTAGAAACTTTTCTTTGATTTATGGGTATCTTATATAAAATGGAGATCAAATAATAAGATGGTTAATTAAAAGTGTTTATTAATCGAGATAATTTAATTGTCCAAATTAAATCATAAAGATTATGAACCTATTACTAATATGTTGGTGAACCTAAAGGGTTACACACAATACTCGGACAAATCCATTTCTTAGCTAAGGAAATTTATTCAAAGTAGTTGAGTTAATATATTAATTAATTAGATTAATTAATTAAGACTTTTATTTATTCAAGTGTTGGATAAATAAATTAATTAAGTTGATAAGATCAATTTAATTAAGCTTAAATCTAGAAAGCATTTAATTAATTGAAAGTGACTTTTAATTAATCTAGTATGGTGGATTAATTATTAAAAAGGCTATTTTATTAAGCCTTGGTTGAAAATTTGATCGAGAAAAATAATTAAAGAGTTTAATTAAATTTCTTCTAGAAGGAAATAAGATTTCTTAGAGAGAAAGAAAACTAATTAAAATAAAAGAGTTCTATTTGGGAATTAATTAGTCTTCTATTCTTACATGAAAAAGATTTAATGTAGAAGAGTTCTACATGGGAAATAATTGCAAGAACCTAGTTCTATAAATATGACTAGTATGGAACAAAAATAAGATGATGACTTTTGAAATTAAAAATTTTCGTTCTCTTGCATAGAAAATCGTTTCTCTCTATTTTTCATATTGTGTTCTGGAGTTCTTGATTATTCATCAAGATCTTGAATTCAAGAGCTCTTCCAAAATACTTAGAGAAGTGTTTCGTTAAAAAAAACAAACTAGATTAAGGTGGATCCAATCTCGTGTTCCGAGCCCCGCGATAATCTATATCTTGAGATTATCTTTCAACCCCCGCGCTCGAATTCGATGCGCTAGATGGTGGTTCAAACTTTAACACTTCGACGTATTGTTTAAAATGGTTATTCGGACCGCAATTGATGAAAATATTTATCGTCTTCGAAGGAAACAATAATAAAGTGAAGGAAAAATTCAAGTCCAGATAAATATTATCTCTCAGATACTTAAATCTGACAAAAGATAATCTTATAATTACGTGAGAATCTCTCGCTCGAATGTATTATTTTTTGGTGTTAATTATTGTCTTCGAATGCAATAATGGAATGAAAGATAAGATTCAAGTTCAGATAACAATTATCTCTCAGATACTTAAATCTGACAAAAAGATAATCTTATATCTACGTGAGAATCTTTCTTTTGAATACGATAATGATGAACAGAAAACTTAAGTCAAGATACAAATCACTATCAAATACTGAAATTTAAAAACAGATAATTTATACCTCCATAAAAGTCTTCAGTTCGGGAAAGTCACAAACGATTGAACACTGGTACAAACTCCGAGAGTCGGATCCAGCGATTCTTGGTAAATTATTGCTAATCTACGCTACAAGCTACTCCTAATTACGCCTACGCCTACTCCTAGGAAAAGAGAAAAAAAGTTGTTGTTGATTCAGATGATCTTGCGATGTCCTTGTGATCTCCACGGCTCATCTATATATGGGTCTTTGAGGAACCGTCTTCAACCCACGTTCCTTATCTTCGGGAACCGTCTTCAACTGCTCTTTCAAATCTTTTCAAATTGACGCGCCCCTTGCAGATGATTGGCTATTTAGACTTCATTTTATTTCTTTCGATTCGATTCTTGGGATTTTGCCGATCCAGCCCATGTTTTGGCCTTTTCTGAATTTAATAGGTTTTGTCTTATCTATTTATGGATGAAACTTTCTTCTTTTTGAATTCCTATAATTTGGGCTATTTGGGCTTTGTGATTCGACAGCCCCAATTATTTTCGAGTGTAAACAAATGCCCCCCTAATATACTTGAACGTTTCGAGTTCATGTGTATTAAAAGACACGTCTTCTGGTTAAAGACAACTTCTCTCTCTCCCCTCTTTTATATCGACTTCTTGATTTTTGTCCTTTACTTTCTCGAAGAAAAGTCCCTCTCGTTACAACTTCTCGAATTCTTCCCCTTCTCAAAACTGTTAGACACTTTGAGGAGGACTCTTGACAGTACGCCTCTTGATGAAGCGGCCTCCTTCGGTGTTGCCGACCTTTCTGATGAGCGCATCATTCTATGGCTTCAAAGTTGTCTGCCCAGCAAATGCAGATTGTTGGATTGCTGAAATTGCCATTTCTTAGTAGCATAGCTGAGTTGATTTATTTGTTGTGTGAAATAAGTAGTAGAAGAGGTTCTATATATATATATATATATATATAATGAAGTTGGATGATTTTGTGGATCACAATATTCCCCCCAGCATATATTGATTGGTTAGGTTTTGTATGTTAGATTTCCCAAATGTTCGAGCAGCTTGCTCGAGCTGATCTATCTATATATATATATATATATATATATAGAAAATATGTATACAACAAAGTCCAACAATACGGCTCAAAAGAAAAAAGGTTTGACATGGCCCACCCACTTTATGCCATCATAATAATATTTATATGTACAAACCTGCTCGAGCAGTTTGCTCGAACAGCTAGCTCGAGCTTTTCGGCTCGATCAGTTCGCTCTAGCCGGAGCGCTCGAGTTGTTGCGCTATTATTTTATTAGTTCTTAGACATTTTCGAAAGATGTACTTATAACCATTCTTACTTTATTTGTAAGCAATCTTTGCCAGTTTCGAGAGATGGTTTCCTTTTTATTTTTAGTAGGTCCTTCGAATGAAGCTGCAACTCTCGAGGTATTTTTAACTGAGTCAGCATCTCTTGAGGTCGAAATGGTGAACACCCTCGAAATCGAAACTGGGCCCCTTTTCGAACCTTCAATTCGAGCATCTCTCAGCTATCTTCTTTGATTTGCCTTTCGAGTAAACAGAGATCGCTGAGAAAATCGCAAAATTATTTTTTTTCATTTTCTCGAGTTACCCCTTCGATTAAGATTCGGTTAATGGCAAATCCCCGAATTCTTGCCCTTCACAACCTGTTCCATTTCGTTTCTCGAGCCCTCGAGCACATATCTTGGATTGCGAGGATGCCCAAGATTTGTATCAAATAATCATAGATTTCGAAGTACTTTACCAAATGTTTGAAACTGTCCATAAATACCAATTTAAAAACATAATTCGAAACAGTAATATTGACCCATTTCAATTTGTACAAATTTCTTCATAACTCTTTCAGATGAGTCTTCAATTTTTCTGGCATTTACCTATTGTTTCTTTGAAAACCAGGCTCGTACCTCCTCTCAATAATCATTTCGATCTGATTCTGAATTGGATCAGAGAACTATCCTCCGATATTCTCTCCCATATTGGAATAGGGCACAGCCTGCCCCCCTGCATACGGTACTTGAATATTGTTCGGGAACGTAGGAATTTCTTTACTTATTGGTACATTCGAGAAACCAATGTTTCCCATAAGAAAAGGAGCGTTCGACTAACTCCCACTGTGGTCGCCAAAACTTGTTTCGTTAAAAAAAACAAACTAGGCTAGGGTGGATCCAACTGTGAGTTCCGAGCCCCGCGATAATTCTCCACTTAGAATTATCTTTCAACCCCAGCGTTCGAGTTCGATACGCTAAACGGTGGTTCAGAATTTAATACTTCGGCATGTTGTTTAAAATAATTATTCGGACCGCAATTGATGACAATATTTATCGTCTGCGAATGAAACAATAATAAAGTGAAGGAAAGATTCAAGTCCAGATAAACATTATCTCTCAGATACTTAAATCTGACAAAAGATAATCTTATACCTACATGAGAATCTCTTGATCGAATGTATTATTTCTCACCCCCTACATTCGATTCAATAATATAGTGAATCAAGTCCAGATAAAAATTATCTCTCAGATACTTAAATCTGACAAAAAAGATAATCTTATACCTACGTGAGAATCTTTCGATCGAATGTATTATTTCTCACCCCCTGCGTTCGATTCGCTAAACGGTGGTTCAAGTTATTGTCTTCGAATGAAACAATAATACAATGAAGGAAAGATTCAAGTCCAGATAAAACATTATCTCTCAGATACTTAAATCTGACAAAAAGATAATCTTATACCTACGTGAGAATATTTCTTCTTTCATACTTTTATATGTTCGAATTCAAAAGGGACGATTGAAAACTCAAGTCCAGTGTATAAACTATCTATTCGATATTTAAATCTGAATACAAGATAATTTATACCTCCATGAAAGTTTTCAATTCTGAAAAAATTACAGCGAATGCTGATATATGCCTTGAAGGCAAATCCCATCGAGTCTAACACTAAATTACATTGTGGCTGCTCCTAATTTACGCTAAGAGCTACTCCTACATTACGCTATAAACTATATAGAAACCTGATGATCTTTCCTTCACTGTATTATTGTTTCATTCGAAGACAATAACTTGAACCACTGTTTAGCGAATCGAACGCAGGGGGTGAGAAATAATACACTCAATCGAAAGATTCTCACGTAGGTATAAGATTATCTTTTTGTCAGATTTAAGTATCTGAGAGATAATTTTTATCTGGACTTGAATTTTTTCTTCATTGTATTATTGAAATGAACGCAGGGGGTGATAAATAATGCATCAATCGAGAGATTCTCACGTAGGTATAAGATTATCTTTTGTCAGATTTAAGTATCTGAGAGATAATTTTTATCTGGACTTGAATCTTTCTTTCACTGTATTATTGAAACGAACGCAGGGGGTGAGAAATAATACATTCGATCGAGAGATTCTCACGTAGGTATAAGATTATCTTTTGTCAGATTTAAGTATCTGAGAGATAATTTTTATCTGGATTTGAATCTTTCCTTCACTGTATTATTGTTTCATTCGCAGACGATAAATATTGTCATCAATTGCGGTCCGAATAATTATTTTAAACAACACGCCGAAATGTTAAATTCTGAACCACCGTTTAGCGTATCGAACTCGAACGCGGGAGTTGAAAGATAATTCTAAGTGGAGAATTATCGCGGGGCTCGGAATGCGCAGTTGGATCCACGCTAGTCTAGTTTTTTTTTTTTTAACGAAACAAGTTTTGGCGACCACAGTGGGAGTTAGTTGAACGCTCCTTTTCTTATGGGAAACATTGGTTTCTTGAATGTACCAATAAGTAAAGAAATTCCTACGTTCCCGAACAATATTCAAGTACCGTATGCAGGGGGGCAGGTTGTGCCCCCTTAATATACATGATCTTATACCTACGTGAGAATCTTTCGATCGAATGTATTATTTCTCACCCCTTACGTTCGATTCGCTAAACGGTGTTTCGTTAAAAAAACAAACTAGACTAGGGTGGATCCAACTGCGCGTTCCGAGCCCCGCGATAATTCTCCACTTAGAGTTATCTTTCAACCCCCGCGTTCGAGTTCGATACGCTAAACGGTGGTTCAGAATTTAACACTTCGGCGTGTTGTTTAAAATAATTATTTGGACCGCAATTGATGACAATATTTATCATCTGCGAATGAAATAATAATACAGTGAACGAAAAATTCAAGTCCAGATAAATATTATCTTTCAGATACTTAAATCTGACAAAAGATAATCTTATACCTACGTGAGAATCTCTCGCTCGAATGTATTATTTTTGGGTGTTAATTATTGTCTTCGAATGCAATAATGGAATGAAAGATAAGATTCAAGTTTAGATAACAATTTTCTCTCAGATACTTAAATCTGACAAAAAGATAATCTTATACCTACGTGAGAATCTTTCTTTTGAATACGATAATGATGAACGGAAAACTTAGGTCAAGATACAAATCACTATCAAATACTGAAATTTGAAAACAGATAATTTATACCTCCATAAAAGTCTTCAGTTCGAGAAAGTCACAAACGATTGAACACTGGTACAAACTCCGAGAGTCGGATCCAGCGATTCTTGGTAAATTATCGCTAATCTATGGTACAAGCTACTCCTAATTACGCCTATGCCTACTCCTAGGAAAAGAGAAAAAAAGTTGTTGATTCTGATGATCTTGCGATGTCCTTGTGATCTCCGCGGCTCGTCTATATATGGATCTTTGAGGAACCGTCTTCAACCCACGTTCCTTATCTTCGGGAACCGTCTTCAACTGTCCTCAACTGCTCTTTCAAATTTTTTCAAATTGGCGCGCCCCTTGCAGATGATTGGCTATTTGGACTTCATTTTATTTCTTTCGATTCGATTCTTGGGCTTTTGCCGATTCAGCCCATGTTTTGGCCTTTTTCTGAATTTACTAGGTTTTGTCTTATCTATTTATGGACGAAACTTTCTTCTTTTCGAATTCCTATAATTTGGGCTATTTGGGCTTTGTGATTCGACAGCCCCAATTATTTTCGAGTGTAAACAAGAAGTAATTTTTGCTTTCACCTTAATCCGATTATCTATTCCTTAGAGTTAGAATAAACGTTTATAGATCAACCTAGCTAAAGATTATAAACGAGTGGGTATCCGGGGTGTGGATCAACTTTGGAGGAGAAACACTTGGGTCTTTGAAGTGAATCAAGAATCCGATCAAAGGCGTTTTGGTGGAGGAATTCGAAATCTTCATCAAAGGGAAAAATGAAGGAGTTGATTCAAGCAACAAGGAGCAATCTAGGGAGCTTACGTTAAGGAAGAAGAAACTCTTCGATTTTTACGAAAAATCGAATATGGTAAGATATTCTTTATTTAAGTTTTAAATAACTAGTGTAGAGATGCGCAAGCCTATGATACGTAATAAGCCCGTAGGATTAATAAACTCGCATGTTTAAATCCTAGAAACTAAAATTTTAATTTTCCGCTGTGCTTAGTCGGGCTATATGTATATTTCCCAACATGTGAGCCATTGTTACAGGTGGGGAGAATGATTATTTAAATATTGTTATGTTACTTTGTATGATAATTCGTGATTTTTAATCATATGTATATTTTCATTAACAGATATGGGTGTGGTCAAGGATTTTGGTTGTCAGACCTAGTAATGTTCCTGAGCCAGTGTCGGGAATTGATGAGCATGGCATTGCCCGAGCTCCTTATGGTGCACAGTAATTTACTGCTATTTTCATGAATTTTAATTAATTAACAATTTTAACTAGGAAAACCCTTATTTTTGTACTTAATTGCGTGATTGATGTTTAAAGGTGGTATCGCCCTGTTACAAATGACATTGTTGTCCCTCACAGTGTCCGGACAATTAGAGATGGACTTGATCAGATGGCCGAAGGACATGTGAGTAAAAAAATTATCATAATGTTTTTATATTATGATATTATATCCTTCTGTATTAAAATTTTTTTAATACCTTTTTCATATTTCAGTTTGTTTGGACTCCATACAATTTCAATGATGAAGACATCGGAAAGTTGCCACCTGAATGCTTGGACATTGTTGTGTTGAAAGCATCAGTTCCGATGATATTCTTCGACGTCGTGGAGCATCATCGTCCTGAGCGTGTTTTGCGGCAGTTTGGACTCCGACAAAATATTCCACCTCCTGTTGCACCAATTCTTGCAGTAGTATGAAGTTTATGTTCAAATTTACAATTTTTACGTTCAAGTCGAAACCCGAAAATGCACAAAAAATGGAGAAAAATGAGACGGAAACAAAGAAAAAGTCATATTGTATTAAAAAAAACCTGCTATTTTTTTAGCCTTGTCGTATTTCTTCACTCGGGCATCGAAACGACCCAATTCTTGCTGTAGTATGAAGTTTATGTTCAAATCTACAATTTTTACGTTCAAGTCGAAACCCGAAAACGCACGAAAAAGAGAGAAAAATGAGACTGAAACAAAGAAAAAATCATTATTTATTAAAAAAAACTGCTATTTTTTTTTTTTTGCCTTGTCGTATTTCTTCACTCGGGCATCAAAACGACCCAAGTCTTGCAGTAGTACGAAGTTTATTTTCAAATCTACAATTTTTACGTTCAAGTCGAAACCCGAAAACCATAAAAATGAGAGAAAAATGAGACGGAAACAAAGAAAAAGTCATTATTTATTAAAATAAAACCATAAATTAACACTAAATTAAAAATTATATGTACAAACTATAGTTCCAAAAATGAAATTATACTTTTATATTACTAATTAAACCTAAAAGTTATAACTACTCATTCGAAATTATACATACTATGTAAACCTAAACAATTGAAATTATACTTCAAACTTATATGGAAACATAAATTGTATTCAACATGATATAACAAACTAACAATTATATCAAAGTTCAAACCATAAATGCTAAATTCGATATTATACATACAAAATATCACTAAAAATTCAAAATTATACATACAAATTATGCCTAAACATCCGAAATTACATACATACAAATTATACTTTATCCGAAATTATACCTAAAATTTATATCAAAGTTCAAACCAAAACATACCTAAACACTAAATTCAATATTATACATACAAGATATAACTAAAAATTCAAATTAGACGTACAAATTATACCTAAACATCCGAAATTATACCTAAAAATTATATCAAAGTTCAATCCATAAATATTAAATTCAAAATTATAATACAAATTACACCTAAATATTTGAGATTATACATATAAATTCAAAATTATAACCAAAAAATCTCACTAATTTAAACTCTAATTTGATTCGAATTAACATAAATTCTACAATGTAATTTATAAACAAATTTAACAAAATAAAAAGTATATGAAAGTAAAAGATTACCTTAAATTCTTAAATTTGGAGAAATTTGGAGAGGATTTTTGGAGGAAGGATTTGTTTGGAGAAATTGGAGGAAGGAACGATTGGTGTGGAGAAATTGGAGGAAGGAACGATTGGTGTGGAGAAATTGGAGGAAGGAACGATTGGAAAGAAGTAAAGAAAGAAGAAAGAATCTGCAAGCTACCCCATTTATGCCCATTCCGCGCTCGGACAGCGCGGAATGGGCAACGGTCAACTGACCGCTTTCATTCCGCGCTCGGGCAAAAAGTTAAAAAAAAAATGCCCATTCCGCGCTCGGGCAGCGCGGAATGTGCTATTTTCTGATTCCGAATTTTTCTTGTATTATTTTCTTAATTTTATTTATTTTTGTATTATTTGTTTAAAATTCCCATTTAAATTGACATTATTAAATAATGTATATATTATATAGGCAAAATTACTTTTTTGGTCCTGTAATTATAGGATGTTGGCACATTTTGCCATATATATATTCCATAATTACACTTTTAGTCCTAAAATTGGCACCTCTAGTTTCGATTGTAGTTCTTAGTTTTTCCCACCTTTTAGGTCCCGAGTCACACATTTAATCTTATTTAACTAATTTTTTTCTAACATTTAGTCCTACTACCGTCAAATTAAAAAATGAAAATAAAATTGACCAAATTAATGACCGTAACTTTGCACATGCAGTGCACATGTGATTTAGCTATTTTTGATTGAGCTAAACTTCATATTTTTCGCTGAAATGGAATTGCAAGAGGTAAATTTCTACTTTATAAGTTGAGTTTGCACTTGATATTGAAAAGAATTGAAGGGTAATTGGTTTAATTATTGATGAATGAATTTGGGGAATAATTTAGGGTTTTATAAACCCATATACCTGTTATAGCACGTGCGAAGTTCCGACCATTAATTTGGCCGAAACTTTTTCAATTTCACGGTAGCAAAACTAACTGTGCGAAAAAAATTAGCTAAATAGGACTAAATGTGTAACTCAAGACCAAAAAGGTGAAAAAAGGACTAAAATGGGAGGTGTCAATTTTAGGACTAAAAGTGTAATTATGGAATATACAGGACAAAAAAGTAATTCTTTCTATTATATATACATTTATATAAATATATATACATATACATAATGAAACACATTAGAATGTCATATTAGGAATGTATTTAACTAATTTTTATCTTCATATTGGCATGTTCTTATTTATTTATTTATAGATTTGCCATACTTTAATTGAATTTTAAAGAATAAAATTATTCTAAAGTATATGAGAATCAAAATAATTATTTTCTGAATGATTTAGCTAAAATTTTTAAAAGACAACTTTATGTTCCTCTCAGATACTCACTAGAGATGGATACTAGAAAGGATATGTATTGATGAATATAGGCATGGAGTATCTCGAAACTTAATTAAAGAAAAAGAACAAAAAACTGGATGCAGTATTATGCACCTAGAGGAGTATACAACGAGTACTTTATAATATTTAGTAAAAGCTTTGAGTCAAACTTCAAATATTAAATAAAGAGGGGATTGGAAAATTTATAATTAAAGAAAGTTATTTTTTAATCGGAAAGGAACGAAAAGTTTTTTTTTAGGGAAAATTAGAATTAGGGGAGTAGGAAGTTTCATAATTAATAAAGACACAGTAAATTTTAACTAATTAAAGAGAATGGATTGTTAAGCTTTACAAATTAATAAAGTAACAATTTTATTACAAAATCTCATTTATATTACTTCTATTCATTTCTTTTCTATAGAATGTCTATTTCTTCTTCCAAAATTTATTCAACACTATTTAAAGTTTTATTATTAATCTTTCTTTCATGTTCTATAATTTTTTTTTTTTGAATGTTTTAATTGAAGAAATTGGAAGCGAATCTGGAAAATTATACTTTATATAAGAAATTGAAAAGCTTTTTTTGTCTCTTATGTCATGCAAATTTGATTTTATTTTTCTTTTTTGCATAATAAAGCAAAACCAATATCCAAATTCATATTGGCTCGTATGCGTACATATGATGTCTATCAACATAACAATCATATTTTGTGTTTCATTAGCAAAATATTAATAAAAGCAAAAAATATTAGATAATTGAGTTTCGCAGATAAACTAACTTAAAATATTGGATTGTTAGTAGTTTTACGCAGTCATGATTATAATAAGCTTACTTGTGAAATAAAACCTCGTATGCCAAATTACCCATTGAATCAATAAATCTAAAATTTCTTGGGGTCCCAACTCCCTTGCACTTCTTGGATACAAAAAGATGAAATGAGATTCAGAAATTGATCGGTATTGGAACTCAACAAATGGGATAGTGGAGTTTCCCCCCATAAATCATTGATTGATGATGATATTATTTATGTCAAAAAAATTAGAGAAAACAATTGAATGAAAATGCAATTGATCATGTAGTAACACTATATTTCTCCGTTATAATTTACATCACTATTGTCAATTGTGTTGCTTGATACGGAAGTCAAATAAAATGAAAAAAATTCGAGTACTTTACAAGGTTTTCCATAAAAGGTCAAAAGAACAATCATCTAGCGTGAAATACAGTTTGATAATAAAATTTTAAGTGATGTTGGAAACATTTTAAACAAAAAATCGACATTCTTTCAAAAAAAAAAAAAAGGTGAAAAATTACATAAATGAGATTTTGTGTTAAAAATATTTGCTTTAGTAATTTATAAATTAAAGTTTAACAATTCTCTCAATTTCTTATTCCCCTGAATTAAAATTTCTCAAATAAATAAATAAAATAAATCAATTTTCAAGAAATTAAGAGAGAAAAAAAAACTTGTCAACTTTTTCTATAAATTATAATTTTCTTAATTCGTTTGCAATTTTTCTCACTCAAAACGGTCAAAAAATATTATAAAACATGAAAGAAAGATTAATAATAAAAGTTTAAGTAGTTTTGAATAAATATGGAAGAAGAAATAGACATTCTTTAGAAAAGAAATGGATAGAAGTAATATAAATGAGATTTTGTGATAAAATTATTATTTTAATAATTTGTAAAGTTTACCAATCCCTTCTCCTTAATTAGTTAAAACTTACTGTGTCTTTATTAATTATGAAACTACCTACTCCCCTAATCCTAATTTTCCCTTTTTTTTATAAAATCCTTTGCAATAAATTTAATTCATATTATAATATATATATATATATATATATATATGTGTGTGTGTGTGTGTGTGTGTGTGTACGAGATTCAAAATAAGTAAAAAAATATTTTATAATTTTTTGAAATGAGCACTCAACATGTTTTGGACATGATGAGTATTTTATAATTTTTCTAATATTTGAAATTTGTATTTGTATATTTTATATATTTAAGTGTTAGATGTGTGCTAGCGATGCGACCGAGGAATTAGATTGTATAGTAAACTGATGTATAATGTACAAACTTTTATTTATTTATAGAAAAACATTTACTTTTGTTTATGTAATTCTTTATGACATTAATAAGTAATGAACAGTTAAATAGTCTATGTGTATCAAGACAAACTTTTCACTCCTTATGGGATAACGGAATGAGCATTGGAAGGCTCTGGTACTTGTACACTTAAAGGGTTCGTAAGTCGGGGAATCTTAATTGGGTATTAAGATTCATTTAGATTTGTGTGACACATGCTTTGATAAGGAGTGTCAACCGAACACTATGAGATAGTGGAAGTTTGTGTCATAGATATATTAATGGGATTAATGTATTTGAATATGGATCGTAGTAACCCGATAACACGAGTTCTTACTCAATGACTATCAATGATTGAATTACTGATTATGATGTATGCGCGAGCCTTAGACCTGAGAAATTACGATCACAATGTGATTGTGACATTGAATCTGTTACTAGAGTGGTTAGACTCTATTCACCTTTTGGTGGGGCCGACCTCGAAATGTGATCCTAGTGGGCAAGTAGTAGTTGTAAATTGGTTGCCAAGAAAGAACTCACTCTCTCGAAAGCAATCGAGAAAGTATCACGTGTGATCATAGGTAAATGAAATTAGAAGTCTTTGCCTAAAACATAGAACCATGAAGTTTGACATATTTCATGATTCTCACTCGATCGGGATACATCAATGAAGGACTTATACTTATGTTGAAATCAATATCTAGAGGTTCGTAATGACTTAGTCATTTCGTACTCGGTTGGACTATGATGTGGAGCCACGAGGTTTGCTAGGTGTCACCCACATCCTTTGGTGGCATCTCATTGCCAATTGAGACGAACCAAGAGAGTCACGCTACAAGAAATAAAGCAGGAAATCACATTTTGTATTTGGAGGGCATTTTGATAATTTGTCTTTGGAAAGACAAATTAATTAAATGAGATTTAACAATGGTAAATTAAATTAATTGGTTGAACTATTTAACTGACTGTGTTAATTAATTATTTAAATGAAATGTTAATTTAATTAATACATATTTAATTAGATTAAATGTGATATAATTAAACTAAGTTAACTAGGTCAATTTAGCCACATGGGGCGTCCAATGGGCTTTTTGGGCGTGTACATGGCGGACTTAAGTTGGAAGATTTATGTAATCCTCTCTCACTAGTACTAATGATACAATTAATCCTCATTAGCCTCAACACACAAAATCACAAAATCAGAAAAAAAATTGTCCTCTCACAACACTCTAGACGCCGCCCATAGAGAGAAGAATGAGGATTCCCCGAGCTTGTTCCAGTGTGACGATCCAGAGATAGGGGTCTTGGAGATTGCTACTTTGGATGTGCTAATGAGCAACTTGAACACGCGTTAAAGGTTGTCACACTTTTCGTGTTCTTACGTTTTTCTTAAAATTAACAAAAAATCCAAAATGATGCTTAGCTTGGGAATCACATACTTTTACTTTTCGTTATGGATTTCCAACCGCTAATTTATATTTTATAGTACTGTACAAATATGAGTCTTAATTAATAAAAAAAATTAGATAAGTATGAAAATTTTTAAAAAATCTAATTTTAAACATTTGCGATTGTATACTATTATTTGAATATTGTTGTTATGAGTGTGTGTTGTGTGTTTATATGTATAAATATAACATTATTGTTTAAGAGTTGTATTGGTAGATTGTACATGTAGGGATAATTACACTCAACACCCCCCCACCCCCACCCCCACCCCCCATGATGGGGTAATTACACAAATCTCCCCTCACTAATTGATAATTACAAACACACCCCCTCATGTTAAAGATTTCTTACAATTGCACCCCCTGTGTGTGTAACAATTCTTACAATTGCACCCCCAGTAAATCTTACAAATAAACACCCTGACGGGGTTTGTTTGTAATTATCAATTAATGAGGGAAGATTTACGTAATTACCCCATCATTGAGGGGGGTTGAGTGTAATTATCCCTAATAAATATATAGTTTCATAAAAGAACTCTCAAGATGTTTATCAAACGTGGCTAAGTTGCAATAATGTAATTAGAAATGATAGAACAAGAGTGCATGATATTCAATTCACATTCTCTTAATATAAAAAATTAAATATTTTAAGATAAGATTTGAATTTGGTATATAGAGATATAGTCCACAATATCTAATTTGCTGTTGTCATGACCGACTAGAATTTTACTAGAAAAAGTAACAATAAAACTTCCACGACACCAACTAAACTAAACACATATATCGTCAACACGGAATAGGCGTAGGACACACATGACATGTTCAATATTTCATATTATATAAATTTATGCATATATTATAAATAAATACACACGTAGATATACATATAACGTATATGAATATAATCGGTGATGAGCTTATAGTCATATTGGTAATGATGTCAATGTTTGTTACGGTGATTTGTTGACTATAATGTTTCCAAGAAGATGTGAACATAGCCTTAAAAAGAAATGTTTAAGAAGTAAGAAAGTAATTTAGACTTAGGTGACTTTACTTTTTCCATTACTTTTAAGATTTTTGGATATAAAAGAGAAAATAGCAGATACCCCGACCTATGAGATGATTTGCACTTTGTCCCCCAACCTATTAAAAGTTGCACTTAACACCCTAACCTATCATATATGTGCACTTAACTCCCTCGGTCAGCTTCGGGCAGCACACAGGGGGCAAAGAGCTACAAATCCATAGATGAGGGGGCAAAGCGCACATCACCTCATAGGTTGAGAGGGTATCTGCTATTTTTTTTTAAATTCAAATATTCTTAATATTAACTTAACCCCCCTCGGTCAGCTTCGAAATTTTTTTTACCCATTCATCGTTCAATTTAAATCATGCATATTGGGATTTATTTGGATATTTCTTGAAATATTATTTCTAAGTTTGAAATAAATAATTTTCAAATATGAGGTGATGTGTGCTTTGCCCCCTCACCTATGAGGTGATGAGCGCTTTGCCCCCTCACCTATGCGGTTTGTAGCACTTTGCCCCCTGTGTACTACCCGAAGCTGACCGAGGGGGTTAAGTGCACATATATGATAGGTTAGGGTGTTAAGTGCAACTTTTAATAGGTTGGGGGCAAAATGCACATCACCTCATAGGTTGCGGGGGTATCTGCTATATTCTCGATATAAAAATATCCCCTTTGATCATTCTTCGAAGTTTGGGTTTATTCAAGGAGAAAATAACAGATACCCCTCCCAACCTATGAGGTTATGTGCGCTTTGCCCCCCAACCTATTAAAAGTTGCACTCAACACCCTAACCTATCATATATGTGCCCTTTGCCCCCTCGGTCAGCTTCGGGAAGCACACAGGGGGCAAAGTGCTACAAACCGCATAGGAGAGGGGGTAGTCTGCTTAGTTCTTAATTTTCTTGCATTTTTTAATTTCTTTTAAAATTCAAATATTCTTAATTTTTTTTATTTTTTTCAAATTTTTAATTTTCTCTTATTACTTTTCTATTTTATTATGAATTTTTTCAGAAATTTAGTTGAATTTTTTTTCCGAAATTTTCTATTTTTGACTGAATCTGCCCGAAGCTGACCGAGGGGTAGTGCACATATATGATAGGTTAGGGTGTTGAGTGCAACTTTTAATAGGTTGGGGGACAAAGCGCACATCACCTCATAGGTTGGGGGGTATCTACTATATTCTCTTATTCAAGATTATTCCTTTTTATTTCTTTTTTAAATCTAGATAAAGGGGATATCCTCATCCGACAAACCCGAGCCAATAGTTTTTAATCATGAGCCACACAGATCCTATAAGATTCAAGTAAGTAGAGAAAAGTCACAACTTGTGACAGTATGAAATTGAACTCAAAACCTCCCACATGAAAGTGAAAACTAATATCACTCGGCCAACAAGCCTTGGGTTATATTCAAGATTATTCTTAAAGTTGGGTGATATGTCCTAACATTAATTAAGCGTAAATTAGTAATATAAGGCCACTTTTTTGAAGGAATATCGGTCGATTGATTTCATTCAACAAAAAGATTATAACGTCAAGAATAATACAACTTAGTTTGTCTCTAACGATATAGCAATAACAATTGAAACACGTATATCCTGTTTCTTCAAGATAACAAATCTTATAAATCAACAAATGAGCACAAGAAAACTCTTATGCAAAATACCACACTTTTATTCAAGAGAGATGAAACCCTCATTCGAGAGAGAAAACAAACTCTCATTCGAGAGAGAAACAAAATAATAAACAAAATATTTAAAAAACTATATAAAATTTAATGTGGCACTCGTCTTCATCTTATCAGATCTATCTCTGTTTCGTCAGATCCATCTTTGTCTCGTCCAACGCAGCCCACCGACGATGGTGGTGACATCATTGGTGATGGAGTTGACTGATTCACCAAACCAAACCTTCGTCGGCGGAGAAGAAGAGAAGAAATATGGCTAGGGTAGACAGAGAGAGATTGGATTTGGGTTGAATGTTATATTATGCCACTAATTAAGGCATTGGGCTGAATGTTGTATTATGGAATTAACTGCAGCCCATTATTAATATTTCTCAAATGAGTTTGTTAAACGGGCTTCAGTCCATAGCCCATCTTAAACACTGTTTTAATTATTATTATGAGAAAAGCTATGGCCTTGTTTGTTTATGTTTTCAAATTCCATTTTCAATATCCTGAATCACAAAATTTTAAAAATTCATAACACAACCTATTCTTATCTAAATTTTACTTTTTAACTTAACTTTTTTCAATCCCCCATATAACTACCTATCACTCACTATATCAATCATTTCACACATTTATCAATCAACATCATTTCCTCCAATTATTACTTTTTTATTCAATCTTCTACTTTTACTATATATTAATAATAAATTTCAAATTTCAAATTTCAAAATATATTAATATTAAATTAACTTTATATATCTATCTATTTTATTCTGTTATTAATTTATTCACATAATCATTACACAAATAACTAACTCAATTATTTAGCTCATCTCATATATCAACCAATTATTATTGATTTGACACATTTTACAAATCTCAACTACTATTTAAAAACATAAACAAACACAACACACATCACATCAATTCTCACACGAATTCATGTAGTACGCATTTCCCTAAAAATTTTCAGAATTTTATCTCAAAAACTTAAATAAACAAAGCCTATGATTTGTCATCTTAACCAAGTTCTTAAATGTTACACTTGTGCTACAATTTATACTTAAGAGCCCCTCAGAACCAAGAGTTCTAGATTAAAGCCAAAATATTGAAAATTAAAGGTCGTGGAGTCTATATGACTCATAATTAAAAACTATCAGATCGAGTTTATCGGATCAGGGTATCTTACTTCGTTTAATTCGTTTAAAATTTAAAAAAAAATCGGGAGTACAAGTTCTTGAATTGAGGTCAATAATAGCTACAAAGTGCCTTTTAGAACATAAAGCGTTCGGCTGTATCGCCAAACTAATAATAGCAAGGGGGCATGTCATCCAGCCCTTAATTACTATCTATTTTATTAATGAACTTTTGAAAAATTACAAATCAATCCTTGAGGTAATGAGGTTTACTAACTTTTATTTTGGACTCTTATTTGACATACTTCTAAACTTGAACCCTAAAGTCAAATAAAATTGTCACCAGATAAACTCTAGAAATATAAAATGGCAAGAGAAGCAACTTTAGTACACATTGAGCTCAGAAGTGCACTAAAATTACAAAAAACCTAATCAAATTAGACAAATACGATATGGATCTCTGAAATAAAATAATATGATCCAATTTTATTTTCAGCATTCTATAATTTAAATTTGACAAAATATGTATAAATTACTAAATTTACAGCTTGAAAACATGGGCCATCACTTTATTAAAAGGCTTCTAAAAAAATGTATGACAATGTAGACAAATCGTGTTTAAAGTACATGAAATTAACCAACGAGATATGCATTTCGATATAAATTCAAATAAACTTATCCTAGCCCCAAATTTTAAAAAAAAATCACCCCGCATTTTGTTAGGAGACCCTGAGTTAGACTAGCCTGAGGTCATGACGCCCCGGGCAAGAGCTTTGTCTTATTTTATTTTCTTATTTCGGTACAAATGGTCCAAGAGCATTGTTTTATTTTTTGTATGTTGAATGTTAATCCATCATCCCTTTTCTTTTTTGGATTTTTTTTTGAAATGTTGATATTCTAAATTTAATTATTTTTGAATATGTGACATGATTTTGGTTTGTTAATCCTATATATCTAGTTGATAAGCTTTTTTTCTATAGCAATTAATGTCTCGTATAATTGACCTTGAGTGTGGTAATACCTCTTTTATTCATATCATTTGGGCTTGATATTTTCTTTTTCTAAATAATAATCTATAATGTCTGTGCGTTTATTTCCTCTAAAATCTTGGTTGTATCATTTTATAATTTAAAAGGAATACTCATAAAGCGGTTAATTATTTGTTTCCATCTATCATGTGATAATATATTTTGGCGTGCTTCCATCTCTCATGTGATATTATATTTTGGCGAACCCTCCATTTAAACATTAAAATTTGACATTTACCATCCTTTTATGTAAATAATTGTTATCGTATCCTTTTACTCCTTAGTTTTTTCGGCCTCCCAGTTGTCTATCTTTTACCCTTTTCTTCTTAAACATAGATCATAAATAGAAATATAAACTAAGTTCATGAAAGTTTTTTATTTAAAATAATTATGACAAACAATAAATTAAACTTATTTTAGTGCATTTGAGTATTTAATTGTTCAATTTCAATTTTATGGTTCGTGTAATTCTGAAAACTGAAAAAAGTAATTTTATTTTATTTTCTTTGCTTACGGGACCACATATGAATTTGGAGTACATTGTGTCATTGAAAACTGAAGAGATTCTGATTGTTATTTAAACATGTATTTGTTCATATTTACCACTATTTTAGATATTTTAAATCACAACTTTCCCCGAGTGAATGTTTATTTTTATTTTTTTCTTTATATTTGTTATACACTCATACTTGCTATTCATTTTCTCTTTATTTAGAACAAAAAAGAAAAGGAATGTGGAGTTGAAAAATTAAGGGTAAAAATTAGTACATTTAACCTTTTGCACGCATGGGTGACACATGCCAATTGCCAAATAATCCCTTTTTCAAGCATGCTTATTATTTGTCATCTCAATATAATTAGTAATTAGATTCTTCATTTCAATATAGAAAAAAATACGCCATCATAGTTAAAGATGTGTTGCATGAATCTTTAGATGTACTCTACAAATCTTGCATTTTCTTTTTCAGTACGAACATAATTCCATAAATAAATTATTTGCATCAAGATAATTTTCTTCCCTTTTCCTTCATCAATTAAGTATACTTACTCAAAACACATACACATGTATATGTATAACCTAAGTTATTTCTTTTTTATTATATATTTGAGCAAATTACTACTTTTTACCGATAAATTAAGGTTTTTTTCCTTAAAAGAAACCAATTAAACCTCACATTATTATCATAAAGATGTGCACGGAATTAATATATTTTTTATGCATATTTTGTAAACGATTTCGGTGCATATATAGTACATAATATATACACGCCAGCCAATGGAAGCATAACTATAAAACACTTGGCTCATTCGTTTTTGAAATATTATCTATTCTATATCGATTCTTCTTCTTGTATACACGTGTGCAAGGCAAGTTTGGTTACGTGCAAAATAAACATAAGTAATTTCCTAAGTCATTTTCAATTGTCATGGTTTAATTAGTCTATTAATTCAGTTTCCTTTTTTTTCTCTTTCTTCTAGGTGAAGAATTCTTAACAAGTGGGTTGCCGACCCAAAATTGATATATAATTTTATTAGTGAATTATTTAGGATAATAACGTACTCATTATTGTTGGATAGATAATAATCTCATTATAATAATCTCTTATGATCAATTGCATAATAATCATAATCACTAGTCATATTCGGAGCCTAAAACATCTTACACGTGTGCATTATTTACGAAATTGACTTGAATTAGTTAAGAGTCGTGTGGAATGTACATTACCCGCAAATTGCTTTACAAATATTCACGTTGTAAAATAAAAGAAAGAGTTTATAGATTCACTAATTAATAAAATAATCTAAACATCAAATTATTAATGATTTTGGATGAAGATTCTATTGCCAATTGGCCATGTATGTTACCATTGTTTCGAACAAGGACAACTCGACTTGTGATGATGTTAAGATTAGCTAAAATATAATTGGCCATGTTACTGATGCTCATAAAAAAAATAAGGTGACTCGACATAATACGACTTTATAGCTTATCCCCACAATGATCATTTTGTGTGTGTACATATATATACATAGATACATACACGCACATATATATAATTAGTCAAGTAAGTACATATAAGTTTACGACCGGTATTTATTTATCAGTGAGTTATTTATCTTTCTGTTTTTTAATTTTTTTTTTTTTTTTATACTCTAACCTCGTCGAGGACATAGAACTCGTTATTTCATGTAAGTGTATATGAATTGCCCGTGACAGAATTATTATACTGAATCTAATAATTCTAAAACTTATTTCTAGTGTGTTGATGAAGTTGCGATAATAACCCAAGTTGAATTATATGTTTCATCGAATTTTGACGAAAGAACATTTCGTGATGATTAAATTCTCATTTCTGGAATAACCATTGCGCGACCCAACTTTTAAATTATTAAAGAAGAAGTTAATTGTTCTATCAGTAAATCCTAACTTCTAAATTTCACATGCGTTTCAAACCAACTTAAATCAGAGATCTAAATTATGAAAATTATAGAGTACAATTATTAGAAAAATTAAATTTTAAGCAAATTTATACTCCATATTCTTTTAGATATCAAGTACTTAATTTCTTTGTTTAGGACGGTCAGAAATAAAATTTGACCCACAAGAAATTTTAATTAGGATCATACTTTAGCTCACGCGTATACTTTCTATATGATTAAATTATTGATTGATTTAGTTATAATAATTAATTTATGACTGATTGAATGTGACTAAATCTGATCCAAACAAGACCTTGCTGCACAAAATACAAAATTGGTCCATTTGGTTCTAAAACAAACCAGTGTACATAACTTGATAAAAACCCTATTATCATTTCTATTTGAACTTGAAGTCTTTAGTTCTTGCCAAGGAGTTCTCATGGCTACACCCCCTTAATTCCCATTCTCTTCCTATTGTCTACACTACAAAAAAAAAAGTTGACTATGCTCACATACTTTTTCCTTGCATTTTTTCAATTGTGTAAGGATAAGTACCTTATGCTTACATTTAATTGAAAGTGTCACTATACCCAATTTTTCTCCATTTTTTTATATTTTTTTATAAAATCAAAATTAATACTAAAAGTGATTGGCGCTCACTTGAAGCGCCAATTTGTGCCAAAATGTGAAAATTATCCAAAAATTTCAAAAGCCCAAAACCCATTTGAAACTTTTGTAAAATCTGAAATTAGTGTTGGTTTCCTTGATTGAAAGTTCTTTCGGTAAAAGTTTCTTGATTCATTTGCTAAAGATTTTCTCTCTTTCAATGACATTCTTTTCTTGGGTTCAGAATGAGCTACACTACAAAAAAAAAATTAATATTTGTGATAATATGTCAAAAGGCGATATTAAAGTTGTCACTGATTATATGTATTAAGTGACAACAAATTTTGTTTTGTCAAAATAGTTGTTTTCTCATGCGCAATAGTGACAAGAATTGTATACAAGTTGTCACTTTTGATAATTTGTGACAAAGAAATTGTTGTCACTATTGATAATTAGTGACACATGTATAGTGACAACAAATAAAGTTGTCACTCTATTTATGTTGTCACTATACATGTGTCACTAATTGTCAATAGTGACAACTTAAAAAATACTTTTATCACTAAAAATTATCATTTGTGACAAGACAAAATTATTGTCACTCATTATGTAAATTTAGTGACAATATAGATATTGTCACTGTAACTATTGTCACTAATATCATATTTTATTGTAGTGCTAATTCAACTTTACAATAAACCGTATTAGTTTTTCGAAATGAAGCAATTAGTTGCGTATGGGTAATTCCCTCAGGTTATTTTTGCTACTAAGTTTTAGATGATTCATGTTTTCCATAAAATTTTGCTGAAATTGTTGTTGTCGAGTCTTCGATTGGTATTGAGACGGGTGAGGGATGGAATTGTTTGGAGCTTTAGATGGAATTAATGGAATTCGATTTTATGAACTCTCTAATTCATTTTCTTTAGCTAGGGATTACAGTAACTTTCTAGGATTAGACCGAGCAAACGAACTGTCTTGGACATAGCTAGAGCTTCGATTTGATAGTAATGAAAAATGGAGTTGAGATTTGATGGAAACTGGGGCTGCATGTTAAAACAAGTGGATGGAATTCTTTGAAATAATTTTTGGCTTCATATAAATCAATATAGAAAATCTCTTAGGCTGTGTTTGGATCGATAAATTTGGACATGGGGATTTCAAATCCCCTGCTCAAATACATTCTTTGCTGTTTGGGCCCAATTCTAAATGAATGGATTTCAAATTCATTTTAGGACTGAGTGGATTTGAAGCCCATTTTCTAATAGATTTCAAATCCACTCTCATACCTTGTCATTTGAAATCCACTCCAACTAAAATCAACACACTTTTTAGTTTTTACACACATTTACACACATATTGAACTTTTTACACACATATTCACACACACTACACTCTTTCTACACACACTGCACATATTTTCACACACACTACACACTTTTTACACACACTGCACATTTTTTACACACTGCACACATTTTACACATAATGCACATTTTTTACACACACTGCACACTTTTTACACACACTGCACACATTTTACACGCAATGCAGGCTTTTTACACACATTGTCCACATTTTCACACACACTCCATACTTTTTATACACACTACACACTTTTTACACACACTTTACATTTTTTTACACACTTTTTACACACTGCACATATTTTACACATAATGCACACTTTTTACACACACTACACATTTTTTACACACTGCATATTTTTTACACACTATACACTTTTTACACGCATTTTACACACAATGCTCACATTTTCACATACACTGCACACTTTTTCACACACACTTCATACTTTTTACACACACTACACACATTTTCACACACACTTTTTACACACACTTCATACTTTTTACACACACTACACACATTTTCACACACACTTTTTACACACACTGTAAACTTTTTACACACACTAGATTTTTTTACACATAATGCACACTTTTTACACACACTGCATATTTTTTACACACACTATACACTTTTTACACACACTGCACATATTTTACACACAATGCACACTTTTTACACACACTGCCCATATTTTCACACACTTCATACTTTTTACACACACTACACATATTTTGACATACACTGCACACTTTTTACACACACTACATATTTTTTTTACACATAATGCACACTTTTTACACACACTGCACATTTTTTACACACATTACACATTTTTTTACACATAACGCACACTTTTTACACACAATGCACATATTTTCACACACACTACATATTTTTTACACACTGCACATTTTTTACGCACACTGCACATATATTACACATAATGCACATTTTTTTACACACGCTGCACACATTTTACACACGCTGCACACTTTTTACACACACTACCCATATTTTCACACACACTCCATACTTTTTACACACACTACACATATTTTCACACACACTACACACTTTTTACACACACTACACACTATTTACACACACTGCAAACTTTTTACACACACTGCACACTATTTACACACACTGCAAATTTTTTACACTCACTACATATTTTTTACACATAATGCACACTTTTTACACACACTGCACATATTTTCACACACACTCCATACTTTTCACACACACTGCACACTTTTTAAATGTGTGCAAAATGTGTGCAGTGTGTGTAAAAATGTGTTGTGTGTGTATAAGAAGTGTGCAGTGCGTGTAAATGTGTGTATTGTGTAAAATGTATGTAAAAAATATGCAGTGTGTGTAAAAAGTGTGTTGTACGTAAAGAAATGTGCAGTTTGTGTAAAAAGTGTGTTGTATGTGAAAGAAGTGTGCAGTGTGTGTAAATGTGTGTAGTGTGTGTAAAATATATGTAAAAAATATACAGTGAGTGTAAAAATTGTGTTATGCGTATAAGAAGTGTGTAGTGTATGTAATTGTGTATATTGTATGTAAAATATGTGCAGTGTGTGTAAAAAATGTGTAGTGTATGTAAAAAGAGTGTTGTGCATGTAAGAAGTGTGCAGTATGTGTAAATGTGTGTAGTGTGTGTAAAATATATGTAAAAAATATGCAATGTGTGTAAAAAGTGTATTGTGCATATAAGAAGTGTATATGTGTGTAAATGTGTGTAGTGTGTGTAAAATATATGTAAAAAATATGCAATGTGTGTAAAAAGTGTGTTGTGCATATAAGAAGTGTGCAACGTGTGTAAAATATGTGTAAAAGACGTGTAGTGTGTGTAAAAAATGTGTTGTGCGTGTAAGAAATGTGCAGTGTGTGTGTAAATGTGTGCAAAATGTGTGCAGTGTGTGTAAAAGTGTGTTGTGTGTGAATAAGAAGTGTGCAGTGTGTGTAAAATGTATGAAAAAAATATGCAGTGTGTGCAAAAAAGTGTGTTGTGCGTGAGAAAGTGTGCAGTTTGTGTAAATGTATATAAAATATGTGTAAAAAGTGTGCAGTATGTGTAAAATATATGTAGTGTGTTTAAAAAATATATATATAGTGTGTGTAAAAAGTGTGTTGTACGTGAAAGAAGTGTGTAGTTTGTGTAAAATATATGTAAAAAATATGCAGTGTGTGTAAAAAGTGTGTTGTGCATATAAGAAGTGTGCAGTATGTGTAGTGTGTGTAAAATATGTGTAAAAGGTGTGCAGTGTGTGTAAAAAGTGTGTTGTGCGTGTAAGAAATGTGCAGTGTGTGTGTAAATGTGTGCAGTGTGTGTGAAAGTGTGTTGTGTATGTATAAGAAGTGTGCAGTGTGTGTAAATGTGTGTATTGTATGTAAAAAATATGCAGTGTGTGTAAAATGTGTGTTGTGCATAGAGAAGTGTGCAGTTTGTGTAGATGTGTGTAAAATATGTGTAAAAAGTGTGCAGTGTGTATAAAATATATGTAGTGTGTTTAAAAAATATGTAGTGTGTGTTGTACGTGAAAGAAGTTTGCAGTGTGTGTAAATGTGTGTAAAATATATGTAAAACATATGCAGTGTGTGTAAAAAGTGTGTTGTGCATATAAGAAGTGTGCAATGTGTGTAGTGTGTGCAAAATATGTGTAAAAGGTGTGCAATGTGTGTAAAAAGTGTGTTGTGCATGTAAAAAATGTGCAGTGTGTGTGTAAATGTGTGTAAAAGTGCGTTATGTGTGTAAAAAGTGTGCAGTGTGTGTAAAATATGTGTAATTGTGTGTAGTGTAATGTAAAAATCAAATAAAATATTGAAGAATTTCAAATGCTCTAGAATTTATAATCAAACAATGAATTTGAAGTCCATGAATTTGAAAATCCATTTATAAATCCATATATAGCCAAACAAGGTATTTCAAATGGTGTGAATTTCAAATCCAAGGGGTTTTCGGATTTTTTGAACAATAGAATGAGTGTTTTGTAATATTTGATTGATATTTAGATGTATAGTCCCGTCTTCTGAAGCATACCTTTTCATTTTAAATTCTTTGGGGCGATAATGGCTAGACAACATCCATTGTTGCTTAAATTTTGCTTAAATGATAGCAGAGAAGTTGAAATATGTTCTCTTTTGAGGTCGAGGAGTTTCTTGTAACGCTTTTTAGCTCATTAACCTATTTCTTGTGAGCTTATTTGAATTCGATATCACATAGAAGTTAGCTTGTCATGATTTATCTAACCTTGATATATTTGTTCAAGGAATAAGAAGAAAGTGAGATTCCTGAAGTAGAGGTAAAAGGATTACAAGTTATAAATTTTAATATTTTGGATTTAATCAATTGCATTTTATTATTTACATACGTAATAGGTTGTAATATTTTACTTCTTTTTTATTTATTAGAGATGGCTAGAACTCGAAATCTCAAGCGTGCACCCAAAATGAAGCATTGAATCCTGAACCTACCGAAGGCTCAATTCCCCGTAAGTTTCAAAAAGATAGTAATTTTGTTCGTACGCTTTCATTTGTATTGAGTTTATATGACAAATTTGGGTAAATGCATTCTATATCTTTGGGTTCTTATCATGTCTTCACATTTTTTTTCTTTTAGTTAAATATTTTTTTGCATATGAATTATTAGTTAGAATTTTAGAACATGGTATCTGATTTATATGTTGCTGTCTAGATTTAGAGTAACCTTTGTTTTCATCTCTTTTAATTTGGGGCAATTTTTTGATTATTTAATAAGTTTTATTCTTAATTATGTCATTTAATTTATTAGACAACAGTGAGTTATTTTCCAAAATTAAGATTAACCTATCTCCTATGAATTATTTGTCTGTTTTTACTAAGGATGGCTAGAACACGAAATCTCAGACTTGGGTGTCCTAATGGATTGCCTGATGTCAACCAATAAGAGGTAGTGCCGGTGGATCATCAGGAAAGTCCTCGATCTGATGGAAGTTTAAGTAATTTTATAATGTTAATGCTTTCTTATATTTTTAGGATTGACTTACTATTGTAAATTTATATGAATTTCTTCTATATACGCGAAGCCTTTCACCTAATGATAACCTTGTTATATGTTCTCAACAGATAAGCACACAAACAAAAATAATACAAGAGGATGTACATTTTGCCCTAAAGTTTGGGGTTTACCTCCTGGTGTCAAGTTGCCAGTTAAATTAAACAAGCGCGGTCAACCTACAGGTGATAATAGCTAGGGGTGAAAGACGAACCAAACTACACGATACTCGGCTCAAGCTCGATCATTAAAAGCTCGTTTGAGTTCGATTCGTTAACTTATCAAACCAAACTTGAACAACTTTTTGTGTTTGATAAGTTTTAAAGCTCGTTTTGAACTCGGCTTGATTAGTAAAAAATAATAAAAATATGTACAAAAAAATCAAACTACTCGAGCTCGACTCGATTAAAGCTCGTTTGAGCTCGGCTCGATTACTAATCAAACAAGTTCAAACACAAACTTTGAAGCTCGATTGTATTTCAAACAAACTTGAACAATATCTTGTTCGGTTCAACTCGGCTTGTTTACACCCCTACTAATAGCCCTCGGTACCTTTTTAGGTAATTTGGCCAAGATATATATGTATTGCTCAATTGACATTCTCGATTGGCATAAAGTGGCAAAGTCCCAACAAAAAAGAGTTGTGAGGAATGGTACATGTACTTTATGTATTATTTGGAATAAGTGTTTTGTTTGAATACAACTTTTTGATATCAAAAGCATATACTTAAATGCACATGGTTTTAGTGTTGTAGTAATATTTTTCTTTTCTCTTAGTTTTCTCTCATATGAGAGTTTTATACTTTATTTTTCGATCCTTAATTATATTATTCATTTGGTGTTTTAATAAAATTGACCCATTTTCTTTGAAATATCACTTTAGTCTTCGATCCTTAATTATATTGTTTCTTCGATCCTTTCCTTATTACAGATCGTCATGATCCAGGTAACTTTCTCTGTATTCTAAAATAAAATTGACCCATTTGCTTTGAAGTACCAAACTCGATGAGAATAGATAGATAAATAATTTGTCTATGCTTGGATTTCAATGCACTCTTTTTCAGCCAAATAAATGGCCTACTTTGAAAATAATAATTGCATTTCAAGTCTTCATGAATTAGTTTTCTCTTTTCTGTTATATGCCGTTGTTTGAACAAAGACGTTTCTTAATGTCCATGGAAGAATACGGGCATCACAATTTTCTTCACCCAATAAATAGCAAAATTGTCAACTTTTCTCACCAATATTTTGAGATCATCTCACAAATCAGAAAAACTTTTGGCCACTTGAAGATTTCCCACATTTGGACAGAGGCTAATAAAACGGCGGACTTTATGTCGAAATTGCACTTCGAATTGGACATGGGGTACTTAGAGTCCCTCCTAAGGGATTTGGCGACATCCTTGAGCAAGACAGTGGACTAGATACACAACCTTAGCACCCTTCTCTTAAAATCATAAAAAAAAAACAAAAAGCACAATTAATCTTGTTTCATGTCTCTCTCTATAAAAAATCATATAAAATTAAAGGCAAAAAAGTTCACAATAAATATAAAACATAATAATATTGCCTACCACAATTATTGAAGCATATGTTAGAGACTAAAACCTTAATCATAGAGATGAGATAAGAATCAAACTCTAAGACCGAAACTCTCATACGAGAGAAAAATAACACAAAAACACATGTTAGATTCAAAAATGACAGAAATTATCTTAAAATAATAATTAGTTCATTGTGATTGTACAAAAACACAAAACTACCAATTTTATGCTATTTGTTATAGTAGTCAATTTACTGCAATACTTTTTAGTCATGTATAAATGCTTTAATAAATTGCACAAAAAAAGCAAGAAAAAATCGTTAAAAATATGTGATGATTTCTCAATTTATATGGAAAGAGATAAAGTACATTACACTCGCATAAAAAATGCATAAATAATAATAATAATAATTTTTTTTATTGTTATTACTATTATTATTATTATATACACACATTTGTATCCATGTTTTGAATAGACAATTTTTTGCTAGCATACATGTATGTAGTGTCTAATATTATATGCATTAATAAAGCAGTTATTAGACACAATTCCTAAGAAAAATAAAAAAATTTAATTGACTATTTAAGAGCATATTTATCTTTTAACAAATGGGTATTATTATCATTTCGTAAGAGAGATAAATAAAATTGGAGTTTTTATTGTAATTTGTGGAACTCCAATATCAGGACTCTTAAAAAATAATCAATCACCAAGTAAGATTATAAAACTTGCTCCAATAAAAATTGGGGTATTGAATATACATGACAAAACCAGGTTGGATCATAAAAAGTTTCAAACACAAATCAACCATAAAAAAACTACTCTTGCAGGCTAAAGAATCTGATTCTCAAAAAGAAAGACAAAAGAATAGCCCAAAGAATCAAATTTTTTTTTTAATATAAAAAAAATAGGAGAACCAATAATTCGTCAAAAAAAGTATACAAAATACAGTATTATTATTATATACTACAATAAAGAACTCAATAATTAGAAATGGAAAACAGATAAACACCGCCATCAACTCCACGCGTAAGGAACCCGATGCGATCTTAATATATATATATATATATATATATATATCTGTATGTATGTATGGAGTATGGACTATGGATATTATCATATATACACACATTAAAAGCCATAAATAAATCGCGCGTGTGACTTCTCCTTCCCCGCCTTTTAACGCGGTGTCGCCGCCTTCTCGGTTCTTTCGTCCCCCACGCAACCCCCACCCCACCTCAACAACTCCATCGTCACCACCCTCTATATATACAGATACATACATACACAGACATATATATCATCTCAATCTTCTGTGCTTATAATTATATATCTGTCTTCGCTTCCATTCAATCTAGTTTCTCTTTCTTTTATCTCCATACATAAATATTCAACATGAGTAACTTTAACCAGAATCAAGGTATGTTAATATATATATATGTTTGAGATTAAAGTGAAAAGTTGTAATTTTGAGTACTAAGGGAGTTGGTTTTTATATATTAATTTGTTATATATATGATCTTGCTGCAGCAGCATATCCGGCGGCAGCCACCTCGTACCCGGCGGAGCCACAGGGCGGTTACATGGCTCCGCCGCCGCCGGCAGGTTATCCGATCAAGGATGGACAACAGGTTGGCCAGACTGCACCGGTGGAGACTCAGTCCAGAGGCGACGGCTTCTGGAAGGGATGGTTAGTAATCTTAATTTCTCTTATGCTACTTATATATATATACTCTGTATGTATAATATTCTTGATTTTCTAATTTTTGTTTTTTTACTATTTTGCAACCAAAATTAAAATAGATGCTAATAATTTGTTTGGAACTACTTTTTCTTTTTGGGATATATTTTTGGACTTCTTTTTCTAGTTTGTAATTGATCATCGCTTCGATAATTGAGCAGTCTTTTGCAAATTGCGAACTCTTAAAATAAGTAACCCTATCGATTTATGGAGTAAAATAATTATTTGATAGTATTGGTGGATCCCTTATGATTATAGTTTTTAATTTTAGTATAATAATCTCTAGTCTATGTTTAGTAAAGAGTGCCTGATTATGATATTTTTATAATTAAAATAATTTTATTTAAGGCATATTTAACACTTTTTCTGCAAATAATCCTATTGTTTTTTCCACTTTCCGTCTATATTTGTGAAAATTGTTTCTCTCTCTTAATTCTAATTATGTTTCACTTACAATCACTTTTCTATAACCGGTCGACTTTGCAAGCACTCTTTTAATGAGATTAATAGACAAATTAGTATTTCTCAGAAAAGGAAAAAAAATAAAATTAAAAGTTTCAATTTCATTCTTCTATTTCAATTCATTATTTCACTTGGTAAATGTATGTATATTATATTTTGTATAAATCCATTAAAAAATAAATTAAAAACAATCAAACTTGCATGTCTCACTTTTTGGGTGCTTGTTTGAAATTGATATTCCTTAAGAGTAACTTTTTAGTTATAAAATTGAAGTTTATAATATGTTGCTGATGACATTATTTTTGGTGGTGTTGCAGTTGTGCTGCCCTATGTTGCTGCTGTGTATTGGATGCTTGTTTTTGAGAGGGTCCTAACAATGATTATGCTTCCATTTAATTATACTTTTCAAATTTCAATGTATATTTATTTACAGATTTTGTGGTTCAGTTGATTTAGATCATTTTGTGTGTTAGAGTGGAATATGTTGTTTCTTTAATTTTTATTGTTATTTATATGTAATTTCTTTCAATAATAGCTAAACATTACGTATTGGATTGTGCACATTATACAAGACTTCGATTTTCTTTTGAAAAAAAATTTGAATTACTGATGATGATATTGTGACGTCGTTCGAATTTTTACGAGTTTGAACCTCATTAAGACATAAAGCTCATCGCAATAGGTGTTATACAAACTAGTGATGATCGGCTTATAGTTATTGATTCAATGAGATGAAGACTTATTTTTTTTTAGTGTTGACGAAGTTTAATATACGATATCAATGGGAAAAATTGCAATTTTCATCTCGTAACTTGCTCAAATTTCGATTTTGGTTTTATTGGACAGGGATGTGTCACATTTAGTCCCATAAGTAAAATAAAATTTCAATATTGGTCCCATTGGATAGGATGTGTCACATTTAGTCCTATAAATCAAAATAAAATCTCAATTTTGGTCCCATGAGCAATCTGATTTTTCATTTTTTGTAAGTCAATTTTGGGACTAACATTAAAATTTTATTTGACTTATGAGACTAAATATAACACATTCCTATCCAGTGGGATCAAAATCAAAATTTGAGCAAGTTACGAGATGAAAATTGCAATTTTCCCATATTCAATGCGTTAGAAGTCTAATCCCACAAGACGTTCATTATTAATAATAGAGTAGATATTTGACATACATCTCAACCAACACGTGTTTCCCCAATTCCATGAGTCCTAACCGAAAGATCAGTAAAGATATAATATTGTTAATTTTTTTTTTGTGTGTGTTTTTCTAATTTTTCTTTTCCCCTTCTAAATTATTGGCCTGACATACCTATAGGTTTTAATATGTTGTTCAAAGGAAAAATCTCACTTATGGTTTCATAATGTTTTATGCTTTTTAATTTTGGTCTCATTGAATATAATTTCATACAAATTTGCAACTTTGGTCTAATTGAATTGAAATAGTTGCAACTCTGATCCCAAACGTTAATTAACTTCAATTAAAAAAGTCAATATTGTCATGTGACCAACATGCACAACCCACGATGACTTTGGATGATTTTCTGACTAAATTTAATAAGTATAAATATTTTATAGGGTTATTTATGTTTGCCTCTCATGAGTATTACGCTTTCGCAAAAATTTTCCTTTCATGTAATAAATTTCGTATTCATTACTCTTATGTGTAAAAAATTATATAGACTATAATTTTTACCCTTAGTTGATTTTTTTTCTTTTCTCTTTTTTATTTCATTTCCTTTCCTTTTCTTATTAAATAGGAAAAGAAAGAAATATAAGTTAAGCTCATAAAAATACTTAACAAGTAATATATTAAAAGAAAAATTTACTAATCCCTCTCCCTGCCAACCTCCCCCCCCCCCCAAAAAAAAATTATTATATTTAAAAAAATCTGTAACAATATTTTTTTTCCCATCTCAAATACTCATTTTACCTTCTTTCAAAAAAGCACAATAAACAAAAAACTGAAAAATGAAGCAGTAGTGTCGTTTTAATCTCATAATAGTTTTCATTATGATTGGAGATATCTAATATGATAGTGAAATTTAATAATGAGATGCCTAGATTATCAAATAATATGTACGACCTCTTTAGCTTCTACTCTAAAGTCATCTACGGATCCTTAAGCAAGTATATTGAAATGAAAAATACTCTTTCAATTCTTAGATTTTGTTTATTGTGTTTTTTCAAATGAAAAGATTGTAGATTTTGGGTATTTAAGATGGGGGGTGGGGGGTTGTTTATTAATCTTTTAATTAATATATTATTTGTTATACTTATTTCTAATTAAAAATATTATTCATTAGAATTATTTATAATCATGAATTTTTATGAACTGAACTTATGTTTCTTTCTTTTCACTATTTAATACGAAAAAGAAAAGAATAAATGAAAAATAGGAAAAAGAAAATATAAGCTAAGGGTAAAAAAAAACAGTAGTTTATATAATTTTTTACACATAGGGATGGTGGATGTCAAATTTTAACAGATGAGGGGAGGTTCGAGGTAAATTTTTTTAGAAACTATCATTTGCAATAATTTTTTAAAATTGTATATGCAACTCAAAATAGCATAATGTAATTATCAATTGTTTGATATGTTAGTTTATAATAATGACAAAGCCCATTATTAAATAATAACAATATATATTGTCAATGGGATTGGCACTAGACATCCATTTGAGAGAAGCCCATTGATCCAAATTGTGGGCCATAGAGAAAGGACCAATACCTATGCTACTCTCGGAGTTGGATTCCTATTATGGATAAAAGGTGAAGCTTTTTAGGTCATGGTTCATACAAACTCTGGATTATGGTGTAAGCAAGCCCCTGATCTGATCTGGATCTAAATCAGTTTTTGAATTTACTTATCCGATCGTCTATTAGTAAAATATTTCTAAAAGATGTCCTACAAGAAAGAAATATTCTTATTATTGCTTCGACTAGTATATCCCAAAAAGTCGATCCCGCTCCCAAACTTATATGCCATTGTCTACTGGGCCACACTTTGAAAGTTCACTCTGGTTGCCATCTATGGATGTTAGTTGGATTGAATCTAATTGTATGCTTGAAATACTCTGAAAATAAAATCGTCAATTTTTTTTTCCATAAATCAAAACTTTCTTTTCGAAGCCTAATAAAGTAAGACAGAAACTCTCCTTTAAAAAAAAGTGGTATTGTTTTCATTTCCAAGAAAAGTGAATTTTCAAACTTTTATTGGTTTTCGTGTTAAAATGAAAATGTGTTTGGATGAGTTGTTAGTTTATAAGTTTAAAATGAAAATATGTTTGGATGAATGTAATTTTGTGTAAATATCTCTACGAAAAGACGTGATGAGAATGAGAATATGTTTGGATAAATGTCTTTTTTAGATATAAGTAGAAAAAAAATTGTAAATTGATTTGACATAAAGTAAATATTTTTATAGTTAGTGGTGTAATTAGTTAGTTGTGTAGTTAGTTATATTTATATATACACGTATGAATATATATATATATATATATATATATATATATATATTGTGTATATATATACATATAGATAGGATAATAGGAATGGTTGGATAATTGAATTGATGGGATGGAGGTAGGAAGACATGGGAAATCTGAACTGAGAGAAAGTTGTGGAAGAAGGCGGATTCTCCCCTTCTTTTACGCAAAAGAAATTCTTTTGCAGAGATTTGAGAAATAAAACCCCATGTTTCACGGTAAAGGACACCAATTCTCAGGGATTGTGCTGGTGATATTTTAATAAGTTTTCAATGTTTTGGGCTTGGACTCTCAAAATGTTGAGAAATAAGAAAGAGAATTTGGGTCAATAATTTGGGCCAAACATGATTTGAGTTTCAAAAAAATTAAGAATTGAGATTTGGGTTTTGAAAACAAAATCATACAAGTCCTTTACTAACTTGGGCTCGATTGGTAAATTTATTGTTTTGAGTTTTTATGCTTTTGTTTCAAAAATACCAAAAACAAGAACTAAAAACGTGTTTGATAAAATTGTTTCCGTTTTCTCCTTGTCAAAAACGTTTTCAAAATTAATAAAAAAAAAGTGCAAACACAAAAAAAGAGTTTTGCAAAAAATTCCATAATAGAAAAAGGGTTAATTACTACAACCCCTATGATATGCTTAACTATCAACCCGTACTCTTATGATTAAAATATAACAAGAAACTCCCTTATATTTTAATATATAGTTATTGCCTACCCCGAGCATTTTTGTTTGCAAACTTTTGTACATTATTTATATTTTTGTGTTTTTCATTTCATTAATTAATTTTTATTTCTTTAATATTTTCTAGTTAATTTAGTTATTTCTTTTCCTTCTTCACCTTCTTACTGATACACCCTAATACAATTCTATGAATTTCAATGCCAATACTTAATACCATACCCACCTTCTGCTACACCTTCCAGATCTTTTCTCGTACACCACCTCCTCCACCACCACCCTTTTCGTTTTTTCACTCATCACTGAGCATGCCACCACCATCCACTCCAAGCACACAAGCACCACCACTAGCTCCTCTACTATCTGCTCCACCACCATCGCAATTATTCGCCACCGCCACCTCCCTCTCTATAAATCTACCCACCATCTCATTGCTTGAATTTTTAATTGATTCACTGATTGGACAATCATAAATTCATAATAAAATTTACATGAGTTACTAAACATGTTTTCGAGTTTTTATTTTCAATAATCTCAAACTTTGAAAAGTTTACCAAATATGTTTTTTAAAAAATCTTGACAAAAAAAAATAATATAAAAATAGTGTTTTTGTTTGTTTTTTTTTTTTTAAAAAAAAACAAAGACGACTATGGTTACCAAACGGGTGAATTTCTATTGTTTAGTGTTTTTGTTTTGTAAGAATATTTAAAAGACAAGTCCAAAAAAAAAAAAAAAGAATAGTTGTCATTTCGAGGTCGTTGGATCCATTTTTTAAACATCAAAGCAGCTATAATACATCTAAAAGACAAATTGGCACTTTTAAGCAGTATAATTTAATAATTTAAATATTATTAACATCGTTTTAATACGAGTAGATTATATTAATTAATCCAAGAAGTTGTTGGATAGTTTCCCTTTCTAAGGGGTATTCCGAATATAAAATCAAGAACCAATTGCGTGCGAGCAAACATATAGTAGAACTATAATTATATTTAATTGTGAATTACAATGTATTATTAAAGTTTGCCCTTCTTTTGTATTTACCAAACAAATGATCACAAAGCGGGAAATTCCATGCTACCAAAGTGGGTAATACCCAAATGTATTTATCAATCATTTGATATACATATGATAATGTCATAAAATGAAATAATCAACTCATCATGTATGATCCAACAGTTTAAAACTCACTTGATCACATACCCACTTGGGTACCATCTCATTTCCCTGCAAAAGCCCACTATTTGTTTTTTGTCTACGCAAATATTATGAAAATAGTTGACCAAATAAAATAGACTTGCACACACACATATATCTATACGATTATATAAAGTGTGAGAGACTTAGATCAACTACTTTGGGCTAATTTTGGTGAAATCTTCATCCATTCAAAATTTGATAAGTGTCCCAATTAACTACCATTTTCCCTCTAAATTTTATTCTCTCTCCTATTTTCTCTCACATTATCTTTATATATCACATTTATTTTCTTTTTCTCTCCCATACCTTTTTTTTTCCCACTACTTTCTTTATGTTTTATTTATTTGATTTTGGTACAAAAAATAATTATTAAATCGACTTTAACTAAAAGAATTTTTTTTTCTTTTTATTTTGCACACGCAATCGAATGTGAGGCATTTACTAGTATATATGAAGAGGGAAATTCAAATTAAATTACCTATTTTTTAAGCAGAAAGGAACATATTATATTAAAAAAGTTTGCAAAATAGAGTATAGGGATGATGTATTGCGTGGGACACAGAGACTGACTATTATCCTCCTACATAACAGTGGTAAAAAAAGGAGTGCAAGAAGCAAAAACTTGATACAAAAGAGGCCTATCTACAACATATTTGGTCAAAGCATCCGCTACTATATTAGATTCTCTGTGCCCAAACATAAGTTCGACACTCCGGAATCTTGTCAAGAATATCTGGCAATTCTGAAGCAACGTTTAGGCGGTTCTGGCTGGTGCTTCATTGTATTGGAAACAAGTGAAAAGAAAACGAAAGTCAGATTGTATCATAATATTTTAGTGATAGATTACTTGACACAAATCCTGAAAATGTTTGGTTGGCCGACCTAGATGGCGTACTGTAGGCGGCCAAAACTAAATAATAAAAAACTTTAATATCATTAGAGACCACAAAAAATAATTCCATTTATTCGAATATATTACTAAAATATAGTTAATTAGAGTGATATCAATATCCGGATTAAGTAAAGACAAAAGTTCATCTCTCTAATATGCCCAAAGCAATAGCCACGAAATCCAATGAAGATTCAATTAGACAACATTAAACAATGCTATATCTTAAACGTATGATGATCCAATTTATGTCCTTTCACTTGGGGTGTGTTTGGGATGACAAAAAAAGTTGGTCGATATTGAAAATTGTGTGAAGAACGTAACTATTTCCAAAGACATTTTCAATGCCTTGGGGTTTAGTGGTTCGAAGTTGTTTATAGAAGTTGAATGTATTTTTGCCTCATAAAATTCTTGGCAATGACACATCTATTTTGACAAGAGTATTTTTGGAGTTGTCATTATTGACAATTAGTGATACATGTATAGTGACAATACAAATAGAGTGATAATTTTATTTGTTGTCACTATATATGTGTCACTAATTGTCAATAGTGACAATAATTTTCTTATCAACAATTATCAAGTGTGACAACTTGTATACAATTCGTGTCACTATTGCATATGTGAAAACAACTTATGTGACAAAACAAAATTTGTTGTCACTTGATACATATAATGAATGACAACTTTAATATTATCATTTGATATTTTGTCACAATTTTTTTTTTTTTTTGTAGTGACACTGCGTGGAACAATATAATAAATATATCGATTCAAACAAAGTAACAGTTATTGAAACATCAAGTAAATAACATTTTAAAGATGCAAGAAAAAAGGATAAAATCTTACAGGAGAGACCAACACTCTAATCCGAGAGAAAGAAAAACAACTTAAGAGCTAAATCAAAACAAAGGCTCGATTTTTTACTACTATTGACATCAATCGTGACACAAAAATAAGGTGTAGACAAATACATTGTTTTTTTTTTTTTTTTGATAGAATCGATTACAACATCATATTGTATCAATTACAAGAGAATTTATTACAAGAAGCATCATTAGCAAATACAATCATAGATTATAAACTATTACATACTAACTGTCATCTAAGTAGAGAGAACACCCATATACATCAGTGGGAGTCGAACCCACAATCTCTTGATTATGGGGTCTCAACTTTAACCAATTAGGCTAGACATCATTGACAAATACATTGTTGCTCATACAAAGAGGATAATGAAATTATGAAAGATGTGGATGAGTCTGCGACAATATCAGCAAAAGGATAGGGTGATGATAGAGAAGAGGGAGAGATGTGATAGATGGGGAATAGTGAGACAACATGAAATGTAGGGGCACTGCGCGGGTTTATTGATGAGTCCTTCACCAAGAGGGAAAACTAAAGTTCAAAGAGAGATGAGCTATATAACATTTTCTAGTTAGTCTAATTAAGTTAGATAACATCTTCTGGTCAAAAGTAAATCAATTAGTTTACATTAATTAAAATGTCAATCAATTAGATTACGAAAATCGAGTCTTGAATAGTAAACAGTACGGATGATTTCACATCAACAATGACTTAATTAGTATATTTACACTTACGTGGTATAATCCACTCCATAAGATATAAGTACGACCCGATAGATATAAGAATTTATGTCTCAACCCCACGCTCAACGTGGCGAGGTCGACGCATGTGCGAGTCTTACCAATCTCATTACTATCCCCGACATTTCTAGATACAAATAGTGCACTATAGAAAGACAAGGATTTATATGTGACTTTTCCACATGACCAAACACACCCTAATCATAGTTTATTTCTTCCACAAACACTCAACACAAGAAACAAACCTCTCTTTCACTGTCCCACCCTCTGTCGATACCTCCAAAAAGACCCCCTCACCTTTTTCCTCAAACCACACACCCTTCCCACCCCCCACCCCCACCTCTCTAACATTATTGATTCATCATCAAAAGAATTCTTGAAAAAAGATTTTCACCCCCCTACAATCATTCCTCTGTCTTCAATTTCTTGTAAACTTGTTTTTTGAACACTTTCTCTAAAACGTGTACCCTCTTTTGATTCCCCCCCCCTCTCCGATCATCATGCTCCATACTCTACTCACCCCTCTTCAATACAATCACCCCACCTCAAATAATTCCTCCGCCGCCTCCTCCGCCATGACCTCCTCTGGCAAACGCCCCGTTGACCTTCCCGCCACCAACACCGCTGAACCCACCAAGCGCCGCCGCTCCCACCTCTCCCCGGACCAAAACCCACCACCGGAGAATGAACAGGAGGCTCAGCTCCCCTCCTCCGCCCACGACGGCGACTCCGACTCCACCGGCCTCCGCCTGCTCGGCCTCCTTCTCCAATGCGCCGAGTGCGTAGCCATGGACAACCTCGACGACGCCGGCCAACTCCTCCCTGAAATAGCCGAGCTCTCGTCCCCCTTCGGCTCCTCCGCCCAACGCGTCGGCGCGTACTTCGCAGACGCCCTCTCGACGCGTATAATCAGCTCTTACCTCGGCACCTACTCACCCCTTACCCCTATATGCAAATCCCACCACCAAAAACTACTCAACGCCCTCCAAATCTACAATTCTATCACCCCTTTAATCAAATTCTCCCACTTCACAGCTAATCAAGCCATCCAACAGGCACTCGACGGCGCCGATCACGTCCACGTCATCGACCTCGACATCATGCAGGGCCTCCAATGGCCTGGATTGTTCCACATACTCGCGTCGAAATCGAGAAAGATCAAGTCGTTTAGAATCACTGGCCTCGGATCGTCAGCAGAGCTGCTGAACGCCACTGGCCAGCGTCTGGCTGAATTCGCAAGCGCACTTAACATTCCTTTCCAGTTTCACCCGCTGGAGGGCAAAATTGGCAACATAAATGATCTCAGCCAATTGAATATCAAAATGGGGGAAACTATAGTGATACATTGGATGCATCATTGCTTGTACGATGTCACAGGTAGCGACTTAAACGCTCTGCGATTGCTAACTTTGCTTAGGCCTAAATTGATCACCATCGTAGAACAAGATTTGAGTCATGGGGGGAGTTTTCTTGGGCGGTTCGTGGAGGCGTTGCATTATTATTCGGCGTTGTTTGATGCATTAGGGGACGGGTTGGGGACGGAGAGTGTGGAAAGGCACACGGTGGAGCAACAACTTTTCGGTTGTGAGATTAGAAACATTGTGGCGGTTGGTGGGCCGAAACGGACGGGGGAAGTGAAGGTGGAGAGATGGGGGGATGAGTTGGTTAGAGTAGGGTTTAGACCCGTTTCACTTGCGGGTAACCCTGCCGCACAAGCTAGTCTCTTGCTTGGGATGTTCCCATGGCAAGGGTATACTTTGGTGGAGGAGAATGGATGTTTGAAATTGGGGTGGAAAGATTTGTCGTTGCTCACGGCCTCGGCTTGGCAACCGTCGGATTAGAATGAGTTGCTCGGATGTGAGAATGGAAACGAAGTCTTATTTTGGGAGGTACATTGTCTCAAAATCGAGCGGATGTCGAGGATGGCGTTGAAGCTCTTGATCAATATGGAAATGGATATGAGATTGATGAGGGAGGAAAGTGAATGAAATTGATAGGTGAATTTGATCTTGTTCACTTGATTTCTTCTTTGTTATAAGGATGGTGATACATTGTATTTGTTCATTAGAGTATTATTCTTTCATGGTTATAAGGATTCATGGGCATTTCAATTAGTATTTTTTCCATGTTGATTCTTGGATATAGTAATGTTTAACTTTTTGATAAGAACACAAAGTGCACAAAAACTATAGTGTAAATTTGCAAGGAAATATTGTTTTCCTTAATTTTAGTCTTACACTCGTTTGGTTTAAGAATTTTTGTTTCTTGTTGGGGAAAGGAAAAAAAAACACAACAAAAACATTTAATATATTTTATGTGCACGTTATAACGTGGAATACAAAATGAATTATCAAATAGGAATAAAGAATCTTGAAAAAAATAATTGAACAAATACATTCAATATTAATTGTAATATTCAATATACACAAGAAGAAAACATACATGGGTCAGCAGGAAAATTAGAGTGCAAATTAACGTACAAATAATTGAAAAAAAATATATTCAATATTAATTGTAATATGAATCAATCCTTTGGCTTATTCCTGCTTCTTCGTAATTCTAATAGTTAAGAGCTAAAAGATTACATTAAATAATTTTAAAATGCTGCTATATATGAACAAATCCTTTGGCTTATTACATTAAATAATTGTAACAGTTAATAGATACAATAAAACCATAAATAATGGAAATAAACTGTATAACGTCGTCCCTTTGATTTTTCCTTACGCTTTCTTTTTGAAGAAGTTGAAAAGTCGATTTCCAAAGATTGTATAACGTCGTCCCTTAGGCTCAGTAGCACCTCCCACATCCTGCATGATAGTTCACATATAGGTTAGTGCTTTATGTTTGAAAGATCGAAATTTTCTACGATAGTGTAGTCTACTTTATATATAAGATATGGAATCAACTCATAATATATCAAGGGGAAAGCTTTTTCATTATGCTCATTTATATATAATATTGATAAGAAATGATGTACCACAATGGTGTTCCATCATTGTAAAATTGAAAAGTGTGTATTTAATTTGAAATTAAATGGACAATTGTCAATCTTACAATGATGTGACACCATTATCTTTCAAAACAGCTTCACGTTCTAGATCCTTATGGGAACTCGACACTTTCTGTTCTCAAGCAACGAAAACACAACTATTCAATGATCAATTTAAAATAGTACTTATCTTAAAAAAATAAATTGTACCTGTTAAACTCTTTATCAAGAACAAATTTTCAATATTTGATTGTTTAACCATTGTACAATAATATGCATTACCTCTTTTTTAAATCCAGCTTCTGTAGTTGCTAACTTTTCCTCGAGCTCCTTCAGATGATTTTGCAACTCAGCTTTCTGGTTAACTTCAGAGTCGAGGATTTCCAACTTAGCCTTCAAGGCATCTTCGTTCGATTTTTGTTCTTTCAACTGATCTTCAAGATGTGCAATCATTGTTTGAAGATCCTTCTTGGAACTTTGAAATGTCTCATTGAGCAAATTGTTCTCTTCCATAACAGAAGATATCTGCACGATAAAAAGATGATCAAATAAATATTTTGAGTCATAAAAAGAGATTAAAAAAAAACACATTCCCCTGACAATACTAACCTGAGATTGTAGCTTCTCGCTTTCAGAAGTGAGCCGACATGTGAGATCTTCAATTTCATTTCTGGCAGTTTTCAGTTCTTCAACTTCATTATCTTTCTCTAACGAAGCAACAGACAATTTTGTCTGTAAATCACTTAACTGAATTTTATACGAATCCAAATCCTGAGTAAGCTTCGAGTTTGCTTCAGCTAACGCCTCACTCTCCTTCTGTAACTGATTAGATTTAAACAGAATTTGTTCTAGTTCTGAATCTCGACTTTTCAAAAGTGCAGATGCTTTCTTAGCCTGTTCTTCATAAGTTTCCACATCTGCTTCAAAAGCTTTTAGCTTCGCATGCAAGTCCTTAGGTTCCGAATCATTTAAATTACATTTTAGTACAGCTTCTTCCAATCGCGCTTCTACTTCTGAAACGCGGGCTTCAGCTGCGGAATGAAGTTCAGAGACTTTGGAGTGCTTTTCAGTTAATTCCGTGATTGTGTTCATATGAGAAGCAAGCTGCTCTTGATAACTATTGACTTCATTTTCAAGAACTTGTACTTTCTCATACAAGGCTTTTGCCTCGGAATCTCTGGTGGTGAAATTTGCAATCGCTTCCTGGATTTTTAAATCCGATTCCCTTGTCAGCGTCTCGTGTGACAGTTCGAGTTCTGTACATCTCGCATGCGCTTCCTCCAAAAATTGGCTTTGTTGCTCTAGCTTTTCCTCAGCTAACTTAAGCTTATCCAAAAGCTCATTTTCCCTTATCCCAGTAGCCTTAAGGTGGTCATTTTCAGTACTCTCCAACTTGTGCAGCGGAATATTCAGTTCATCCCGCATGACGTTAAGCAGAATTTCCAGCTTTTTGTTCGAGGCTTTCATGGCATCTTTTATGTTTTTATTCTCTTCCGATGCTATGTTCAATAATTCATTCAATTCTTTTTCCTTCTTTTCTGAAATGCGGCCTTCAGCTGCAGAATGAAGTTCAGAGACTTTAGAGTGCTTTTCGGTTAATTTCGTGACTGCCTCGGAATCTCTGGTGGTGAAATTTGCAATCGCTTCTTGGATTTTTAAATCCAATTCCCTTGTCAGCGTCGCGTGTGACAGTTCGAGTTCTGTACATCTCGCATGCGCTTCCTCCAAAAGTTGGCTTTGTTCCTCTAGCTTTTCCTCAGCTAGCTTAAGCTTATCCAAAAGCTCATTTTCCCTTATCCGAGTAGCCTTAAGGTCATTTTCAGCACTCTCAAACTTGTGCAGCGGAATATTCAGTTCATCCCGCAAGACTTTAAGCAGAATTTCCAGCTTTTCGTTGGAGGCTTTCGTCGCATCTTTTATTTTTTTTTTCTCTTCCGATGCTAAGTTCAATAATTCATTCAATTCTTTTTCCTTCTCTTTTGAAGCTTGCAACGCAACCTCTAGGGTCGATGCTCTCAATTGGACCACCTCAAGCTCTGCTTCAAGTTCTGACACTCTTTTACCGTTGCTTGAAGCTTCCGCTTTGAAATTCTCACAATTAGTTTCAAGTAAGCTTATTTGCTCTTCAAGCTCCTTAATCCTATATTTTTCAGTTTTAACAAGTAGCTCTAACTCACTCACCTTCTTCTCAGCATCCACTGCTCTTCTATGATACCCATTTTTCATTGATTTTTCCGAATTAAGCTCATCTTCAAGTCGCCACGCTCTGCTTTGATACGAATTTTTCATTGATTTTTCCGAATTAAGCTCATCTTCAAGTCGCGACGCTCTGCTTTGATACGAATTTTTCATTGATTTTTCCGAATTAAGCTCATCTTCAAGTCGCGACGCTCTGCTTTGATACCAATTTTTTCCTGATTTTTCCGAACTAAGCTCTGCTTCAAGTTGCGGCACTCTTCTTTCATAACTAAGGTACCTCGCTTTTTCTTCCGAAGAAATTGTAGACCCTTGTTGACTAGAAGATCCTGTGCCCATAACTTTGATATATCCCAAATCAGTAAAACTGTCAATATTATCAGACATTTAATGTGTTCATAACTATAATTAATTAAATACAAATGTTATTCATGTTGATGAGAAAGATGCTAGAATAGAAGGCCATTTCAACTATAACTGCTAGAATTATAATGGCCTACTATTACACCCTTGAGATGTCGGGTGGGCTTGGCACGTCGAGCCAGCGTGCCAAGTCCCAAAGGGTGGTGCCAGTTGGGTGGCACAACGGGTTGGTTAAGTGGTGTTGGTGCCATGACACGAGCTATTTGGCAGCACATGGCACACTTGTGGGACTCTTGGTGGCACTTGGAAATATTTGGCTCGGCACAATGTAAAGGGTGTCAGGTGACTTGCGGGAAAATGCACAACGGGTGCATGATGTGGGCAGATGTTGGCCAAGTGGCCGTGTAACGCCCTCAAATTTAATCCTAAAGAATCCAACACGAAAGCGTTATCATATCCTTACAGAAGTACAAACCAAATTCTGGACACAATTAAACAATTCATCTTATCGGGTCACAACCCCAATACATCAACTAAATAGCTATGCGAACTTAATATACATGAGTCAATCTACATCATTCACCTCTAGGATAGTCCGAGTTTATACTCCGATCCTTCAAGCTAGTTTCACCTCTCGACTTGCCTATAACTGGAAGGAAGAAAGTGAAGTACATAAGCAAAGGCTTAGTGAGCGCCAGTGTACGTGTGAAAGGTGCTTAAAATAGTTTTAGACCCCAAAGTGATAAATTAATAAGGTGAAAACAATAATAGTTTCTATTTTTCAAACGCTCATTAAAAGGCGAGTAAGAATGACATTTGCGTTCAAGCAGTAGCTGGTATGACACCAGGATCTTAGTATACATACGATAAAGTTTTAAAACATGCATTTTTAAAAGTGTACAATCAACGTAAGTACCACGTACAAGACTCAATGCAAGTATCATGTACAAGACTCAATGCAAGTATCATGTACAAGACTCAATGCAAGTATCATGTACCAGACTTAATGCAAGTATCATGTACAAGACATGTTTAAGTAACACGTACACGTCACGCTTAAGCAGTAGGGGGCCATGTTAGCAATACTATCGCGTCCGATGATTTACTCATAGCACTTTGGGTCCCTCTGCTTCTTCCTTATCACCCCTGAACACTCGGCTTAAAAGCCATCACCTTATACCTCCCCACGCAGGCTCGCGATGCCCGATTTGGTCATATCCGGAATATGCCACACGATAAATGACCCATGCACCCTCAGAGCACTCTGTCCTAGGTGCATGGATCTGGATGTGGATAGCGGGAACTGTTTAAGACCGCAAGCCCATGCTTGACCGGCCGAACCCTGCCCTATCCATCGCCCGACCTTGGGCCCAACACAACCACGCAAGATGAAACATGTCACAAGAACACCATCACGACAAATGATCATGATACAAGAACCAAATGATGGAGTACTTCCACGAAATCCATAAAAACCGATGTTTATTTTGAAATCATGCTTGTAAAATATGCATTTGAAACAAGTATGCAATCATGTATGTCACGAATGATTAAATGAAGCGTTTTGGCTCACGAAAGAATATTGAATCGAGCAAATATTTTTTTTTTTCAGAATTTCATTAAAAGAATGTTTTCTTGAAATCATTTTCACAAAACCTGCCTGGAAAATTATTCTCGCAAGATATGTCTTTGAAACGTGCCAAGAAATGGTTAATGCAAAATGAGTCCATGATTTGATTTGAAAGTGTTGAAATTCATTTTCATGTGAAGTATTGAAAGCATGATGAAAGTATATAGATATATATACGACGTGCTCCTTCCAGTTTTGAAAGACATATAACTATAATTTTGAGAGGCACTCACACTACGTCCAAGCTTATACGACGTTGTCCTTGTTCGTCTCACCGACAACACCTGCTAAGCGAAATTATATCAGAAACTCATTTTCTAACTCGTCTAAAGTCCACCCGGGGTAGTCTATGAGGTCCTAATAACTATACAAACATGCACAACAAGTTACCTTAATGAAAACTAGGCTTAATTTCAATCTTCCCCAAAAGGTCGATAAGAGGCATAAAAACAGATTTGTGCAGTTTTAGTGTATGAATTGTTAAAGAATCATAAACTCAATAATTGTGGGTGAAATTTTTTCATAAATGTTCTAAATTTGTTAAAAGACCTTAGATAAATTTTTCAAAGGTAAATGGTCACTTAAAATGTGGCTATTTTATTCAAAACCGAAGTAAAATTGGGTTTAATTTTTATTGGGGCAGTATTACTTTAAAATTCATATAAAATCACCCTTTAATCCAATAAGCCCCAATTTCATACAAAACAACCCCAATACATATTATTATCCCCTGTAAAATTTTGAAATCAAAATAAAGTTCGTAAGAACCCCAAATGATGTCTCAAACAAACATTTTGAAATCCCGTAAGGCTTCTGGCAGTCTATACTTAAAAATTTCCATAATTCACATTACAACTCTAAAAATCTCACAAAATTCCAGGAATATTGTAGACATGCAGTAACATACCCAGTAAAAGTTTTGAACTCAAATAACATTTCGTCATTTCGATACAATTCTTTGAAATCAGCAGCAGATTTAAAAACCCAACTTACAATTGTCATGCATGTGTGATTTCTTCATTTAAGCCTTTAGGTTAGTTACTACAAATTGTAAATTTAAGCTTAAAACTCATAGATCTACTCTTCTAATACCCATGCAATAACATTTTCAAAGCACATTTAGCCTCTACCATTACCTACCAATGTAAGATCAAGGAATTACAAGTTACCTTTAATGCTACCCACAAGTGTGAAGATGGTTGAGGTTGAAGCTAATATACTAATTTGTATCTATCTATATATAACTTGAATGGAAGGATGAAGAGGGTTGAAGATGATGAAAATGGAGAAGAAGAGTGAAGAGATATTTGTTTGTAAACTAAAATTATGAAACTAAGGCATAATATATATATATATATATATATATATATATACACATGTATGGTGTGATGGTGGTGGTCGGTCAAGGCCCCATTTTCTACCCCGTTTTTTTTTTATATTATTATTATTATAGAGTGAAATGAAAGTGGAATACTAGATCCTTTAATTTACCTAAGATGTATAATCTAATATCTCCCTTGAACATATGTCTAAGATCCTAGGTCATGTCCTAATGCTTTAGATAGAAACTAGTCGACTAAAAAAAACTCGGGTATCACATTCTCCCCTCCTTAAAAGAATTTGGTCCCCAAATTCTCACCTGAGAACAATTCCGGGTAGTGTCTTCGCATGTAATCCTCGGTTTCCCAAGTTGCTTCTTCTAGATTGTCGTGATTTTCCCATAACACCTTTACCATTGGGATGCTTTTAGTCCGCAGCTCACGCACTTTCTTGTCCACAATCTTTATCGGTTTTTCTTCATATGTCAAATTGTTCTGAATTGGTATTGCATCCACCTTGAGTACATGTTCAGGATCGGGTCGGTATTTCTTTAACCTGCTTACGTGAAATACATCGTGTAAACCAGAGAGTGCTGGCGAGAGTGCCAGTTGATATGCTACTTTTCCAACTCTTTCCAAGATCTTGAAAGGTCCAACAAATCTAGGACTTAACTTTCCACCTTTCTTATGTTGAATGATACCTTTCCGAGGAGATAGCCGCAAGAAAACCTCATCTCCGACGCAAAATTCTAAGTCTTTTCTTCTTTGATCGGTGTAACTCTTCTGACGACTCTGTGCAGTTTTCATTCGTTCCTGGACAATTTGGATTTTATCTATAGCTTCTTGTACCAATTCCAATTGTGGAAACGTTAATTGTCCCTGATTTTTCCTCTTAGGAATCCATGTATCTCCAACTTCCCAATGAATTGGGGACCTGCACTTTCTCCTATATAAGGCTTCATGCCATTCCAATTGTGGCCTGATAGCTATTGTTATAAGCAAATTCTGCTAAAGCTAAGTATTGAGCCCAATTTCCTTTAAATCCAAAACACATGCTCGCAACATGTTTTCTAGTATTTGAATGACTATCTCAAATTGTCCATCCGACTGAGGATAAGTTGTCATGCTAATGACTAGCTTAGTTTCCAATGCAACATGTATGCTTTTCCAAAATTGTGAGAGGAATGAGAGGAACCACTGCTCAATGGTATGGATCTCTGGACTCTACTAAGGACAAGGTTAACTGAAACACCATGCCGTCTCACAATTTCCTTAACGTACCATCAAGCTAACATAGAGAGGTTCTACCTCCCAGACGGGCAAGAAATGAGCTCATTTTGTGAGCCCATCCACGATTATCCCAATAGAATCATGGCCACTTGTAGCTTGGGGCAAATCAGTTATAAAGTTTGCTGTTAGATATTCACCTTTCCATTCTGATATTTTTGTTTTTAAAGGTGGTAAGAGTCCAGAAGATCGTTAAGGTTTGATGTTTTGATTTCACTTGTTCATGCAAAGCATCGTGAGACATTATTAGTGACTTGGCTGTTCAGATTGACTAACCAGTAATATTCCTTAATTCCTTATGCATCTCATTACTGCCAAGGTATATGGTCTTTTTCAAGCGATGAGCTTCATCAAGTATAACCTTCTTCACACTAGTGTCATTTGGTACATACACCCTATTTTAAACTATATCAGGTCGTCTTCCCAGATATGAAATTCACGCCTATATTTCTTGAAGGGTCTTCTCTCTTATGTTCTTGAATATAGATCTTTCTCTAGTGCAACTTTGATCCAAGAACATTGGGTTCTACTTTGATATTAGCACACAAGATGTGTAATCCAAATTCTTTTGTATTCCAAAAATTCACATCCTTCCACATCCTCCATCCGTTATCCATTAATCTTGCAACACTCCTTTTCTGACTTAAAGCATCTGCTTCTACATTAGATTTTCTAAGATGGGTTTGGATTGAACACTTGTAGTCTTCAAGAAGTTTCATTCTCTTTGTTTGTCTCAAATTCAACTCTTTTTGAGAGAATAGATACTTAAAACTTTTGTGGTCGGTATGATGCTCCATACAAGTAATGTCTCCACTTTGTTATTTCAGAAATAATGGAGACTACTGCCATATCATGGGTTGGGTAGTTCTATTCGTAGGGTTTGTGTTTACGCTATACATACGCTATCTCTTTACCATTTTGCATAAGCATACATCCAAGTCCCTCCTTAGAGACATCACCGTAAACTCCAAAATTATCATTTCCATTAGGAAGTTCTAAAATGCGTTGTTGTGGGCCTTTTCTCTAACTCTTGGAAGCTTGACTTAGACTCATCATTCTATTCAACTTCATCTTCCTTTGAGTTAGTCGAGATAAATGTCCTTCTATCTTAGAGAAATCCTTGACAAATCTCAGATAGTATCCTGCTAATCCGAGAAAGCTTCTTGCTTTTTTTTTTTTTTTTTTGTGGCATTCTCAGGTCTTTTCCATTCCACAATAGATTATACCTTCGAGGGGTCGACATAGATTCCATTACCCATAATCACATGACCTAAGAAGGCAACCTTAGTTAACCCAAACTCACACTTGCTAAATTTCACGTAGAGCTTGTTGTCTCTTAAGACTGGCAATACAATCCTTAAGTGTCGTTCATGATTTTCTTTGGTCTTAGATATAGACAATGATGTCGTTTATAAATATCACCGCAAGCGATCCAAATTAGAAGGTAATATACTATGCATAATATCCATAAGGGTTGTTGGAGTATTGGTCAATCCAATTGGCATTTCAACAAACTCATATTGTCCGTATCATATATGTCAACAATTATAGACTATACATACGTTCTATCGTACTTTTAGAGCACTTACTGACTAAATAGAAAGAAAATAATCCACCCTAAATATTCAACTTTTTGCATGGTCTTAAGTCTGTTACTTCTAATAAATAAACTAAAGAAGATTGACAATATTTGAAATAGCTAAGTAAAATATTGATAAGTTAAACGTTATCCCACCATTATTTTTAATATTTCTTAATTTTTTACTATATGAAAATAGTTTCCGCGTGCGAATGCACGTGCAATTTACTAGTATAAAAAAAGGTCTAGTTAAAAAAAAGGTCTAAAAGATTTGATAACAATTGAATCTTAGATTTGGCAAAACATTAACCTTTCAAATTCTTTTAAATACTGAAGATATGCTAAAATCACATTAATTTTTCAATGTTTCATGAGGTTGCCTCAATATTGTCATGCAAATATAATTTGGGGGCTTACGGCCGATTACATATTATATGTAATTACTCTTGCCTGAAGATTGATTAAATAAATTTAATTGGTAGTTTATTGGTTTGGGCATGAATTTGCAAATTGAATTAATTAATAATAACTACGAATTCATAATGATTGTAATTCTTAATTATAATTACACAAAAGCTGAGACAATATATTTCCCAATGCTTTATTGGAGAAAATATAAAAGAGTAGAGCCATTGATCAAACCCAATCTGTTCTATTTTCTTTTTATTCAAAAATAAATATTTTTCTTAAATGTTTTTCTTTCTTTTCAAAACCATCATTTCATTACACGACACCATGAATTACATTTACCAGTTTTGAAGTTAATTTTATTATGGTACTCAAAACATATAAAATATTGATACTTATACAATTATGGTGTGTCCTGTCGGATATAACGCGTGTTAGACATGTAATTTGGTTTATTCATGAATTAAGTTATAAAAGAAAATTTTCGACATGAGCAATGAGGTGTCAAACACTTTTCCGATACAAATACCTACATATTTGATGTGCCATAACTTTGGCTTGGGACAATTTGGGTATTGTAGTCTTAAATAATAATATATTAACCGACTTATTATAAATGGGTTTTGAATTATCAGACTTTGACCCAGTAATACTGTTGACTAAAATTAAAGGTTAAAGAGAATTGAGACCTAGGGTAAGGAGAATTGCGGCCCTTGACCCAATTAGCATTTCGATAACTACTAAAAAAATCATATCGTTAGATCATTATCTAATCACTCCAAAAAATAGACAAAAGGTGATCGTTTGAGAAAAAATCGGTTTGTCTTGTTGTAGATCGGACTCTTCCCATATTATTCGTTTTCCAAAATATTCCAGCTAGAATTGACCGTCCTGACCCCGATCGCTTTTCTGACCGCATCAATATTAAATGAAAAAATATTAATCCCTCAGGAAAAATTGCAAATTTGGTACCGTAGGATAAAGCAAGTTCGCAAATGGTACCACGCTATTCAGTTTTCTCACTTTTGGTACCAAAAATGTTTTTTTTTCTCACTTTTGGTACTGCCGTTAGTTTTTTGACGGATTTTGACATGTGCACGGCACATGTCCGTTAAATTTTGATTTTTGGGGGAGAATATACCGTTTGAGGCTGATATGGAAGGAAATGCCCGGTCAAATGGGTCAAATTTGACCAATTTAACTTTTTAAGGCCATTTTTTGTGATTTTAGCTAACTTGGACAGATTTTTAGCTAACTTTGAATACAAAACTGATTTGTTCTAGAAGTCTCCTGATTATGTGCAATATATTCGTGGATAGCCCTATGTGTCTAGTTTCATGGGAAGAAAACGGTTCATGAATCCGAGCTTTCTACAATGAGTTATGAATTTTCTCGTGACGACGCGCACAGATGTCTGCACAGCCGATAGATTTTTAGCTAACTTTGAATACAAAACTACTTTGTTCTAGACGTCTCCTGATTATGTGTGATATATGGGTGGATATCCCTATGTGTCTAATTTCATGGGAAGAAAACGGTTTATGAATCCGAGCTTCTACAATGAGTTATGAATTTTCTCGTGACGACGCGCACAACTGTCTGCACAACCAACAGATTTTTAGCTAACTTTGAATACAAAACTGCTTTGTTCTAGATGTCTCCTGATTATGTACGATATATGTTTGGATAGCCCTATGTGTCTAGTTTCATAGGAAGAAAACGGTTCATAAATCCGGGCTTTCTACAATAAGTTATGAATTTTCTCATGAACACGCGCACAACTAGCCGAGAAGCTCCAAAAAGTTAACGGACATGTGCGAGGCACATGTCAAAATCCGTTAAAAACTAACGGCGGTACCAAAAGTGAGAAAAGAAAATATTTTTGGTACCAAAAATGAGAAAAGTGAAAAGCGTGGTACCATTTGCGAACTAGCCTCATCCTACGGTACCAAATTTGCAATTTTTCCTTCTAATATTAAATGAAAAAATATTACTCCCTCAATTAGAATTTATAACTTCTAACTTATAAAATTCGAATAGCATGCTATTTTAAATTTCCCATATTTCTATCCTTAGATTCTTTTAATATATATATATATATATATATATATATAATTGTGTAAGAGTTTGAAAAATCTAAATATTACATCTCTTATCCCAAACTCCGAGAATAATGTAACAATGTGACACAAAGTGAATCATATTTATCCGATTGTGGCTGACTAAAATTAAATAATATAACTGGAGTGCTTGAATTGACAACAGGTCTCACAAGCATTATGCACTTTCCATGCTCTGTCTAGCACGAAATTATTAAAAAATATTCGTTAAATTATGATATTAATCAAAGTAAAATTATAATTATGTATTCAAAATTTAAATTAAAGAACTTAAATTTAAATATAACGTAAAATTTTAGAAATTACTAGTGGAACCCAGCACGTCATAGTTGCTGAGATTAATATATATTAATATATTTTTTAATATATATATATATATATATATCTAGTAACTGTGTAAGAGCCTGAAAACATTATCTTCGTGTTGATAAAATATCTTTTTAAATATAAAATTAATTCAAATAAAATTTTAAAATAAAAAATTTAAAATGAACCCCAATCAACTTGTGCAATAGCTCGGCTAGTTTAATTTGAGTTTTAAGGAAGCAAGAGGGTAAACATTATTGACAGCCCAAAATTACTTGGTGGAAAAGTCAAATTTAAAAATTACCTTGGTAAATTAAATTAAAGAAAATAATATTACTAAAAAAATAAAGTGAAATAATTTTGGGTATTTTTTAGGGGCTCTTGACGAGTCTCAAAATAATTATATAAATATCACGATTGGCGAGAGGCCAACCAAGTTGCGGATGCTATAGCCAAACATGTCATTAACCACGGGGTGCACATTATGACGTCCCCGATTGCGGGTGTTATTATGTTGTTAGAGAACGATGCAGCTGGTCTAACTTGGCCATGTTACACGATCCGGGTTTGTCGGGTCAAGTCTTTAGGGTCATCCCCCACCCCAGCATACAAAAAAAATTATACAAATATACCAGAAGCACATGAGTTCTACTATATTGTAGAGATCATGTCTACTTGAATTGTATTTTTGGAGCGTTAGTATCAATTGCCAAACATAAAGAAGATACTAAACGACAGGAGGATTTGTTGCTTAAAGTAGCTTCTCACTGACTCATCTACAAGTAAAAAAACCGACTAATATAAAGGTTTATAAGATTTTTTTTTAAAATTCTAGATGAGGGGATAATCTGACACGATAAACCCCAGTCGATAGTTTTTAAGCATGAACCATACAAACCCTATAAAACTTCAAATAAGGAGAGGAAAGTCACAACTCGTGACTAAACTCAGGACCTTCCACATAAAAGTGGAAGCTGATATCACTAGACTAATAAGCTTTGTATTTTATAAGAATGTTTAAAGGGTGTTCGCAAACTCTTAAAATAAATTATTATCAATTATTTATGACTTAAAATAATTTATTTGCTAGTGTTTGTAATTCAAACTTATGGCTCTAATTTTATTAATTTAAGTATTGATAATATATAATCTATGTTGATAAATGAGTGTTTAAAATTGATTATGATATTTTTTTTTACTTAAAACAGTTTTATTTTAAGCATATTAATCACTCTTTATCTACATCATCTTTTCATACTACTCACTTTTATTTTTTATCTCAATTCTAACCATTTTCCACTTATACTCAGTTGTGTTTTCAAACACTTTTTTAATTTGATCTAGAAGAGTTACAAGTTGCTTTGTCAATTCCACCACAACGTTTGCTGTAAGAAGATGTAAAGTTTTTTCAACCTGACCCTATGATGTATAGACACGGACACATGATGCGTTAATTCTTAAAAAATTAGGACACAAATATGACTCGTACACGGCTACCCAGATTATATATATATATATTATAAATTTATAAATATCTATTAGACAGTAAAAAACAATACTTAACATTAAACAATCAAAATATGCATATCCTAACTCCAGACAAAAAAATACATAATCTTTCGCATTGGGTAAATTCTTTAATCTTTTGCAAGTTAGAAAATAGGCTAAAAATTTATATCAGATTAAGAATTAACTGCCCCCAAAGCCAAAGCAATTCGATTTTATACAAAAGAAAAAGAAAAAATACAATAATATTGTTGAAATTAAACATGAAATAGTCTAAGCAAAAGTTTATAACTAGGATTTTAAATTAGGGAATGGGGTATTTTGGGAGCCCAAAATCGATCGAGAGAAGGCAGCTAGTGGCTTTCTTCAATTACCAGAGGTGGCAGTATGGATGTGGCTGTTTGATGGTTGTGGTATAAGCATTTGAAAATGAGTAAGTTTTGCGAGAAATAGAAAAGGGGCTGATCTAAATCTGTAATTTGAGTGAGTGAGAGAAAAGTTAAAAGAGTAAATTTCAATTTATTTATTTTTTTCATTTTGGCTCATGTACTTTTTTAAATAACAAAATAAGCGTTGGCGTATCCTAAACGCATGTGCCGCGTGTCCGAGCCATGCCCTCCACATGTCCGAGTTTATCTTTTATTTTTTAAAATTCAGACACGGTTTTGCCGTGTCGGACAAGTGTCTATCGCATGTTCGAGCTGTGTTCGTGCATCACAGACCTGACCTTTACCCCCCCCCCCCCAAAAGCTGGATATTCCCTCCAAAATAATTTTTTTTAAATATATGTTTAAAACTTTTGGTACAAAAAGAATACACTACGGTCATATTTTTTCCAAAAAAAGAAAAAGAAAAACTTAAGATAATGAAACAATTATTACTTCATTAAATCGCATGAAAGATCACCGTATCACAATCAAACCAAAAATAAAAATAAAAATAAAAACCAAAAAATTAGCTTTATATATGTATATATTTGATCGAAATCGAGATGATTTTATACAATAAATCATCGATCCACCGAACTCATAATCAATTTAGACTACATTACAGAGAAAACAAATCAAAATATCATAATCAAGCGATCACAAGAAGCAACAGAAACTCCGCACAAACACAAAAATATGAACAATAATACACAAATATATATACATAAATACATACAGAAACTCAACTGAAATACACAGATCAAACGAATATAAAACTTAAAATAATTAATCAGTTGATTTTTCTTTTTGCTTTATCGACGAAAGCTTTGTATTTCCTGGAGAGAATATATATATATATATATATATATATATAGAGAGAGAGAGAGAGAGAGAGAGAGAGAGAGAGAGAGAGAGGTTATTGGTGGGGTTGAGAGACATTGTTGTTAAATAGGGAAGATATGGTAGATATTTTGTATACCTTTTTCTTGTATATTAACTTATCCTTTTCTTTTATATTAAGTTAGAATATTATTGTATATTAACTTATCTTTTTCTTTTATATTAAGTAAGAATATTATTGTATATTAACTTATCATTTTCTTTTATCTTAAGTTAGAATATTATTGTATATGAACTTATCCTTTTCTTTTATATTAAGTTAGAATTTTATTGTATATTAACTTAGGAAAATTAAATAAATAATACAAAAATAAATATTAATTATTAAAATAATACAACTTTAATTAGAAATTAGAAAATCTGACTAATACAAGGCTTTCGCCTCAGAATCTCTCTGGTGGTGAAATTTGCAATCGCTTCCTGGATTTTTAAATCCGATTCCTTTGTCAGCGTCTCGCGTGACCGTTCGAGTTCTGTACATCTCGCATGCTCTTTCTCCAAAAGTTGGCTTTGTTGCTCTAGCTTTTCCTCAGCTAGCTTAAGCTTATCCAAATGACATATTTATTTCGTATTTATCTTAATGTTATTTTTGGTCTGTTTTCATCGCCTATAAAATTTCATATCCTACAGAATGAAAAACACACAAAACAGAAAATCATTTTCTGCATTTCATCATCGTCATTCTTTGAGAGTTCTACCAGTCGATTAGTTCGACGGTTCTGAGATTAGATCTCGAGAACGATATCGTTGTATCTTGGACCATTTATTGTTTTAACCTGTACCACCTAAGCGGGGCAATTTAGCGTTAAGTTGTTGTTCAACCTGCATTTTTCGAATAAAATTGTAACCGAATCTGTTCATAACACAAACTGATTCATTTTTCTATTTCCAAGCAGTTTTCGATCTAATCAAGATTAGACCTTCCAGAATCTATAATTTGATCCCATCAAAATTTAGGTTTTTCCATCCAAAAACCGATTCATTGTCGTGTTTCTGACAACAAATTATGATTCCAAATCATAAGATATCATATTTTTGATTCAGCCAAAATGAATTTCGAATTTAATTTTCAAACTGTCGATTCGGTTGAAATCATTTCAGATTTATCATCCCAACTATATGATTCCAAATCATATGATACATCCAAAACAGTGACAAAAAACAACAAATGAAAATGTCACATAGATCTAAAGCAGATCTGAAAATTTGCTCGGTGCTAATTTTGAAGACGACGAAGATCATCGCCGCCATGTGATGGTGAACAAAGTTTGGCAAAAATGGGTGACGCTGGACGCACGAACACGGGTTGTTGTGGGGCAAATCTCAAAATCACCTCCATACTCTGCTGAACGTCGCAGATGGTCGTACATGGCCGCGTTGGACGCTGCTGCAACTCGTCACACATGGCCGCTGCAACTAGCCGGACATGGCCGCTTTTATAGACTGGCGGCGAGTTCGCAAGCGAGAGGGTGTCACTGTTATTGCGAGCAAAACAACTGTTAGGAATTTCATGTTAGATGTTTTGATGATGACAATGAGGATTATTTGTTAGACCCCAAAAATATGTAAGTTTAAGTTTACTTGAGAAGCTTTTTATAAGTTTCAAGCGTTAGATTTGTAATAGGCTATATAGGCTTTGCTTTGTTTTTATTCTAGATTGGTAGGCTAAGTAATCTTAGACTAAGCATCTGATTTATTCTGAGTTAGTTCATCAGAAGTAAGGTCTGAAGACTCAAGCGTCTAAAGTCTGAATGAAGATGAAGATTCCTAAGTGTCTAGATTGTTCAAGCTACATCAAGGGTTAATCTATGGACAAGAGTAATTCAAGGTTGATTAAGCGTCTACTTATGATTGATTTCACCTGAATTTATTTCTAAGTCCAGAAGGAGTTTAATGCAATTCTCCTCAGTGTATTAAGTGCTAATGGGCATTTATTTCAAAATGCATTAAATGCTGATAAGAGCATTAAATGTGATAAGCACTTTCGGACGTACGGAGAAGCCACCCTTATTGACTGTCAACTTTTCAAGACTGTAGCACCAACTCTTATGCAGCAGATTTTCAGGAAAAAAGACAAAAGTTGTTCAGTCGCAGAAGTAAGAGACACGCGCTCGTGCATAGGTCAAACGGAGACTTTTTCCAAGTATGCCTATAAATAAGATTTCAACAACATGCCAAAACAGAGACAGAACATTTTATCAAGCCAAATTGCTGTTGCGTTGAAGTCTCATTTTCTTACAATCTCAGAAAAACCAGAAGATTCAAAGAAAACATTCCTTTTGTTTTTCTTCAAACTCCTGAGACAGTCAAACAATGTCTCAAACATTCTTTTCAAAGAAACCTACACTACTACTGAGATATTCCCAAGTTGTTTGAACTTCATCAAAATCAAACAAACCTCTAGACAAACCCCTATTCTAGTCTCGCGATCTGTGTGAAGTCGAAGTAGGATACTTGCAATATTTCTAGGTGAAAGAAGCAAGGGATTGAAGTGATTTGTGGCAGAAATCTATGTGATCAAGGAGCTCAAGTCATTAAAATCTATCTCTCCCTAATTTGTAGAAGATTCTGTGTAATTCTTTGAGAATCATCTTAGTAGATTGCCCCCATGTGTTCAAGGAGAAGAAGGACGTAGTTGGGATTACACCACCCAACGAACCTTAAAAATACTATTCTTTACTTTACTTTCAACATTCATATTGACATATCATAATCTGATAAAGTAAAACTTAATCAAACGCTAAGCAACTAAATACACTTTCTGTGATGCTAAAACTTTAAAAGAGAAGACTCCAAAAATTATTCCGTTGTGCTAACACTGATCAAAGAACTGAACGCTCAAACCTATTTGGTTGTAGTATTCAAGTCTTAAAATCTAAGTTAACTTTATAAAAACAGTCTTCATTAGACGCTTCACCAAAGCGCCTATATTTGAAGTGAACGCTTAAGTCAAGCGTTAGACACTTCAAGCGTCCAAAAATCCTTTTAACACGAAATTTTTGAAGTCGAAAAAGACTTCAGGGTCTATTCAACCCCCCCTTCTAGACCTTTTCGTATGCCACTTGGGACCAACAAGTGGTATCAGAGCGGTTAAAGTTGAAATTTTAAAATTTCCAAGCGTAGCTGCTTGCTTAGATCCTCTTTCAAAATCTAGTTGCTTTAAATTTTAAATATGACATTTGCTAAAGTTCCCAAGCTAACCGAATCAAAATTTGACACATGGAAAGTCAAAGCATTTACATATCTATGTTCATGTGATGATGACATGTGTGATATTATTTTAGATGGGCCAATCAAAATATACAAAGTTATCACTAGAGCGCCTGGAGCGACGAAAAAAACTCCAGATGGTTACGTTGAAAAACCAAAACAAGAATGGTCTCCAAATGAGCGTCGAAGAGCAAATTTGGATAATGTTGGTCGTAACGCTCTATATACAGCTATTGGTGATAATGACAATCTTTTCAACAAAATTAAGTCGTGCAAAACCACTAAAAAAATATGGGATAAATTGGCTACAATTTGTGGTGGTCCAGCACAGATTAAGGAAAACAAGCTTTCCATTGCCAAAGAAAATTTTAATGGATTCAAGATGTTGCCAAATGAAACCTTAGAACAATTGGACATCAGGTTCACAACTTTGGTTACAGAACTCACATCGTTGGGAATGGATTTACAAAATCGTGAAATGATAGTAAAAATCTTCAGAAGCTTACCAAGTAAATTCTTGATGAAGACAACTGCCATGAGAGAATCAAATATGTTAGATCTCCTAACTCCAGAAGATGCCTTTTCAGAGCTCAAAGCATTTGAATTTGAGTTGAATTCAGCCAGTGATGTTGTGAGTAGTCCGGTGATTGAATCAGGAGCGTTTATCGCATCAATCAAGGGTAAATCGGGTAATAAAGGAAAGAATTCAGAAATCAATGAGGAAGAGGAGTTGGCCTTGTTAAATAGGTTCAGAAAATATTTAAAATACGAAAAGAAAGGAAAAAGTTTCAATAACCACGGACAAAGTTCATATCAAGTGACTTCTCCAGTGCAACAACAGTTTTAAGCGCCTCAATATACCGTTCCTTTACCCCAAGCGTCTGTTCAGTACCAAGCGTCTAATCAAAATCTCACAGCTCCAGTGGTGTCAAAACCGCACAATGCAAGGTTAACAAATGAGCAAAAGATGAAAACTAATCTTTGTTATAATTGCAGAAAACTAGGGCACTATCAGGTAAATTGCCCTTATTCAAACGTATCCAAGCCCACAAGGCAAGATTACGTGGATAGAAACCAATTCAGGAGCAACCTTCGTCAACAAGGTTTGCTAGCGGAATCAGAACCAGTTGTAGACAAAGAAAATTTGTCCAATTAAATTGTGACAATTGGAAAATAACATATTAATTATCAAGTTAAGTCTTTTAATTTATATTTTGGGATTTATCAAATTTAATTCCAGAGGTAAATAATTGATTTAAATTGATATTTTAATATTTATTTTATTAGCAAATCAAATTGCGCCACATGTCAAATTGAGGTGTTCCAACCAATCAAATTATGTCTTGCAGTTGAAAAGTCAACGACCAATCACTCTGCGCCAAGTGGATATGTTAGCCAATCAAATGGCTCCAAAGTAATTGATATTTATGTCTTTAATTAAATAAAGATATTAAAGAGATAATATCTATTAAATTCATCCTCATCAAATATTAGCCAATCAAATGGCTCAAAAGTAATTGATATTTATCTCTTAATAAATACAAAATTAAAGAGATAATTATCAAAGGTGTTTAAAGCATTTGTGACTTCTCCATCCTACACCTATGAATAAGGTCATTGGGAGCTCACAATGAGGACACACAAAATTAATTGAAGCTAGAGAAGGCAAGAGAAATTGCCAAATTCTCTCTACAAGTTCTTCAAATTCAAGGAGGCCTTCAAAGCAAACTTCAAGGTGTTCTTGGTGAAATTCATCAAATTATAACATTTGATTCGAGATTAAGGTACTAAACCCTCGAATAAACGTTATAGAAGTTCAAATCAAGTTGTAGAAAGATCAAAGCGACGAGTCAACCTTGAAGCTTTCAAATTTCCCAAATCGTTTGCATCATTTGATCCGAGATTAAGCTGTCAAGCCCTCGCATCAACATTATAAATATTCAAATCTACATTGGAGAAGATTAAAGAAGTGATTTCTGCTCCAATATTCAGATCAAAGTTCTCGAAGGGAGAATCAGAGGATTAGATTAGGGATTGTACTCCAATTTTTTATTTTAATTAATATAAATTCATTTGTCACCATTTTTGTGTTTTTGTTTACAGACATAAAAATTTGTTGTGTACAAATTTTTGGGATGCCCGGTGGGACCATCTCTACCTCTCATCTCTTCTCTTCATCAAGTTTAAATGGACGCTCAAGCAAAAACTTTGAAGACAGCAAGAACTGAACAAGTTGTCTCAAAATCTTCAAATTCTGCATGCAATAGTTTTGGAGTAGTGATAAGAAATATGTCCAAGAAGTTGCAAGCATCTGCTGGAGAAGCTCCTACACCTAAGGTTGTTGAGAAGAATTCACTCTTTCTGGGAAGCAAAGCCCAAGATGATGAAAATGAGTCTTCACCATCCTCTCCACGCTCTACATCAAGTTGTTCAAGTGTGGCGCCTGTCATGACAACGAATGCTACAACTTTGGAAGAGCAAATTGCAAGTTTAACCAAGGCTATTGAGGGGCTTTCGAAACATGTTCAAGAGCAAGACTCTCAAATTGCGAAATTGTTGAACAAAGAGGACACCACTGACAATAGCCGTATAAGAGGCGAGCAAGTCGAAGTTCATGATGAAGGTGAAACGTTTGTTGAGCAAAATCCGACTGAGAAGGAAAAATCTCATGACAAAGCGATCCACCTTTCAAATGATGGAATGATACCCATCGATCAACTGAAGCAGTTTATAATGGGAACCATCAAAGACAAGTTTGATGGAGGCTCTAAGTCATCTTTGACTTATACCAAGCCATATACCCAGAGGATTGACAACTTGAAGATGCCAAATGGTTATCAACCTCCAAAATTCCAGCAATTTGATGGCAAAGGAAACCCTAAGCAACATATAGCCCACTTTGTTGAAACATGCAACAATGCTGGAACTTATGGAGATCACTTAGTCAAGCAATTTGTCCGATCATTAAAAGGCAATGCATCCGACTGGTACACTGATCTTGAGGCTGGCTCGATTGACAATTGGGACCATATGGAGCAAGAGTTTCTCAATCGCTTTTATAGCACTCATCGCACTGTGAGCATGATTGAACTCACCAATTCTCGCCAATGGAAGGATGAATCTGTCATTGACTACATAAATCATTGGAGAAACTTGAGCCTCAACTGTAAAGATAGACTGTCTGAGGCCTCCGCGATCGAGATGTGCATTCAAGGGATGCATTGGGGCCTCCGATACATCCTTCAAGGGATTCAACCAAGAATATTTAAAGAATTGGCCACCCGAGCACATGACATGGAGTTAAGCATGGCCGCAAATGGGAGCAATCGGCCACCTATTCAAGAACCGCATCGACCTAAAGAAAAATAAGAGGCGAAGAAATGGGTCAAGCCTTATTCAAAAGCCCCAAATAAAGAATCCATGGCAGTGAATGTGACACCTATCAAGTTCCATAGCAAGACAAGTGATTCCAGCACTGAGAAGAATAATGTCTCTTAAGACAAAAGGCAGAAAAGGTTGACTCTCAAGGAGATGCAATCAAAAGAATACCCATTTCTGGACTCTGATGTTTCTGGGATATTTGATGATTTACTCAATGCGAATCTCATCGAGTTGCCCAAGATGAAACGCCCTAATGAAGCTAATCATGTTGATGATCCTAAGTATTGCAAATATCATCTCCTGGTAGGACACCCAATCCATGATTGCTTTATATTCAAGGACAAAGTCAGCAACTTGCCCGTGAAGGAAAAATTTCGCTAGATGAAGAAAATGTCGATGTGAACCTTGTCACTTGGTGTTATGAAGAAGTTAATACGACGCACGAGGATGAGACGTCTAGTGATGAAGCATGCCTAACTGAGAAAAAGGCATTTGCTACTACTGATAAGTGCACATCTTCAATCGTCTTTACTGATGAAGATCTAGTACTGGGTTCCAAACCTCACAACCGTCCATTGCTCATAACTTGCTATACTCACGAGCAGAAAGTAAATCGATTACTCATTGATGGAGGTTCTGCAGTCAATATCCTACCACTGTGCACGTTGAAAGAGTTGGGAGTCGCCATAGATGAACTTTCTAATAGTCGCCTAATGATCCAAGGTTTTAATCAATGAGGGCAAAGGGCTGTCGGCATCATAAGGATGGAGTTGATAATGGACGACATGATATCCACGACACTATTTCATGTTATAGATGCCAAAACATCTTATAACATGCTCCTCGGCCGGCCATGGGTACATGAGAACGGCGTAGTACCTTCAACTTGGCACCAATGCTTCGAATATTGTCGTGAAGGCATAGTGAAAACAATACTTGGTGATAGCAAACAATTTACTGAAGTTGTGGCCTATTTCGCTGATGCAAAGTACTATTTTGATGACTAAAAAAGATCACAAGGGAGTTCATCACCTGAAAAGCCCAAATCGCAAAATGAGGATAATACGTCCCTTAGCCAAGAAAGAAAAGAAGATAAAAAACTCCTCACCAAGTCTGGGTCATTGAAAGGGTTGATATTGCCATTAACTCAACTTGATACGAAAAGGCCCTCTTGTCCGCCGCTGGAGGGGCTTGCTCATCCAACTCAAGGGCCTGAAAAGAAACATGGAGATACATTACTAAGTCAAAATAAAGGAAGTTTTGATCCAAAGGCTTACAAGCTTCTCATTAAAGCTGGATATAACCCTCAAGAAGTGCTAGTTTAGGAGAACTTCCTCCTGAGGTTGCTGGCGAGATATCTCACGGATTCAATGCTACTCAAAACATGTTGAAAGAAAAAGGGCATGTAGTTCAAAATCCTCGAATGGGTCTTGGGTTTGTCCCGCCAAAGCCTATTCGTATTACCATAAAGAGAGCGAGTAGCAACCATATAGTTGAAGAAGAGATTTCATCAACTGATGGTGTGTTTAACGAAAAAGGAGTGAAGATACCACGTGAGTCCGTCTTTGATAGACTTGGCACATGTTCTGTCTTTAATAGACTTGGCACATGTTCTGTCTTTAATGGACTTGGTCCAAGTAAAAGAATGAGGCATCAAAAGATTCAAAGGCAACGCGTTGTTAGAGTGTCGAGAAATTCGAAGAAAATTAGTCAACCGCACACCAGTCAAAAACTCCGAAGTTTAGTTCCATCTCGCATGAAGCGTTGCACTAACTTGATCATATCGTGCAGAGAAGTTTTAAAGGCTAAGCTACAAACCACGATCTTCACACATACCCCACATGATGAAGACGATAGAGAAAGTGTAGCATCCTCCAATCACATCGCTCTTATGGAACCTCTGAGTGACTTGCATAGGCATATGTTTGAGCTAACAAGAAAAGGGTATGTTGAAGTTGCCGCAAGAACCATCTATATGGCCCATGTAAGAGACGAGAATGGACAAAAGGGGGCATATGTGGATTTTGAAGAAGTCGAACACGCGAAAGACGAAGTCGTTCAAGTCCTTCATATTACTCTAAATGAAGGGGATGTAGAGGTAGAAGAAGATGCTGAAGATGCTCCTCCCGAACTTGAAGAAGGTGTTAGAGCCACCGTGGATGAGTTGAAAGAGATCAATTTGGGTTACGAACATGATCCACGACCAACTTACATAAATGCGTCATTGACCCCCGATGAGGAAGAAGCGTATGTCCAACTCCTACAAGAGTTCAAAGATATATTTGCTTGGTCATACAGAGAAATGCCTGGCTTGGACCCGAAAGTTGCTGTCCACCATCTGGCAGTGAAGAGAGGAGCTCGTCCAGTCAAACAAGCTCAACAGAGGTTTCGATGTGAGCTAATCCCACTGCTTGAAGCTGAAGTAAACAAACTTATTGAAGTGGGCTTTATTCGAGAAGTGAAGTACCCGACATGGATATCTAGCATTGTCCATGTGAAAAAGAAAAATGGGCAAATTCGAGTTTGTGTTGACTTCAGAGACTTGAATGGTGCATGCCCCAAAGATGATTTTCCATTGCCCATTGCTGAATTGATGATTGATGCTACGACGGGCCATGAAGCTTTGTCTTTTATGGATGGATCTTCCGGATACAACCAAATACGAATGTCGCCAAAGGATGAAGAACTGACGGCATTTCGCACTCCTAAAGGCATATACTGTTACAAGGTGATGCCATTTGGTCTGAAGAATGCAGGTGCTACGTATCAAAGGGCTATGCAAAGGATTTTTGACGACGTGCTCTACAAAAATGTAGAATGTTATGTTGACGACTTGGTCGTGAAGTCTAGGAAGCGAGAAAACCACTTCATAGACTTAAGAAAAGTGTTTGAGCGCTTGAGAAGATATCAACTCCGCATGAATCCTTTGAAATGTGCCTTCGGTGTTTCATCTGGAAAGTTTCTTGGGTTCATCGTCCGTCATAGAGGCATAGAAATCGAGCAAGCAAAGATTGACGCAATTCTTAAAATGCCTGAACCACGGAATATCCATGATCTCAAAAGCTTATAGGGAAAGTTGGCATATCTTCGGAGGTTCATCTCAAACTTGGCTGGTAGATGTCAACCTTTTAGTCGTATAATGAAAAAGGGAGTCTCATTCGAATGGGACGAAACATGCTCAAATGCTTTCAAGAGCAATGAAGCCTCCCGTGTTGGTTGCTCCTATACCTGGTCGTCCATTGATCCTTTATATCGCTGCTCAAGAGCGTTCTCTTGGAGCATTACTAGCTCAAGAAAATGATAATGGGAAAGAAAGTGCTTTATACTATCTAAGTAGGATGATGACGCCACATGAGTTGAAATACTCGCCAATTAAGAAGTTATGCTTGGCTCTCATCTTTGCAATCCAAAAATTGAAACATTACTTTCAAGCCCACAGTGTGCGTCTTGTCTCAAAAGTAAACCCATTGAAGTACGTCATGTCAAAGCCAGTGCTTTCAGATAGACTTGCGAGGTGGTACCTTCAGCTACAACAATTCGAGATTACATATGTTCCTCAGAAGGCCGTGAAGGGACAAGTGTTTGCTAAATTTCTTGCTGATCATCCCATCCCTGCTGAGTGGGAATTATCTTATGACTTGCCAGATGAAGATGTCCTTGTAATCGAAGTAACCCCACCGTGGAAGATGTACTTTGACGGAGCCGCTCATCGAGAAGAAGCTGGTGCTGGAGTTGTCTTCGTAACATCTGATGGAGATGTGTTGCCATATTCCTTCACTTTAACTCAAAATTGTTTAAATAATGTTGCTGAGTACCAAGCTCTTATCTTAGGATTGGAGATAGCAGTTGATATAAAACAACTGCATCTTAAAGTGTATGGAGATTCTAAGTTGGTGGTCAATCAAATTCTTAAGGATTACGAAGTCAAGAAGCCTGAGTTGCTTCCATATTGCAATTATGCTAGACGATTGATTGGATGGCTTGGAGATGTGGTGATTGAACATGTGCCAAGAAAGGAAAATAAACAAGCTGATGTATTAGCTAAGCTTGCGTCCACGCTATCCACGCCAAAGAAAGAGACTCGAATACCGATATGCAATAGCTGGGTCATACCACCGATCTTTAGTGATGACGATGAGGATGACGGTGATGAGGAGGCGACCCAAGAAGAAGAAAATCATGTTGTCAAAGTTTTTGAAATTGAAGAGGAGGATTGGTGATAATCATTTGTCGATTACCTGAAGTATGAGAAATTGCCTGACGATCCACGAGGGAGATTCGACATTCGACGGCGTGCTCCTCGCTTCATCTATTACAAAAACATGCCCTATAGACGTTCATTTGATGGAGTTTTCTTGCGTTGTTTAGGTGATGCTGAAGCTATCCAAGCTATGGAAGAAGCTCACTCTGGAGTTTGTGGCGCTCACCAATCAGGCCCCAAGTTACACTTTCGAATAAAGAGGATGGGCTACTACTGGCCCACAATGGTTAAAGATTGCATGGATTATGCACGACGATGTCATGCCTGTCAATTTCATGCTAATCTTATCCATCAGCCGCCCGAACCATTACATCCAACTATTGCTTCATGGCCTTTTGATGCATGGGGTTTAGACGTTGTTGGCCCAATGACAAAGTCTTTCGCCGGTCATTTATATATCTTGACCACAACTGATTATTTTTCCAAATGGGCTGAGGCAGTGCCTTTGAAAGAAGTGAAGAAAGAAAATGTTGCGGACTTCATCCGTACCAACATCATCTACCGCCATGGAATTCCTCGTTATATAATCACCGACGACGGGAAACCCTTCTGCAACAGTGTGATTGATAAACTATGTCAAAAATTTGGGTTTAAGCAAATAAAGTCTTCTATGTATTATGTTGCCGCCAATGGTCTTTGCTGTACCATTCAATAAAACCTTATGCAACTTGCTGAAGAAGGTGATTGCAAAATCAAAGCGAGATTGGCATGAAAGAATGGGGGAAGCTCTATGGGCATATCAAACCACTTACAGAACCCCTACTCAAGCAACTCCCTATGCGTTGGTGTATGGAGTGGAAGCAGTCCTCCCTCTTGAGCAACAAATCCCATCACTAAGGATAGCTATACAAGAAGGACTCACTGAAGAAGAGAATGCTCGTCTGCGACTTGAAGAGTTGGAAGCTCTTGACGAAAAAATATTGGAAGCACAACAAAGACTCGAGTGTTACCAAGCTCAAATTTCAAAAGCCTTTAACAAGAAAGTTCACATGCGCTCCTTTCAAGTCGGCGACTTGGTGCTTGCAGTGCGAAGACCCATCATTACCACTCATCGAACGGGAAATAAATTTACATCAAAGTGGGATGGACCTTATGTCGTCAAAGAAGTCTACACAAATGGCGCATACAAGTTGATAGCTGAAGATGGCTTAAGAATTGGCCCCATAAATGGGAAATTCTTGAAGCGATACTATGCATGAAGTTGAGAGATAGCTCCATGATGCACGAGCCTAAACTGCACGTTACTCCTGACCCGTATGAGTTAAAACTGTGTACGTTAACCACCAATCGTAGTGTACGTGGCTAAACTACTAACCTACCTCACTGATGGTATTTCATGTGGCTAAAATGTAGAAATACCTCACCTCGTCCAGGGTGGCTAAGCTATGGATACTCCTGGCCCGCATGAGTATAAACTGTGTACGGCACCCCCCCTAAAAAAAATCTTTTTTGAACTACGTTATGACTTGATCCCTTTTATTAGGGTACGTAGGCAGCTTAGATTCTCTCTAAGTTCAGTCATAAAAAATAAAACAATCATGTTTCCCAGATAGAGTGACGTTATTCATTCAAAATGAGTTAAAAAAAAATTGCACAAGTTAATGAACTTAAATATACATGAAAGGTTGTAGGATAGAAAAGAAAATACGTCTATTACGTAATCTTAAAAGTAAATGTTCATGACATGGGGGCAAAAAATAAAAAAGGACAAGTTCCTAAACAAATCTGAACAAAGAAAAAAAAAAGAACTCAAGGGAGAATATCTATGTTCTTCAACTCCTCTTGGACAGATGTCAGGTGTGTCATCGAAGTACTCAAAATCTTCGCTGCTTCATCACTCAAGGGGGCAGTCTTCTGAAGAGCAACAATCTCATCCTCATTGCCGTGAATATCAACCTCGACACTCTTAAGAAGTTCTTCTTGACTCTTTAAGGATGAAGACAATTTCTTCTTGCGGCGCTTCAAACCTTTAAGCTCTTTCTCAACGCGCGCCAACTCGTCCTTAGTAGATTTGATGTGCTCAACCTCTTTACTTACTCTAGTTTCAGCTTCACCTAGACGGTCCTTGGCCTCGCCGAGTTGTTTCTCAAGAAGTTCCTTAGATAGCCTTTCTGAAGATGAGGATCTCGCGGCATCATAGGCGGCTGCTTTATAAAACAATGATTGCAATAGCCCGTCAATATGAGAAACATCTATGTCTTTGAAGACCTTTATGGAGTCATAAACAACTTGAACTTCGTCCTTCAAAGATAAAATTTCATCGACTTTTACTTTTGTGATCTTGGCCTGGATGATACGTGATAAGTCCCTATTTTACAGTATTTTATGCCCCATTGTGATATGATTTGATCGTTACTTTGATCACTTTTTATCCCTCATAATGCTTTGATTGGTATAGATTTTGTTTTGTAGGATACAAGTTGATTTACGCATGAAAGACGAGAAAGGAGATCCAAATTGAGCTTGAAATTGAAGAAAGAAACAAAAGAAGATAGTTGATGAAAGATTTTACACAATGCTCATATAGACACGAGATTTTCGTCCACTTAAAAGCCTAATCAGATTAAGGTTTCTTCTCCAATATTGTAGAGCATTGTCTTAGCTTCACGTAGCAACTTGAATCACCTCCATTCGACATCTGTAGGGATAGTTATGATTAAAATACGAAAGCTGCGCATTTTGCATCAGACGACCGCGGCACGGGACCGCGGTCTTGCTTCAAAAAATTGGTTCGCACTTTTTGTGCGCGGCACATCACCGCGGCACTGTTCCCTGCTGCCCTATTTTTATATCCGCCGTTTTTGGTCTTTATAACACATTCTTCACTTATAAAAAGGCGAGAAATGCTCTAAAACACCAAGGGGAAGCCATGGGAAGTCCTAAGGAAGCTTGAAGAGCCATCATCATCCTCATCATCATCATTTTCATCATCAAAGCTTGGATTCACACTTTATAATAGGGAGTAATTCAACTCTTTCTCTTGATTAGTATTTCAATTATGTCTTGTAGAGTTGTTGAATCACTTGTTGTCGTAAGTATGAGCTAAGTATTTTTGTGATTGGGTTATGTGAATACTTTGTGATGTTTTGTGTTTAATGAATCATTAATTTCTGGATTTATTACATTCTTGTTACATGTTTGATTTTGTGCTTAATGCTTGCATATGCTTGATCACCATGTGTTTGATAAAATGCTTTGTCTTGAAACCGAGAGGAGATAGATAAAGGGAGATCGAAAAATCAAACATCATAACGTAACAATTGACTAGAGATAGAATCGATTGCGTTGTGTGGCTTTTTGTGATAAGATGACCCGATTGAATGTAGGATCTTCGTAAACAAGGAATTCCTTTGAACCTAAATGCATGTTAGTTAATTCAATCTTCACTATAGAGATATAGGAAGTTGTTAACTAGTATAGGCTTGTTATATCAAGAGATTGAATAATAAATACATTAGGGGGTTTCGCCATAACAAGAACGTTCTAAGAATCCGGATAATTGAGAGTTCATGAACATAGAATAGAACATAGTAGGATCATAACCCAATCACCTCTTTCCATTCGATTTATTATCCTGTTTATCACATAGTTGTCTTTGATTATTTTCATAGTATAATCAACCATCATCTTATAATTTGATTTAGTTTAGAGTTAGATAATATAGCAATTACGAGCATTGAATCCAATTGTCCCTGTGGAGACGATACACCCCGGGCTAAATAGTCCACTTTATTACTTTGCACGACCTAGTATACTTGCTAGGATTTTGCGTGTCAAGTTTTTGGCGCCGTTGCCGGGGACAATTGCGTTATTTGATATTGTAATTCACTTATCTATTCTAAGACTAAGTTGCTATTTTTGCATTTTGGTTTGCTGTTTTTGCATTCTAAGTTGCTGTTTTTGCATTTTGGGTTGCTGTTTTTGCATTCTAAGTTGCTGTTTTAGCATTTTGGTTTGCTGTTTTTGCATTCTAAGTTGCTGTTTTTGCATTTTGGGTTGTTGTTTTTGCATTCTAAGTTGCTGTTTTTGCATTTTAAGTTGCTGTTTTTATGTTAAAAGCTGCTGTTTTTGCATTTTAATTTTGGTTCTTTTGATTCTATTGTTAGGTTGACTTCTTTGAGTAGTGCATGACCCGCACATCTCAAGGAAACCTTGAAGATTTTGATTCCGAGATCGAGCGCACTTTCGATAAAAGAAGACGAGCACAAAGCCAAAACGAGAATCAATTTGAGGCAATGGAAGGGAACAATCCCGTCAATTTAGAGGACCCGGGAATTCAAGCCTTGATTCAAGCCGCAGTTGCTGCCACATTAGCACTAAGACAAGAGCAAGCTCCCCGTCCTTTACGTGATTATATGCAACCCACTGTTCATGGAGCCGTTGGTGCTATCGTACTACCCACGGTAGAAGCAAACAATTTTACAATCTCACCGGCTATTCTTCAACTCATTTCCAATGAACAATATCGGGGTACAGTGGATGAGTCGCCACATGCTCACGTCACCAAGTTCCTTAGCTATTTGAGCACATTTCAACAAAATGGAGTGACCGATGATGCTATTAGAATGAGACTCTTCCCGTTCTCATTGAGGGATAAAGCAAGAGCTTGGCTTGACTCATTGCCAACAGTGTCCATTCATACTTGGGACCAGTTGGTGGAGAAGTTTCTAAGTAAGTATTTTCCACCGGGGAAAACAGCAGCTATTAAAGTCGAGATACAAGGTTTTCGACAAATTGAGGGAGAGTCACCCTATGAAGCACTTGAGAGATTCAAGGAACTTCTTCGAAAATGCCCTCACCATGGTTTTGCAGTTTGGACTCAAGTGACCATCTTCTATCAAGGCCTTGGACCCGGCCTTCGCACTCATCTTGACGCAGCTGCGGGTGGTTCACTCATGAATTTACCACCACAAGCGGCTTGGGAAATGATCGATAGAATGTCGGAAAACAACTACCAATGGCCTACCGAGAGAGTAATACTTCCAAAGAAGGCAAGTGGAGTTTATGAAGTGGAAGCTGCCACTTCACTAGCTAATCGGGTAGAACTTTTGCACAAGAAATTGGATGCTATGAATTTCTCGGTAAACCAAGTGCAAACGTTGTGTGAAAATTGTGGTGGAAATCATCCCATTACAGAGTGTCATCATGGCAGTCAATCTTATCATTCCGAATGTGTTGAAGATGCGAATTATGTGCAAAATTCAAATAGGACACAAAACGATCCATTTTCTGAAAAATATAATCCGGGGTGGAGAAATCACCCAAACTTCTCATGGAGTAACATGAACAATGTGGTGAAGCAACCTCCCGGGTTTCAATCACACGGTGATTGACCGCCATTTCAACGCCAAGGGGGTTTTCAACCCAACACATTTCACAAACAAGGAGGTTACCAACCACAAGAAAAGAAACCGAGTTTTGAGGAATTGATGCTCCAATATATAAAGAAAAATGATGAACGGTGTCACAACCTTGAAATTAATGTGAGCAACATACAAACTCAATTGGGACAATTGGCTAGTCAACTCTCAGGTAGAACACCAGGATCGCTACCTAGCGACACCGAGAAAAACCCGAAAGAACAGGTTCAGGCCATCGCATTGAGAAGTGGTAAAAACGTTGGTGCTGAAAATTTCCAAAAATCCGACTTGAACCGTGGCACTGAACCGCGGTCTGAAATTCCAGTGTCCAATTTTTCAGAAGGGGACCGCGACACTGAACCGCGGCACACCATCTCAGACAAACAGTTTTCCGAACAGGACCGCGACACTGAACCGCGGCACACCACTGAATCGCGGTCCAATGCCGCGGCACAGTTACCTGTTTCAGATAACGGCGAATCTGCATCCCGCACTGCTCCTGAACTTGTACAGCCACGACCATCTTTTTCTTTGGCACTAAAAAGGGGAAAACATGATGCTAAATTTCTTAAATTCATAGAAATGTTGAAACAATTGCGCATTAACATTCCTTTTGCAGATGCTATCCTTCAAATGCCAAGCTATGTTATGTTTCTTAAGGAAATTCTTTCGAACAAACGAAAGCTTGAGGAACATGCCACCGTTGCACTCACCGAGGAATGTTCGGCAATACTTTAAAATAAGCTTCCCACTAAGCTTAAGGACCCCGGGAGTTTCACTATCCCTTGCACGATTGGTTCTCTTTCATTTTCTAAAGTCTTATGCGATTCAGGAGCTAGTATTAACTTGCTTCCTTTTTCTCTTTTCAGGAAATTGGGACTTGGAGAACCAAAGCCCACGACAATCTCTCTACAGCTTGCTGATAGATCAATTAAATACCCGAGAGGCATTGTGGAGGATGTATTGGTAAAAGTCGATAAATTTATAGTCCCTGTTGATTTTCTTGTATTGGACATGGAAGAGGATGTCGAGGTTCCAATCATATTGGGGCGCCCTTTTCTGGTAACAGCTGATGCAACTATCTATGTAAAAAGTGGGAGGGTAACATTTACTATTGGGGAAGAGATGATAGAGTTTAATATTTTCAATGAGAATACACATTCTTCTTCGTCTCATGGTATTTACCAGGTTGAGCTTGTAGATGGATCCCATAACAATGCGTTGAAAAAGGGAGGAACAATGGTAATGCACAATGAAGATACTATATGGAGTCCTGTTGGATGCACACGTGGCGTTGGTTAAGAATTGAAAAGGAGTCGAGCTAATGACTTAAAACAAGCGCTTCGTGGGAGGCAACCCACGTTTTTCATGCTTTCTTTCATTTCCGTTATTTTTCTTTTTGTTTTGTTTTTCTCCTTTTGTGTGTTTTTAGTGTTTTTTTTTTGTGTGTGTCTCTTCTTGTTTTCCTAACTTTACAGATGGCTAGGCTTTATTGTCAGACTCTTCGCCTTGTTGCTCTTTCGCTTTGTGGACATCACTTATCTTCAAACATCAGGGACGTCTTTCCTTCCTTTACTTTACATTTATATGTTCGCTCATTGGGGACAATGTGCTCGATTAGTTGGGGGGTGGGGTAGACGTCCTAATTTTACTGTGATGTGGTGATTTGGTGTAACTTGTACTCATTTGTTAAGTTTCATGCTTGATTTGGGATTAGAAAACTGTGATAGTCAATGATTTCATATTCATGATTTGTTATACTTTTGCTTGGAGCATGATTCGTTTGAGTGTCTCTATTTCATCTAAGATGAAATCATTTGTCGTATTTTATATGTGAAAGCCTTTTTAGCCATTCTTATGTGAATTGTTGAGGATTTAAAGCAGTGAGCGTTCAATTTTGTCAACTTTGAAATGTGTGTTGAGTGTGCGAAGTCATGAAATGATTTAGGCCATCTTTCATTTTCTTTAACCTTACAATTGGCCTTCACGATACTACATAATCTCTAGACCTTATTTTGAGCTGTATTGATAAGAATGGAGTGTGCTAAGCACACTAAAAACCACCATTCGCTTTTCTTTTGTAAGCCACACCAACCACCCTTTAGCCTAAAAGAAAGAAAAACAAAGTCTATTTCCCATGTATGAGAGCATATAACTTCATATCATTTGGCTTTAGTTTGGGTTTACGCTTTGTTTTGGGTGTCGAATCTCATAGATTAATGGGTTAAAAGGTGTGTTTGTTCTTGATGATGTTGAGAATTTTTCAGGTTTTGAGTTTATGTGAAATAATGAGATGAAAAGAAATGTTGAAAGTTGGCTAAAGAGTCGAGAGATTGGAAGTTACCGAAAAATATATTATGTGAGCTCTCTCTCGACTTGGCTATGAACTGAGCTTCAATGTGATTTTTTTGGTTTGGGAATCATTTTTCCACCCCTAGCATCAAAAGAAACAAGTTTTGGGGTATGAGTTCAAAGGGAAAAGAAATCAAAAAGCTATAAGCGGCGAGATGTGGAGATTTATTCAGTTGATAAGTGAGTGTTTAGCTCGATGATATTGAGTTGTATTCTCTCTTGAATTTAGTCACTTTATCCCTATATTCCCGTCCAAGCCATTACCTAGCCTTACGTTACAAGCCGAAAAGACCTTTTGATCGTGACTTTCACATTTCATGCACACCGATAGGTTAACAAGGTTTAGAATGTTTTAATGTCTTTATTATCCAATAAGTTTGCATAATATTGTTGAAAGTGTGCTCTTGGCATAAAAATGGATATGGAGTTCATGATTTAGAGATGGAGTCGAAGATGTTTGGGGGCTTTCAAATTGTTGAGTGTTCTAGGTAAAGTGTAACTTGTCATAACCTATTTTGAGGGTTTCATTCTTGTACGTGCTTGATTATTGACATATGAACCTTTCAAGATCCCAAATCAAGTTGTAAAATCTGAACTTATGAGTACTTGTTCGCCATTTAGTGATCGAGACGATCATAGCCTAGTTGGGGGGTAGTTGATAAGTCCATATTTTACAGTATTTTATGCCCCATTGTGATATGATTTGATCGTTACTTTGATCACTTTTTATCCCTCATAATGCTTTGATTGGTATAGATTTTGTTTTGTAGGATACAAGTTGATTTACGCATGAAAGACGAGAAAGGAGATCCAAATTGAGCTTGAAATTGAAGAAAGAAACAAAAGAAGATAGTTGATGAAAGATTTTACACAATGCTCATATAGACACGAGATTTTCGTCAACTTAAAAGCCTAATCAGATTAAGGTTTCTTCTCCAATATTGTAGAGCATTGTCTTAGCTTCACGTAGCAACTTGAATCACCTCAATTCGACATCTTTAGGGATAGTTATGATTAAATTACGAAAGCTGCGCATTTTGCATCAGACGACCGCGGCACGGGACCGCGGTCTTGCTTCAAAAAATTGGTTCGCACTTTTTGTGCCGCGGCACAGCACCGCGGCACTGTTCCCTGCTGCCCTATTTTTATATCCGCCGTTTTTGGTCTTTATAACACATTCTTCACTTATAAAAAGGCGAGAAATGCTCTAAAACACCAAGGGGAAGCCATGGGAAGTCCTAAGGAAGCTTGAAGAGCCATCATCATCCTCATCATCATCATTTTCATCATCAAAGCTTGGATTCACACTTTATAATAGGGAGTAATTCAACTCTTTCTCTTGATTAGTATTTCAATTATGTCTTGTAGAGTTGTTGAATCACTTGTTGTTGTAAGTATGAGCTAAGTATTTTTATTGGGTTATGTGAATACTTTGTGATGTTTTGTGTTTAATGAATCATTAATTTCCGGATTTATTACATTCTTGTTACATGTTTGATTTTGTGCTTAATGCTTGCATATGCTTGATCACCATGTGTTTGATAAAATGCTTTATCTTGAAACCGAGAGGAGATAGATAAAGGGAGATCGAAAAATCAAACATCATAACGTAACAATTGACTAGAGATAGAATCGATTGCGTTGTGTGGCTTTTTGTGATAAGATGACCCGATTGAATGTAGGATCTTCGTAAACAAGGAATTCCTTTGAACCTAAATGCATGTTAGTTAATTCAATCTTCACTATAGAGATATAGGAAGTTGTTAACTAGTATAGGCTTGTTATATCAAGAGATTGAATAATAAATACATTAAGGGGTTTCGCCATAACAAGAACGTTCTAAGAATCCGGATAATTGAGAGTTCATGAACATAGAATAGAACATAGTAGGATCATAACCCAATCACCTCTTTCCATTCGATTTATTATCCTGTTTATCACATAGTTGTCTCTGATTATTTTCATAGTATAATCAACCATCATCTTATAATTTGATTTAGCTTAGAGTTAGATAATATAGCAATTACGAGCATTGAATCCAATTGTCCCTGTGGAGACGATACACCCCGGGCTAAATAGTCCACTTTATTACTTTGCACGACCTAGTATACTTGCTAGGATTTCGCGTGTCAATACGCCATAAGCTCTGAACGTGACTGTGTTGCTGCTCAAGTACATATTTCATCCCCACGAATACTGAAGCCTCAGGAGAAGGAGGCCTATGTTCAACGCTAGCGGGTCTAGATGTCTCTTCTCGACTGTTCTTGCATGCTATAGGAGTTACGTCTGGTGAATTGGATTCATCTTGAGATTCCTCATCGTCATCAACATCTAAAATTTCTTTATGTAACTGAAATAAAAAGGCTACATTAGAGAAAGTTCCAGAAGAATTTCAAATGAAAGAGTAATAAACCAAGTAAATAAAAGGGAGGAAAACCTGTTTGGAAAAATCCAATAACGATGGATTGCTCAAAACATCGGCATTAGTATGTCGCGGTGGATTTGGATCTTTCTTTTGCCTCTTCCAGTGTCGGTCTACATTGCTACTATGACTCTCCTGCAAGTCACATGAAGCATTTCTCTTCTTACTCCCCTCAAGAACTTCAGTAGCAGGTTCACTGCATTTGATGATAAGTGATGGAAGACGAGGATGTGGAGGATTAGGAGTAATGTCTTCAAGCGTGCAATCCTCCTCAATGTGTTTCTTTCCTTTAAGAGGGGCTTGCTTTGAACCACTCAAGAACGATATGTTCTCCTCAAGATATGCACCATGGGTTTTTGCCCACCACTCTTTGTAATCCTTTGAGAAGAGCTTCTTAGCATTTGGGGGAATAGAAAGAAGCATCGCCTTAAAAAGGGACTTGGTAAAAGTACACAAGCGCCAATAACGAAGAGCTTCATCAGATGTGATTGTTCGAACATCAATTTGATAACGCCGGGAACCTCCTGATAATACCCAAATTGACGTCCAAATCTATGTGGACTATAAGGCTCAAAGATAGACTTTCCACCTTGTCTCAAAGAAAGATAGTGTGAGCGAATGGATAGGAAAAGATTCGCCTTAGACTCCCCGGATTCACCATCATCAATAAACATGATATCCTTGTTTGTCGTGATCATCAGGCAAGTCCAAGAAGCAGTCTCTCCCTTATGGATGCGTCGTTGGGCCTCGGTTGGATCAAAGTATCTTGCACCCCCTTCGCCAGAGAATTTCACCATCTTAGGACCACGCAATTCACGCCCGACTGGATAGTGAGTCGTGAAGTAGTAAGCCAACCAAGCATATACAAAATGGATAGGGAACGAAGTATTCGCTTTAGTTGGTCTCACAGAAGTTGAAACTTCATTCAAGCCTTTGTAAATGCTTGTCAAAATAGGGACTGTCAAGCTAACTTGTCGACCACTGGCCATGATTGCAGCCATCTTGAAAGTACTTGACCGTATGGTGTTGACATCTTTCCTAGGGAGAACAAAGGTACAAAGCCAGCAAGACAAGTAAGCTGCCAAGTAGGTCTCTTCCTTCAAAGTTTCTCTAATATGCCGAGTTTGGAAAATACTGCCTCCTCAGTAGTCGACCATTTCTCGTGAACGCTGAAATCTCCAAGGGGATTGTGAGTAGACGCTAGGCGAGTGGACTTCTTCTCCTTACAGATAGGAGTTTGGCTGTATTTCACCCTCTTCTTGGACCAGAATCTCACCCATTAGTCAACAGACACTTGGGAATATTGATTCACCTTGGAGCTTCCTAGAAGTAAATGGTAGGCGCGAAATAAGTATTCACATGAGTGATGGAGAAATATGTGCCCCTTTTTGTCGACCCCGGTGAGCTCCGAGGCATTGGGAATTACCTCATCATAGAAGAGTCCGGTCATGGAAAGACCTGCGAGGGCTTATAAATCCCACAGGGAAATCGAAAACTTGCCGATGGAGGTCAGCAATGTATTCGTAGTGGGACACCAAGCCTCGGAAAAGGCTTTCATGATGTTCGTATTTCAGTCGTAAGTATACATCGAGGCACACATAGCGTCGTAGATCCTGGCGGACAGTAACTTGTCTTTGCACCGGCTGAGGACATCCTCTGTCCACTCCCAGTAGCCTTTGATGTAGTGGAATTCCCCAAGAAATTTGATGTCATCGCCAATCCACTTCGTTTTGCCGTCTATAATGTTGCGCCCCAGTGTTGGCAAAATAAGTGGCTCTTTCGATGGTTGGTGGTGAGCAGCTCGCAAACTCCATGCCTTAGTTGTTTTGTTCAAATTAACTTCTTGACACCATTCCCCCATGGACAATGAGTTTGTCAAACTTGGCCATCGTTTTGCCTTTCGGCCGATAAGAGGAGTATGAACCGGGAGATGTACGCCTTCATCCATAGATTGGTTCTCGTTGTCAAGTATAACCAAATAAGGTTCTCCAGAAGAATACGAAGCATCCTTGAAGTAAACCATGAGGAATCTAAGAAAAAGAAAAGACAAGGAAAAAATATACGAATTGTCAGATTCTTGAAGAGTTTTGTCAAAAAAAAAACAAAGGAAAAGAAGAAAAAGATATAAAAGAAAAATACACTGCACTTTTTCGGAATAAATATGAGCAGACAAGATTGAAGCCTTGAATTACTGTTGCTTTGCTTTAGCTGAAATTGAAGTCTAAAGGGCAAGCTGCAGATACGAGACAAAATCAAAGTTAGCAACTTTATGGCTGTGGATTAAAAAAAAAAAAACTAATCTATCAGAAGAAAAAGAATTAGTAGCACTCCAGATCATGAATTGAGAAGAAAAAAAAAATTATTCGGCTGGGCAACGCACCTAAATATCAGAATTCCTCCTGTTATTCGCTAGCTGCGGGCAAGAGAAAGTAGATTTGATTTCTTCAAAATCCTATGTTACTCACTTGAATGAAGAAAGAGCTTACTGTTGAAAGCCTACAACTGATACGCGAGAGTGGCAGAATCTCAATCTCTCAAAACTGGAATTGCTCTCAAAATATGAAGAAAAAAAAATTCTCTCAATTTTAGGCCTACTGCTAGGTGATGGTATTCAGATGTGAAGGAAAAGAGGCCAGGTGAAGTCTTTATATAAACGTGGTTGCAAGGTTATTGAATCCCGGTGGGTTTCGATTTTCAACCGAGTTTATTAGATTTGGATAAATTTTATTCAATTTCAAGTCTTGGAAACCAATGAAATTCAAGATAATTTGATATTCTTTGATTTTGATAAGGATTAGGATTATGCAATTTCATCAAAATTTTTTACGAATTCTTGTTTTATTTGGTTTCAATTAATTGAGAGGTTGATTTTACCCGTTAAAGATAGAAGATATATGAAGTTACAAGAACTCTTGTACCTCAAGAAGTCTGGGAAAAAAAAGGGGAAGAAAAAAAAAAGGAAGAAGAAGAAAACGTGAGTTGCAGAGAGTTTGAGTTGAAGAAGACTTAGAGATGATCTCATGTGTCAAGACTACTAGACCAAAGACATGTGGGCCCATGCTTTATTTAAAAGAAAAAAGGGCTGAATTCTCTTATGCAAGATTGGAGTTGCTGGGTGGGCTTTAATTAAATTAGAATTCAATTCCTTGTGTATGCTATATCAAATAAGCCCAAATATTCATGGCTTACGAGGATTGAAGGAATATGCATGTGGGCCTTAGAAAGATCCACCCCAAGCAGCAGGCCTACTCGTAAATGGCTGGGCTAAAGAGACATAGTGTTTCAATTAAATTGATTCCATTCAATTACTATGCGGTCCAAAATTGGCATGTGAAAATGAAATTCATAAAATGTCACTTTGGTTGAAAGAAACAGTTCAAGCATCATAACCTACTCAAATTGGGTTCATGACATAAATTATTTAATATTATAGTAAGATAGTCGCGACTCATCCATTTTGAGGCACACTTTCAAGACGAAGGTCCCGTGAACGAGTCTCGAGGGGGCATTTGTAAACAGAGCAAATTTGTCCAATTAAATTGTGACAAGTGAAAAATAACATATTAATTATCAAGTTAAGTCTTTTAATTTATATTTTGGGATTTATCAAATTTAATTCCAGAGGTAAATAATTGATTTAAATTGATATTTTAATATTTATTTTATTAGCAAATCAAATTGCGCCACATGTCAAATTGAGGTGTTCCAACCAATCAAATTATGTCTTGCAGTTGAAAAGTCAATGACCAATCACACTGAGCCAAGTATATATGTTAGCCAATCAAATGACTCCAAAGTAATTGATATTTATGTCTTTAATTAAATAAATATATTAAAGAGATAATATCTATTAAATTCATCCTCATCAAATATTAGCCAATCAAATGGCTCAAAACTAATTGATATTTATCTCTTAATAAATAGGGTCATTGGGAGCTCACAACGAGGACACACAAAATTAATTGAAGCTAGATAAGACAAGAGAAATTTCCAAATTCTCTCTACAAGTTCTTCAAATTCAAGGAGGCCTTCAAAGCAAATTTCAAGGTGTTCTTGGTGAAATTCATCAAATTATAACATTTGATTCGAGATTAAGGTACTAAACCCTCGAATAAACGTTATAGAAGTTCAAATCAAGTTGTAGAAAGATCAAAGCAACGAGTCGACCTTGAAGCTTTCAAATTTCCCAAATCGTTTGCATCGTTTGATCCGAGATTAAGCTGTCAAGCCCTCGCATCAACGTTATAAATATTCAAATCTACATTGGAGAAGATTAAAGAAGTGATTTCTGCTCCAATATTCAAATCAAAGTTCTCGAAGGGAGAATCAGAGGATTAGATTAGGGATTGTACTCCAATTCTTTATTTTAATTAATATAAATTCATTTGTCACCATTTTTGTGTTTTTGTTTACAGACATAAAAATTTGTTGTGTACACCAGTCTCTGCACTTGAAGATCTGGAATCATCCGAAGAGAGTAGTGATGATGATGAACCCATAAATGACTCAGCGCTCATTTGTCTCATGGCCAGAGATGATGAAGCGTCCCCTGAGGTAATCAACGAATTATCTACTCCCCTCTCTTATGATGAATTACTTGACAAAGTCAAAGAATATTATAATGAATGTCAAGAGTCTGCCAAAATATATCAAAATCACTTCACTATTATTTCATCATTCAAAAGTGATAAAGTAACTCTCAAAGTAGAATTGCAAGTTTAGCAACAATGCATTGAGAAGAACCAATCGCTTGAGAGTGAAATTATTCAATTGAAAAGTGATCTTGATATAATAGTCAAGAGAGAAGCTGATTTGATCGCTAGACTTGCTAAATCAGAGCAGCTTGTCTCATCATTATCAAAAGCGTCTAGAAAGATGGATAATGTGACTGAAGTAACTAGATTATTTGGTGAAAGGACCGGTTTAGGATATAATAATTCCGGTAAACAACCTAATAAATCTAACGTTACGGCAAACAACAAAGTAAAGGGTGTTATCTTTGTTGATAAAAGTTCAAATAGTCAAAAGCTAAATGAACCGAACGACAATGGTACGAGACCAAATGAGAAAGTCAAGGCTGACTCAGGCAAGGGTAAGGCCAAGGTAAACGATTCACAAAGACGGGCTCATCCAAACTCTCAAAAGGCTAAGGATAAGTCTGATCACTGTGAATCAAGCGCCAAGCGTCCAGCACCAAAAGTGCAACCCAAGCCATCGCCAAGGAAATAAAAGCGTCAATATCCAAGACAGTCAAGATCATATTATCAATACAATGATAATTATGATTATAACTATGATTATGATTACTACTATAATCAATGATATCACTACACATCCAAAAAGCACACACAACACAATGTGAAACCCAAGAAGGCCAGTATTCCTAAAAATGAAGACTCGGCAAATATGGGTTTCTAAAGTTTTAGTTCAAACTAACAATGTTGCTAATGAGAAAGGACCCAAGCCACAATGGGTATCTAAACAGAAATAGAACTTCCCTTTTGATTGCAGGTACCTAGAGCTAAAGCCAATACATCTGTTTGGTACTTCGATAGTGGATCGTCAAGGCACATGACGGGTTCCAAAGACCTTCTAGTTAACTATCGAGCTACCAATGGTCCTCAGGTTGTATTTGGTGACAACTCCAAAGGTAAAACCAAAGGTATAGGTACTGTGCATAGGTGGAACATCATGATAAGTGATGTTTATTATGTTGAAGGTCTAAAACACAATTTATTAAGCATAAGTCAATTCTGTGATAAAGGCTTTGAAGTCATGTTCTCAAGTGACCGTTGCTATATATATGACGCTAAGACTAAGTCTACTAAATTGAAAGGTAAAAAAACAAATAAAGTATATTTAGTAGATTGGGGTTCAACAATTGATAACAGCCCAACATGTTTTGTTGCTAAAAATGAATCTAAAACGGGTTGGTTATGGCATAGAAAAATGAATCACCTCAACTTCAAAACAATCTCTCAGCTTATAAGTCAAAATCTTGTAGAGGGATTACCAAATGGACCTTTTCACAAGGATCGCCTTTGTGACGCTTGTGAAATGGGTAAGCAAGTAAAATCATCTTTCAAGAGAAAACCTCACCTATATACATCCAGAATACTTGAACTACTTCACATGAATCTGTTTGGACCCGTTCAAACAGTCAGTGTGAGCGGTAAAAAGTATACATTGGTAATAGTAGATGAATTCTCTCGATTTACTTGGGTGGAATTTCTTTCATCCAAAGATGAAACATGTGACAAGATGACAACGCTTATTCGGCAACTTCAAACGTTGAAAAATCTTAAGGTTGCAAGAATAAGAAGTGATCGCGGAACTGAGTTTACTAACAATATTGTTGAGAAGTTTTGTGCAGAGAATGGAATACATCATGAGTATTCAGCTCCCAGAACTCCCCAACAAAATGGTGTTGCTGAGCGCCAGAACCGAACGCTCAAGGAAGCTGCCAGGACGATGTTAGCAGAGTCCAAGCTTGCTCCTCGTTTTTGGGCCGAAGCGATCAACACTGCATGCCACACTCAGAATCGCTGCATGATCAACAAACAACATGAAAAAACTCCATATGAACTATGGAAGGGACGTAAGCCAAATGTTTCATATTTTCACGTCTTTGGTTCAAAATGCTTTATCCATAATAATGGATCCCAAAGCCTAAAGACATTTGATCCTAAGTAGATGAGGGAATCTTTCTAGGCTATGCCAAGAATGGAAAGAGCTTTCGAGTCCAAAATAAGATCAAGTCAAAGGTTGACGAATCCATTCATGTCATTTTTGATGATGCTAACCAAGAATCGAGTAAGGTTAATGTGAATGATGTAGGAGTTGAAGATCTATGCATCAAGCGTTTAAAATTATCATTGATGAAGATACTGATGACGATGATGAGGTCTCAGTGCCGCCTCCTAAGACTACTCGTATAGATTCTCTAGATAACATTGCAAGATATGCTGATGATCATGAAGAGAATGATCATCAAGAGCAAACAAGGAACTGTGAATTTGAAGCGCCTGCGCAAGAGGATATTCAAGCGTATGATAGTCAAGCGCCTGTTCAACCTCTTAACCCTTTCCAACCAGACCGATTATGGCTACGGAATCATCCACCTGAGCAGATCATTGGAAATATTGAAGCGCCTGTTAGGACTAGAGCTGCTACATTTAATGAGGCCATGTTTGCTAGCTTTCTATCTCAAATAGAACCTAAGAAAGTGGATGAAGCGCTAAGCGACCCAAGTTAGATTGAAGCCATGTAAGAAGAGCTAAATCAATTTGAAAGAAATAAAGTTTGGACACTAGTACCAAGGCCAACTCATCAAGGAGTTATTGGGACCAGATGGGTTTACAGAAACAAGATGGATAAAAATGGCATTTTAATAAGGAACAAGGCTAGACTCGTAGCTCAAGGATACTGCCAAGAGGAGGGTATTGACTTCGATGAGACATACGCTCCTTTCGCACGTCTTGAACCGATCCGGATGTTTCTAGCGTTTGCCGCGTTCAACAAATTCGTGGTATATCAAATGGACATGAAGAGTGCTTTTCTGAATGGTAAACTCCAAGAAGAAGTGTATGTAGAGCAACCACCAGGATTCATCAATAACCATGGTAAGGGTATGGTTTATAAGCTAGACAAAGCACTTTATGGGCTTAAGCAAGCACCCCGAGCATGGTATGACACTCTCTTTATCTTCCTTATTGGTAAAGGATTTCCAAAAGACAGTATTGATACAATATTATTTAAAATTACCAGTGACGAAGATACTCTCTTAGTCCAAATTTATGTTGATGATATTATATTTGGTTCTACTAATAAGCGTCTATGTGAGAGATTTTTGAAAATGATGTAAGAACAATTTGAAATGAGCATGATGGGTGAATTAACTTTGTTCTTAGGATTACAAGTTAAACAACTCCCTAGTGGCATATTTATAAACCAAGCTAAGTATACACGGGATATGATAAAGAAATTTGGTATGGAAAATGCATCATCTTCAAAAATTCCAATGAGCCAAACGCTTAAGCTAGATAAAGATGAAAGTGGGAAGAAGGTTGATATCACTAATTATAGAGGTATCATTGGATCACTACTTTATGTTACTGCTAGTAGACCCGATATTATGTTTTCGGTATACATGTGTGCACGATTTCAAGCTGATCCAAAAGAATCACACTTAATTGCTGCCAAAAGGATCCTTAAATACCTAAAAGGCACACAACACGTGGGCTTGTGGTATCCAAGGGACTCTCCTTTTGAACTAATTGGTTACTCAGATGCATATTTCGCAGGTTGTAAAATAGATCGTAAGAGTACTAGTGGTACATGTCAATTTCTAGGTGATAGGTTAGTTTCATGGCAAAGTAAGAAACAACAGTCCATAGCTACCTCTACAACCGAAGCCGAGTATGTAGCTGCATGAAGTTGTTGTGCACAAGTGTTATGGATGAGGCAACAACTTAGAGATTATGGAATAATCCTAGGTCCAACCCCTATTCATTGTGATAACCAAAGTGCCCTAACCATGACTCAAAACCCAGTTCTTCATTCCAAAACCAAGCATATTGACATTAGATACCATTTTCTTCGTGACCATGTTCAGAAGAAAGATATCTCCATGCATTTTATTGGAACTGACAAATAATTAGCAGATATCTTTACCAAAGCGCTAAATGAACAACGTTTTCTCACTTTGAGAAGTGAATTTGGTATGATCGATTTAAATGCTTAGTCACTACGCATCGTACTTTATTAGACATATAATTTAGGGGGAATCCACCTCATTTATGTCAAAATAATTTTGAAATTGTTACAAGTTAACTGATGTAGGGGGAACCTCAAAAGTATACTTGAAACAAATATGCAAGCGTCAATGATCAAAATTTTCTCATATGCATGATCATCAACGCTCAGCATTATTTATGCATAAACTATTGGACGCTCAAACATAAGAAGACTTTAAATTCCAAGCGTCTCATTCTCCAAAAAGATCAAAACAATTTTATAATATCAAGCGTTATATGTGTTAAGCATTGAACCAATTCCATTCAATACTTTAACATTAAATCCTTTACAAAATTCATGCATAAATTTTACACGCTTCTTGAGAAAGTAGATAGACTCAATAGTCTATATTGTACTCTATCTGCACATCCCTATCACATCAAACTGGCGGGTAATCAAAAACTTTTCAAAACGACAGTTCAGAAAGAGCACGTGTCTGTGAAAGTGTTAATGTATCACAGGGCGCGTGTACTACCCTCTGAAAATCCCAAACGTTTTTAATTTTTTTTACTCGGATGTCAAATTTTATTTACGGCAGTTACCTCATGTAACTTCCCTCTTTTACTTAAAATTCTCGTCCGTCTTTCAATCTGTGGCTGAGATTAAAATAACTTTACACGTGTCTAAATCTTGAAGAGAAGAGAGAACACAATTTTCAAAATTCCTTTACTGATTCAGTTAAAATTCTTTTTGCATACGAAGTTATTCACCATTACTCAAAAACCTTTTGCAACTTTTACCCTCTCTCTCTCTCTCTGTCTCAAAGCAAAAGAAAATCTCAGTTCATTCCTCTAAATCTCAAATGGCACCAAAGAAAGCTACATTTTCTACCGTTGAGGCAGTCGTCAAGGTCACTGAGGGCCTCATTGTTGATTAGAAATTCTTGTACGAGCAGCCCCACATTAACTTGCATGATATGATGGATATGGTTACCGTGGCTGGGCTCAAGACTTTCTTGACTAAGTATTGATATTACTTTCCCACAGAGGTTGATACCTTTTGGAGAACATCAAAACTCTCCGAAGACCAAAAGTCTATTTCTTGCCTGATTCCTTTGTCCAAGAAACAGTCAGCAAAGGAGTTCGTGCTATCTGCTGACTCCATTGCTTAGAACTTTAGTCTTTCCAATGAAGGTGACTCGCTTGATAGTGTCACTCTGGCACAAATCAAAGAAGCATGGTTAGTCATGCGGGCTTATGATGGAGTATCCTACACTCAGTACTTCGAAAAGAAAGATCTGGTATCTCAGTACAAGTTATTGGCTGATTTCTGTAGTGAGATTGTTGAATGCAGAGTGGGAATGTTTGATAAGGTCAACTCAACCCAATTTCAGATGATGACCGCTATACTCCTCTCCATTAAGATCAATTGGAGTGAATACATTTTTGGGAGATTTAGGGATTGTTTAACCACTTCTAACAAGCCCTATGGACTCGTCTTGAATGACCTTCTATACAGATCAGACTGTGTCCACTCCTCAGGTCTTCCCCTGAATAAGACCAAGTTTTTGGGAAAAAGGATTTTAACAAACCTTTTCAACCCTCCCAAAGTTGGTGGTGCTGGAAAACCACTGTCTGAGCATCAGATTGTACGTGAAGCGTCTGTTGAAGAGGCAGAGCATCCAATTGAACAGGAAGCCATGAAGCGTCCGGCTACTACAAAGAAAAGGGCTCCAAGAAAGCCTAAAGTCAAAGTTGCTCCTATTCCTGAAGAGCCTGAGACAGTTGAGCCAAGCTCTCAAGTTGCTGTTGAGCCAAGCGCTCAAGATTATGCTATTGAGATAAGTTTTCAGGGTAAGTCCACAGCGTTTCTTTTCCTACATCTGTAAAAGATCCTGCTCTTATAGAGGATATTTCTCGTGCTACAGCTTTAGTTCCAGTTGCTGCTGAAGCATCATCAGACATCCACCTGGATTTGGATCTAGAAACAGTGGTGGCCATTGCCAAAGATGTTGCAACAAGCGTTGCATTAGATGCCGAGGAACCTACATCAGAAGGGGTCCCGCTACCATCTGTGTCTGAAAGTCAAATAGAGGCTATAATAGAGGCACGCTCAGAAGGTCAGAGCGCTGCTGAAGACGTTTCACAGCCAAGGCAATTCTTTATGCTGGATCCTCTAAAGATGATTGATCACTCAATCAATTATATGCCCCCAGCTCTTCAAGAAGATTTTATTCCAGCAGGCTACAACGAAGATATATATGTTGCTGTTGAGCAAGAGATTGCCACTCATTGAAGTTGACACTCATATTAAAGACACAATCTTTAGCAGTGAGTCGTCAGAGCTTTAGAGACAGTATTACCTTGCTGTTCAGCATGGCCGCACTCCTGATCAGATACCCTCAACTCTCATTCTCCAGCAAAACCGCCAAGGAGGAAGAATTCCGCGATGTGATGTAGAGCTAGGCTATTTCTTAGATCACGGCCATAGTAAGTCTACTGGTTTTGCTCTGAGGGACTACAACATTCGTGTGTATGAGCCTCATCGCCCAAGCTTTCTAAATCATTTGGAGGCTGTCTTGAACAGAGAAGGCTACACACATTTCCCTCATATTGCCCATATTCATGAAAATCTAAGTTCAAACAATCCACTCCGTCTATGGAAGAACAAAGTAATTTATGCTAGTGAGCGTCTAGCATCTCTAACAGACATGATCCAGACAGAAGCTGATGCGTATTATGATAGCGTCTGGAATGCTAATTATCAAACTGATAGATACCGATTCGAGTCTATCAGAGACATTCATTATGAAGGCATTAGAGCGATTGTAAACACTGGCACAGATTACTGCATGAATGAAGTCAATTGGGTTGAAGCGTATGTTGGAAACAAGTATATCTTCACAGAGTTAAGTCAAGCTCCTCATTTGTTTGGCATAGGCATGCATGACAAAAAGCGTCAGCTCGCCAAGTATTGACTGCAGAAGCGTTAACAGAGAGTTGGACCTGTTCTCAAGCTCCCTGATAAGAGGTGTTTTTACGTGTTTTTAAGACCGTAATTCTTATGATTTGGATTCACTTATTGCTTAAATCATGTCACATTTGCATTTAATAGGTGTGTTAAGTGAATATAGGTAATAAATGAGAATACATGAAGAAAAGGGAAGAAAAACGATGTACAAAACAAGTTCAAGCATGTTTTTCAACACCTAGGCGGTTTATGCATCTCCTACCACATTCGAGCGATAATTCCGTACATTTCGAGACCGACTTAGACAAAGTTTCCTTCTACAAAGTTTTAGATGTATGTCTTGGCTTCAAATGGGAACTTGAAACATCCAAATCGGAGGTCTATAGAGATAATTGTGAAGGAAATACGATTGCTGCGCCGAACAGAGAAGTACATGTGCCAGGATACGCCCCAACGCCCTCCTAGTCATGCCTAGGCATGGATAGTCCGAATGTTACTCCTTTTCAGCCTAAATTCTAGCATTATATGATGGGTAAGAATCACTTTTGGCCATAATTCAGCACATGTGTTAAGGGGTTGTCATAAGTGTGTTTCTTGGTAGATTTACTTTATGGGTGCCAAATCAGAAACAACCTCCATGTTGAAACATAATTTAGGTATACTTAGCGACCGAATTGGACAAAATGTCCTTCTGGAAAGTTGTAGATCTATGTTTTATCTGAACATGGGAACCTGAATCATCCAATTTGGAGATCTGTGGAGAATTGTATGAGTAAAATACTAAGACTGCGCTGGAAAGCAAGAAAATGGCAGCATGCATGTGTTTTGTTGAAGTTTTCACATGGTTATGCTTGGTGGAATTCTTAAGGGCCGAAAGTTTAGCATTTTTTTAGCTGGTTGGAATCTTAAAATCCAAACTTTAAGCATCACCTTAGGTGGGATTCTCATTGGGGAACTTTAATGGGAATTCTCAATGCATACTTTAGTGGAATTTTGGCTATAAAAGGAGGGGGAACCCATACTCTTCATCATTCACTATCAATTTCAGATTCTTGGAGGAGAGGGGGGCAGCCCCTAATCTAATTTCTCCACCATTCATCACCATTCTTCATCACTCTTGGAGGGGAAAACTAGAGGAAGGAAAAGAGCTTGGGATTGAAGGCTCAACTTCAAGATCCATCATCATTCACCATTTAGGGAGTTTTTAAGAGCTTTTCATTTCATTTATGTCTATGAATATTCCTCTTATGTCTTTTATGCTTTCAATTATGAACTAAATTCGTAAGACTAGGGTCATGTAAGGCCAAATTGTGATATATGCTTACAATAGATGATTGTTGAGGTTGTTCTTATATTGTTATGTGATGTGAATTGTGTTTTTGTCTATCTTGCATATACTTGATCACTATATGTTAGAATCTTATGCCTAGGTTAATATTTCGGGAGAAAATTGACTTAGGGTGCAAGAAATTCACATCATGACCCGCAACTAATGAGGAATTGCCCTAGACATAGGTAAAGATTCCCGGGTGAATTCGTTCGATTCAAATCGAGTGAACTCTAGTACATTAATGCATGTTTAGTGGTTAGATTTTTGGATAGGGATATTTGAGAAATCACAATCTAAGTATAGGAGTTTATACGCGAGACATCGGTTATTCTCTACCTTAGGAGTTTTCACCATAACAATATAAGAGTAATTCTACAACAAGAGCCTTTATAAGTATATTTGATCAATTTGGACCTAGCATGTGCCTTAGTCTCCCTTTATAATTGGTTTTAATTCATTTGCATAACCTTGTTCTTATTGTACACGTTTTTACATTTAAGTTACTTTTATTGTAGTTGTTTTTTTGTATAAAATCATAAACTAGAATTCAAGTCTCCGTGGTTCGACAACCCGGACTTTTCGTCCACACTTATTACTACACACGACTAGTGCACTTGCTATCATAGCACGTTAGCTTTTAGCGTATCAAGTTTTTGGCGCCGTTGCCGGGGACTTGTTCATTTTAGTTTTTGATTTTTCATTTAAATTTTCATAATTCTTAGTTTTTCGTTTATTTGTAACCTTTCTTTTATTTTATTATTCTAATTTTTTTTCTTGTGTTTATTTGTTAGGTGTAATTTGTGGTGCATGACCCGCTCTTCTAACGAGCCCCTATACAATTTTGAGCCGGAGATAGAGCGTGTTCTTCGATCTAGTAGACAAGCTTGAGAAATGGCCGACAATCTAAATCCAAATGGAAATTTTCCCGACATAAATCTTCCGGAAAACAGGGAATGGCTGCAAAATCTTTTCCAAGCTATGCAACCGGCACCTCCTCAAAGACTTCCATCGGTCCGGGAAAGTCTACCTCCAAGGGTCCACACCATACCGGGGCCCGTAGTCTTTCCAAATTTCTTTGCACCAAATTATCATATTCCGTCACACATCTTTAGCATGGTGCAAAGCGAACCCTTCTATGGAGAGCCCCATGAATCACCTCATGAGCATTTGGAGACTTTAGACGATACTCTCATGACTACCCAATTTCATCCACGGGATCTCGATGCAATTCGTCTAAGAGTCTTTCACTTCTCATTAAAGGAAAGGGCGACCATGTGGTACAAATCTCTACCACCCCAATCCATCACAACATGGGGACAATTGGTCGATGCCTTTTTGAGCAAATTCTTTCCACCCTCCAAAATCAATGAGCTAAGGAGCAACATTAAGGAGTTGAAGCAGGGGAATCATGAGTCCTTAGCCGAGGCATGGGCTAGATATAAAAACATGCTCCGAAAATGTCCGGATCACAACCTAAGATTGAGCGAGCAAGTATTACGATTCCATGATGGAGTCCGTTCGCGCATCCGAAATAGGCTCAATGCCGGCGCCGGTGGTGATCTCCTTGGGCTCGATTGCCAAAGTGTGTGGGACAAGATTGAGCAATTAGCCCGGGAAGATGAACTCTATCCCGATGATGAAGAAATCACACCCACTAAAAAGATTGCTTGTGTTCAAGAGTTGGGCGAAGAAGTTGCTTTGGAAACAATGGTTGGCAATGTAAACTATGTTGAAAATGCCAATCGACCTCAATTGAACTTCCATGTGCCCGAAAATTTTCCAAGGAGGCCCAATCCGGCACAAAATGCCCATCCCGGCGTCTATCAAGCACCAAGGCCCCCATTCAACAATAACCAAGCTCAAAGGCAAGGTAATCCTCATATACAAAGGCAAATAAGACCTCTTACAACCGAAGAGCGTCTCGATGAACAAATAAAGAAATCGGATTCAGCAATCAACGAACTCCGTACTATGATGAAGGATATAATGATGGACATGAAGGATTTAAAGACACAAATGGGTCAAATGGCAAAGGCGATCAACGAGAGAGCTCCGGGAACTTTACCAAGTGACAGAGAAAAAAACCCGAAGGAGCAATGCCACGCCATCACCTTAAGAAGTGGCAAACAGGTAGTCAATGATGCTGTTCGCATTTTCGCGCCCGAGCGCCCCGATGAGAACGCCCAGGCGCCGAAATCAACCCACAGTGAACGAATGCTTCGCAATTGCGCGCCCGAGCGTCCCGATGATCACGCTCAGGCGCCCGAGACCCAGCGCCCTGGCGCCACCTCCTGAACCCTCCACAGCGGGCTCTTCAACTCCAACGCATCCTCCCATCGAGGTCCGTCTGCCATTTCCTAATGCACATAGAAAGAAAAAAAAGGAGATGGATCCAAGTTTCCTTCGAATCTTAGCAATTCTTCGTGAGGTTAGAATTAATATTCCTTTTATAGACGCAATTTTACAAATGCCAAATTACGTGAAATTTTTCAAGGATATTTTATCCAACAAACAAAAGTGGGAGGAAAACGAAACGGTGTGCCTAACTGAGGAATGCTCCGCCGTATTGCTTAATAAATTACCAATGAAACTTGAAGACCCTGGGAGTCTCACTATTCCTTGCACGATTGGGCCATATCCTTCAAAAAAATTTTGTGCGACTCGGGAGCTAGCATCAACCTCCTCCCGTACTCTCTTTTCAAAAAGTTGGGCCTTGGTAACCCAAAGCTGACTTCAATGAGCCTCCAACTTGCCGATAGATCAATCAAGAGACCACGGGGAATAATCGAAGATGTAATCGTTCAAGTCGACAAATTCTACTTCCCGGTTGACTTTGTGGTTCTTGATATGGAGGAAGATGTTGAGGTACCCCTGATCCTAGGAAGACCATTCCTAGCCACTGGTAAGGCGGTAATCGATATTGCCAATGTTAAGCTAACCTTAAATGTGGGAGATGAAAAGGTCACCTTTGATGTTTTTAAAGTGCTTAAACACCCATGTGATCCTGACTCATGTTTACGCATCGATGTATTTGATATGTTGATTGATGAGACTTTTCAGGCACAAATGGTAGACGACCCATTGGAGACATGTCTTTCCAAATCTGTGGATGTCGATTCAGCGAGTGAAGAACAATTGGAAACCATGTTTAGCGTAGAGAAGCCACCTCTTTACCACGTCATTGGAGCTAAAAAATTAGAAAGATCACTCTTGGCTCCTCCTCGCCCTTCTATCGAAGAGGCCCCTATCCTTGAGCTTAAACCATTACCATTACATTTGAAATATGTATTTTTAAATGATAATGAGACTCTACCTTTAATTGTCTCATCTTCTTTGACAGGAGAACAGGAGGAGCGACTCATGAGAGTATTGAAGGCCAACAAAAAGGCCTTCGGGTGGAAAATTGCGGATATAAAAGGCATAAGTCCAGCGGTGTGCATGCACAAAATACTCATGGAGGAGTCCGCAAAACCTACACGCCAACCACAAAGACGGTCAAATCCACAAATACAAGAGGTGGTAAAGAAAGAGGTTATAAAACTACTCGATGCAGGTATAATCTATCCTATCTCTGATAGTGCATGGGTAAGCCCGACTCAAGTAGTACCCAAGAAGGGCGGAATAACTGTGATAGAAAATGCGAACAATGAATTAATCCCTACTCGAATGCTTACCGGGTGGCGTGTGTGTATAGATTATCGCAAGTTAAATGATGCCACTCGTAAGGACCATTTCCCCCTCCCATTCATTGACCAAATGCTTGAAAGGTTAGCCGGACATGATTTTTATTGTTTTTTAGATGGGTATTCCGGCTATAACCAAATTGCCATAGCCCCCGAGGACCAAGAGAAAACAACTTTCACTTGTCCCTATGGCACGTTTGGTTATAGGCGGATGCCGTTTGGATTATGCAATGCCCCGGCCACATTTCAACGATGTATGATGGCGATCTTTCATGACATGGTTGAAGAATTCCTTGAGATTTTTATGGATGATTTTTCTGTTTTTGGAACCTCATCTAACACATGTCTTGATCATTTGGACCGTATTCTAAAACGCTGTGAGGAAACAAATCTTGTTTTGAATTGGGAAAAATGTCATTTTATGGTCCGGGAAGGGATTGTGCTAGGTCACAAAATCTCCCAAAAAGGGATTGAAGTGGACCAAGCCAAGATTGAGGTAATAGAAAAGCTTCCTCCACCTACATCGGTGAAAGCCGTGAGGAGCTTTCTTGGTCATGCCGGCTTCTATAGGCGATTTATCAAAAAAATTTCCAAAATTGCAAAGCCGTTATCTAACTTGCTTGTCAAAGATGCACCATTCAATTTTGATTCCCTTTGTTTACAGGCCTTCATGACTCTTAAGGAGCTATTAATATCCGCTCCCATCATGGCACCTCCCGATTGGAGTTTGCCCTTCGAATTGATGTGTGATGCTAGTGACACCGCGGTGGGTGCGGTCCTTGGCCAAAGGAAGGATAAGGTATTTCAAACCATCTACTATGCTAGTAGGACTTTAAATGATGCACAAATGAATTACGTAACCACGGAAAAAGAATTACTAGCCATAGTATTTGCATTTGACAAGTTCCATGCTTATCTCATTTTGAATAAAGTAATTGTGTACACTGATCACTCCGCATTAAAATACTTGCTTGCCAAAAAGGATGCCAAACCTAGACTCATTAGGTGGATTTTACTTCTTCAAGAATTTGACATAGAAATTAAGGATAAGAAAGGAGTAGAAAATGTTGTTGCCGACCACTTGTCTAGGATAGAGATTCCTAAGCCTGAGTGCGTGTTTGATAAACCTATTTGTGAGGAGTTTCCCGATGAGCAATTGTATGCTATACTTTATAATGATGCTCCTTGGTATGCCAATTATGCAAATTATCTTGTCACGGGAGTTCTTCCTCCGGATATCACTTATCATCAAAAAAAGAAATTCTTATTTGATGTGAAGCGATATTTGTGGGACGAACCATATCTATTTAAGATTTGTGCAGATGGCCTCATTCGACGATGTATCCCCGAGGAGGAAATAGCATCAATTCTCGCCCATTGTCATGATATGTCGGTAGGTGGTCACTTTGGACCCTCTAAAACAGTGGCTAAAGTGCTTCAATCAGGTTTCTTTTGGCCTACTCTTTCTAAAGATGCATTCTTGTATGTTCAATCTTGTGATAGGTGTCAACGAACAGGTAACATCTCTAAAAGACACGAAATGCCATTGAATAACATGCTTGAATGTGAACTATTTGATGTATGGGGTATTGATATTATGGGACCCTTCCCTAGTTCTTGTTCCAATAAGTATATTCTTGTTGCGGTCGACTATGTCTCCAAATGGGTCGAAGCTGAGGCTTTACCAACTAATGATGCTCGGGTGGTTACTCGATTTTAAAAAAAAAGGATTTTCACTCGTTTTGGAACTCCTAGAGCAATCGTTAGTGACGGGGGCACCCATTTTTGTAACAAACAATTCGAGCACTTACTGAACAAGTACGGGGTACGGCATAAAATCTCAACCCCATATCATCCTCAAACGAGTGGTCAAGTGGAGGTGTCGAATCAGGAGATTAAACGCATTCTTGAAAAAACGGTTAACGCATCTAGAAAAGATTGGTCCCTTAAACTAGATGATGCCTTGTGGGCATATAGAACCGCGTTTAAAACTCCGATTGGCATGTCCCCATATCGCCTTGTCTTTGGAAAAGCATGTCACTTACCGGTTGAGCTCGAACATCGCGCTTTTTGGGCTATTAAATTTCTAAATTTTGATTCTAAACTCGTAGGTACCAAGCGATTACTCCAATTACACGAACTTGAGGAATGGCGCCATCAAGCGTATGAGAACGCCAAGCTTTACAAGGAGCGAACAAAAACATGGCATGATAAGCGTATTATTCCCCGAGAATTTCATGAAGGAGACAAGGTTTTACTATACAATTCTCGCCTTCGACTTTTTCCCGGGAAGCTCAAGTCAAAATGGTCGGGACCATTTGTTGTATCTCATGTGTATGCTTCTGGTGCCATTGAACTTATAACGGATAATGGACGAACCTTCATGACAAACTCCCAAAGGTTAAAGCATTACATTGGGATTGACGGGTCGAGGGATAAAGTGACCATTCCCCTCCAGGATCTTTAGCGATTCTTTATCTCAAGTCGAGCTACCGACTCTAAACTAGCGCTTCTTGGGAGGCAACCCAAGTTTGTAAGTTTTCTTTTCTTTTTGCTTTCGTTTTTGTTTTGTTTAGTTTGTTTCTTTTTATTGTGTTCAAGCATGCACTTTTGGCATGTATGTTTTTCTTATGCTTGATGGTTTAAAAAGTTGATGTGTTAGATATGATGCACATTTGGACCCCACCTTTAGAGATTCTTATTTTACTCGATAAGAGGAGAAACTTTGTAAGGATGCATTGGAAGCTTAAGGATGTTCTTCAATATCCTTGGTTGTAAGTGTTCTTTTACCTTTGTGTATGCATGTTGTAACAACATTGGGGACAATGTTGGATTTAAGTTTGGAGGTAGAAGAGTATCTATTTTGAATATTGAAAATGCAATCCTAATTTTTAACTTGAATTTGGGGAAAGTTTGTTTGATATCATGTTTATATGCTTCTTTGTTGAGAAAATCAAGCAAGAAAAATTTTTAGTCCTTCCAATTGATGCATTGAAATTGATTGACTTGGAAAAATGGCATGAATTCTTGAAATAATCTGAATTTAATGGAATATATATATCTTTGAAATTGCTCGTGGAGACCTTAGACTAGAATTGATTCTTTAGATGATTCACAATGCACTTAAATCGAAGGTAGAGGAGTTGAGAGGATAACCATCTTAAGACACTTAAGGAATTATTTCCAGAAATATTAACTTAGATTTCTCACAAGGTTATAAGTTGAGTAGTAATTTTATATGCTAACAATGAATTGAAAATGTTGAATTTTGGTATGACCAAAAGTGGTCAGGCTAATACGTACCGGAGGTGAAAAGTTTCATGCCTATATACTGTACTATTATGCTAATTTGAGTATGCTCAAGCCAAAAGAAGTGAATTGTTTAAAAGATCTAGTTTTATTTCGTGGCCTTTGATACTCGAGTGATTAAATCCTTAGGAGTGTCTCTACACTTAATGCCCCAAAACTATCTAGTTTGGGAGTCATTGGTCTAAAACTTGTTACATGGGTGTCATAGAAAGCCTAATGGAATAAAACATTGCACATGATCTAGCCTTAATGAAGTTTAATGGAAATTCCATATGAATTGAATGTTGAATATTTGAGATAATGAAATTTAAATGGCTATGAGATTTTCTATAATTCTTGTGCCTTGAGTTTGATCAAAAGTTGATAGATATGGGATTAATGTCCAAAATTTGGTAAGGATGCCTCTCGACTATAATACCCTAGATTTATTTTTCACTATACCCTAGGGAGTCGTTTCAAGTATTGGTGTCACATGAGTAAAAGTAGTTGATATGTATATATATATTTGTGAACTTTAAAAGGTTGATTTTATGCCATTCATCCTTGTTGATCATATTGAGATGTGTTGATTCGGTTGGGATTGAAAATTTGCTAGATTTTGTGGGTATATCTTATGCAAATCCTCACGAGACTATAACTCGTCCTTTGAGGTAACTCAAAGGTTTAAAGGCTTGTTGCACCCGCTAAGTGCAATCGTTTACTCCACGAAAGTGAGTTAGTTAGTGGTTTTGTTTTCTCTCATTGAATGATGTTGTTCTTGCCTTATAGCACTTATTGCTCGAGGTCGAGCAATTGATAAGTTTGGGGGTGTTGATAAGAGGTGTTTTTACGTGTTTTTAAGACCGTAATTCTTATGATTTGGATTCACTTATTGCTTAAATCATGTCACATTTGCATTTAATAGGTGTGTTAAGTGAATACAGGTAATAAATGAGAATACATGAAGAAAAGGGAAGAAAAACGATGTACAAAACAAGTTCAAGCATGTTTTTCAACACCTAGGCGGTTTATGCATCTCCTACCACATTCGAGCGATAATTCCGTACATTTCGAGACCGACTTAGACAAAGTTTCCTTCTACAAAGTTTTAGATGTATGTCTTGGCTTCAAATGGGAACTTGAAACATCCAAATCGGAGGTCTATAGAGATAATTGTGAAGGAAATACGATTGCTGCGCCGAACAGAGAAGTACATGTGCCAGGATACGCCCCAACACCCTCCTAGTCATGCCTAGGCATGGATAGTCCGAATGTTACTCCTTTTCAGTCTAAATTCCAGCATTATATGATGGGTAAGAATAACTTTTGGCCATAATTCAGCACATGTGTTGAGGGGTTGTCATAAGTGTGTTTCTTGGTAGATTTACTTTATGGGTGCCAAATCAGAAACAACCTCCATGTTGAAACGTAATTTAGGTATACTTAGCAACCGAATTGCACAAAATGTCCTTCTGGAAAGTTGTAGATCTATGTTTTATCGGAACATGGGGACCTGAATCATCCAATTTGGAGATCTGTGGAGAATTGTATGAGGAAAATACTAAGACTGCGCTGGAAAGCAAGAAAATGGCAGCATGCATGTGTTTTGTTGAAGTTTTCACATGGTTATGCTTGGTGGAATTCTTAAGGGCCGAAAGTTTAGCATTTTTTTAGCTGGTTGGAATCTTAAAATCCAAACTTTAAGCATCACCTTAGGTGGAATTCTCATTGGGGAACTTTAATGGGAATTCTTAATGCATACTTTAGTGGAATTTTGGCTATAAAAGGAAGGGGAACCCATACTCTTCATCATTCACTATCAATTTCAGATTCTTGGAGGAGAGGGGGGCAGCCCCTAATCTAATTTCTCCACCATTCATCACCATTCTTCATCACTCTTGGAGGGGAAAACTAGAGGAAGGAAAAGAGCTTGGGGATTGAAGGCTCAACTTCAAGATCCATCATCATTCACCATTTAGGGAGTTTTTAAGAGCTTTTCATTTCATTTATGTCTATGAATATTCCTCTTATGTCTTTTATGCTTTCAATTATGAACTAAATTCGTAAGACTAGGGTCATGTAAGGCCAAATTGTGATATATGCTTACAATAGATGATTGTTGAGGTTGTTCTTATATTGTTATGTGATGTGAATTGTGTTTTTGTCTATCTTGCATATACTTGATCACTATATGTTAGAATCTTATGCCTAGGTTAATATTTCGGGAGAAAATTGACTTAGGGTGCAAGAAATTCACATCATGACCCGCAACTAATGAGGAATTGCCCTAGACATAGGTAAAGATTCCCGGGTGAATTCGTTCGATTCAAATCGAGTGAACTCTAGTACATTAATGCATGTTTAGTGGTTAGATTTTTGGATAGGGATATTTGGGAAATCACGATCTAAGTATAGGAGTTTATACGCGAGACATCGGTTATTCTCTACCTTAGGAGTTTTCACCATAACAATATAAGAGTAATTCTACAACAAGAGCCTTTATAAGTATATTTGATCAATTTGGACCTAGAATGTGCCTTAGTCTCCCTTTATAATTGGTTTTAATTCGTTTGCATAACCTTGTTCTTATTGTACGCGTTTTTACATTTAAGTTACTTTTATTGTAGTTGTTTTTTTGTATAAAATCATAAACTAGAATTCAAGTCTCCGTGGTTCGACAACCCGGACTTTTCGTCCACACTTATTACTACACACGACTAGTGCACTTGCTATCATAGCACGTTAGCTTTTAGCGTGTCACTCCCCATTATTCGTCACCAGATTAAACAGTGTCTGCGTCAAGAGCTTCACAGATTATCCAGCTCATCTCTCTTGTTCAACGCTCAAGCGTCCACCAGTGGCAGTTCAGTCATTACAAGTTTGAATTTTTCTCCTAGCCACTGTGAAGACAATTTTAATTTGATGGTGAAGATTATGACTCCTCTACAACATTTCGACCGAATCTTCACTACAAATCTCAGAACTTGGAATGGCCCAGTCATCAATTCTTTTAGAGGATATCCTTTGCTCCCTTCTATCCGCAGAGAGGTACTCAACCATTATGAATATGTCCTCTCTTTGCTCGAAAGGAATCAGGGAATAGCTCAAGCTATATATCCTTATTTAGAAGAGTACTACGCTGCTTATGTGCCTGAAGCTCAGCGTACAAAGACTCTTCCGACTGACTGCTTGATAGGATTTTCAAGACAATACACTCCGGATTCTATCTTTTCCATCTGTCAAGCGCCTTCCAAGGTCTTTCCAAATCATGTGCTTGATATTCTTGGTCCAATGCACATCAGGACCATTGATAGTCCCCTCCGCACATTCATCTCTGGTACTTGTCTTTTAAGATCCAGATTGACAAAGCTTCTCGAAGCGTCGACCACCTCCCTTGCAGATTTAGCTTCTTTGAACTTCCAATTTGATGACTTTTGCCAAACAGAGTCAACACTTGAGGAAGCGCCTGCTAAAATAATTGAAGCGTCTACTTCCAAAGTCCCTAGTGTTCCAGCGTCTGCTGAAGAACAAGTTCAAGCGTCTCCACCAGAGGATATTCTTGGCGCTCAAGAACCTGTTGCTTAGGATCTCTCATATCAACCTCCCCTCGACTCTCTCAAACATACATCTCGATTCAAGCGATCGTCTCCTCAAGCAGTTCCTTCTAATGAGAGTCAGTCTTTCATCCATTTGCTCAAATCCGTTTTGGAGGATATTAGTGGCCATACAGCTCAAAATGAAGAATCCTTCCATTGGATTAAAGAAGATTTGGCAAAGATTGAGTCGCATGTTATGAGCGCCCAAATTGCTCATATGCGCAACTCGGCTCAAGCTACAGTTAGTGAGTGCCGACAGGTTTTTCAAAATATGCATGATGCAACTCACGCAAACCAATTGGCCATGATGGATGAATTAGACAAGCGCCTCGAGACCTTAGAGACATCTGTCAATGATTCTACCAGCGCCAAGCTACTTTTTCTACAGGAATGCTTTGACAAGCGTCTGGATGATCTTATAGACTCAATGTCTCAAATTGCTCATCAGGTAAGTTTACTTACATATCATTTCTTAAAATATAATGATGGCAATAAGGGGGAAGAGAAGAAGAAGGAAGGACAGAAGAAAGGCGAAAAAAGGAAAGCGTCTAGTTCAAGAGCTCAAGAACTCCCTCCTCTGCCTAAGCGTCAAGAGTTAACTCCTGCTCCTTCTGTACTTGGTTTCCCATCTTGGATACCTAAGGACCCTGCTGGAGCATCTAGTAGAACGCTAAGGGAAACTCCAAGAGCGTTATACCCAAATCTACCTATACCTACAAGAGCAAGGTTAGAGCAGTTCGACATACCTCTACAAAGAGCTTCAATTCCAGAACCAACTGATCCACGAGTTCTAGCTGACGAGAGGAAAATGTCTGACTTCGACCAAACTTTCAGAATTTGCTTAAGGTTTATAGGTATTGATCCTTCTGAATGGGACAAACATTTCATAGCTTTCAAAAAGAGACAAATGGAAGAGAATAAGTTCGTGATCAATAGTGATCATGAAGCAATGATGACTTTGGACAATAACTTAACTAAAGCAATCCGAGCTGAAATGCCAAGCCGATACAAAATCAAATCAATTCGTTAAAAGCATCATGTTTGCATTAACTATTTTCTTGTCTCTTGTAGATATTTCTTTTAGTTGTAAAAATGCTTGTAATCTCATTGATATATATATAAAATGCATTTTTCCAGTTGAAATATCTCGTTGAAGTGTAACTGTCTATCTAACTGAACTAACTTTTATCTTGGCTGTCTAACTCTTGAACTATAAAAGAGTATCAAGCACATGATTCGGAAAGACTTTGGAAGGCGCTTGATAGATGGAGAAGGTAGAATTCAGAGTGTATTGTCTTGAAAATCCTATCAAGCAGTCAGTCGGAAGAGTCTTTGTACACTGAGCTTCAGCCACATAAGCAGCGTAGTACTCTTCTAAATAAGGATATATAGCTTGAGCTATTCCCTGATTCCTTTTGAGCAAAGAGAGGACATAGTCATAATGGCTGAGTACCTCTCTGCGGATGGAGGGGAGCAAAGGATATCCTCTAAAAGAATTGATGACTGAGCCGTTCCAAGTTCTGAGATTTGTAGTGAAGATGCAGTCGAAATGTTGTAGAGGAGTCATAATCTTCACCATCAAATTAAAATTGTCTTCACAGTGGCTAGGAGCAAAGTTCAAACTTGTAATGACTGAACTGCCACTGGTGGACGCTTGAGCGTTGAACAAGAGAGATGATATGGATAATCTGTGAAGCTCTTGACGCAGACACTGTTCAATCTGGTGATGAATAATGGGAAGCTTTAGAACAGGTCCAACTCTCTGTTGACGCTTCAGCAGACAATACTTGGCGAACTGACGCTTCTTGTCATGCATGCCTATGCCAAACAAATGGGGAGCTTGAACTAACTCTGTGAAGGTATACTTGTTTCCAACATACGCTTCAACCCAATTGACTTCATTCATACAGTAGTCAGTTTGATAATTGGCATTCCAGACGCTAGCAAAATAAGTATCAGCTTCTGTCTGGATCATGTCTGTTAGAGATGTTAGACGCTCACCGGCATGAACTGCTTTGTTCTTCCATAGACGAAGTGGATTATTTAAACTTAGATTTTCATGACTATGGGCAATATGAGGGAAATGTGTGTAGCCTTCTCTATTCAAGATAGCCTCCGAAGGATTTAGAAAGCTTGGGCGATGAGGCTCATACACACCAATGTTGTAGTCCCTCAGAGCAAAACCAGTAGACTTGCTATGGCCGTGATCTAAGAAATAGCCTAGCTCTACATCACATAGCGGAGTTCTTCCTCCTTGACGGTTTTGCTGGAGAATGAGAGTTGAGGGTATATGATCAGGAGTGCGGCCATGCTGAATAGCAAGGTAATACTGTCTCTCAATCTCTGACGACTCATGGCTAAAGAGTGTGTTTTTAATATGAGTGTCAACTTTAATGAGTGTGGAAATCTCTTGCTCAGCAGCAACATATCTATCTTCGTTGTAGCCTACTGGAATAAAATCTTCTTGAAGGGCTGGGGGCATATAATTGATTGAGTGATCAATCGTCTTTAGACGATCCAGCTTAAAGAATTGCCTTGGTTGTGAAACGTCTTCATTAGAAATGGTCCTTCTGAGCGTGCCTCTGTTATAGCCTCTATTTGACTTTCAGACACAGATGGTAGCGGGACCCCTTCCGATGTAGGTTCCTCGGCATGTAATGCAACGCTTGTTGCAACATCTTTGGCAATGGCCACCACTGTTTCTTGATTTACATCTAGGTGGATGTCTGATGATGCTTCCGCAGCAACTGGAATTAAAGCTGTAGCACGAGAAATATCCTCTATAAGAGCAGGATCTTCTACAGATGTAGGAAAGGAAACGCTGTGGGAAGAAATAAACTTACCTTGAGAACTTATCTTATCTCGACAGCAGAATCTTGAGCGCTTGGCTCAACAGCAACTTGAGCACTTGGCTCAACTGTCTCAGGCTCTTCAGGAACAGGGGCAACTTGACGCTTGCGTGTCCTGGTACGCTTGAAAATCTTTTTCACGTTGACTCCTTTAACGATTTTCGACGCTTGGAGGAGTAGTAGCTGGCTCATCAAAATCTATCTGTTTAATGATTCCTTCCAGCTTCCTTCGCTTCAAAGATAACTTGTCCAGAGCATCTTCGTCAGTTTCCTCATCATCTAACTGAGGAGCAGGAGCAGGAGCAGTTTTGACTTTAGGCTTTCTTGGAGCCCTCTTCTTTGTAGTAGTCGGACGCTTCATGGCCTCCTGTTCAATTGGACACTCCGCTTATTCAACAGACGCTTCACGTACAATTTGACGCTCAGACAATGGTTTTGCAGCACCACCAACTTTGGGAGGGTTGAAAAGGTTTATTAAAATCCTTTTTCCCAAAAACTTGGTCTTATTCAGGGGAAGACCAGAGTAGTGGACACAATCTGATCTGTACAGAAGGTCACTCAAGACAAGTCCATAGGGCTTGTTAGGAGTGGTCAAACAATCCCTAAATCTCCCAAAGATATATTGACTCCAGTTGATCTTGATGGAGAGGAGTATAGTGGTCATCATCTGAAATTGGGTTGGGTTGACCTTGTCAAACGTTCCCACTCTGCATTCAACAATCTTGCTGCAGAAATTAGCCAATAACCGGTACTCAGATACCAAATCTTTCTTTTCGAAGTACTGAGTGTAGGATACTCCATCATAAGCCCGCATGACCGACCATACTTCTTTCATTTGTGCCAGAGTGACACTATCCAGCGAGTCACCTTCATTTGGAAGACTAAAGTTCTAAGCAATGGAGTCAGCAGATAGCACGAACTCCTTTGCTGGCTGTTTCTTGGACAAAGGGATCAGGCAAGAAATAGACTTTTGGTCTTAGGAGAGTTTTGCTGTTCTCCAAAACGTATCAACCTCTGTGGGAAAGTAATATGAATACTTAGTCAAGAAAGTCTTGAGCCCTGCCTTGATAACCATATCCATCATATCATGCGAGTTAATCTGGGGCTGCTCGTACAAGAATTTCCAATCAACAATAGGGCCTTTAGTGACCTTGACGACTGCCTCAATGGTAGAAGATATAGCTTCTTTGGTGCCATTGGAGATTTAGAGGAATGAACTGAGATTTTCTTTCGCTTTGATAGAGAGAGAGAGTTGCAGAAGTTTTTTTTTTTTTTTTGAGTAATGGTGAATAACTTCATATGCAAAAAGAATTTTAACTGAATCAGTAAAGAAATTTTGAAAAATGTGTTCTCTCTTCCTTTCAAGATTTAGACACGTGTAAAGTTATTTTAATCTCAGCCACAGACTGAAATACGGACGCGAATTTTAAGTAAAAGAGGGAAGTTACAGGAGGTAACTGCCGTATATAAAGTTTAACATCCGAATAAAAAAATTTAAAAACGTTTGGGATTTTCCGAGAGTAGTACACGCGCCTTGTGATACATTAACACTTTCACAGACACGTGCTCTTTCTGAATTATCATTTTGAAAAGTTTTTGATTACCCGCCAGTTTGATGTGATAGAGACGTGCAGATAGAGTACAATATAGACTATTGAGTCTATCTACTTTATCAAGAAGCGTGTAAAATTTATGCATGAATTTTATAAAGGTTTTAATGTTAAAGTATTGAATGGAATTGGTTCAATGGTTAGTACGTATAACGCTTGATATTATAAAATTGTTTTGAACTTTTTGGAGAATGAGGCGCTTGGAATTTTAAAGTCTTTTTATGTTTGAGCGTCCAATAATTTATGCATAAATAATGCCGAGCGTTGATGATCATGCATATGATAAAATCTTGATCATTGACGCTTGCATATTTGTTTCAAGTATACTTTTGAGGTTCCCCCTATATCTTGTAACAATTTCAAAATTATTTTGACATAAATGAGGTGGATTCCCCCTAAATTATATATCTAATAAAGTATGATGCGTAGTGACTAAGCATTTAAATCGATCATACCTAATTCACTTCTCAAAGTGAGAAAACGTTGTTCATTTAGCGCTTTGGTAAAGATATCTGCTAATTGTTTGTCAGTTCCAATAAAATGCATGGAGATGTCTTTCTTTTGAACATGGTCACGAAGAAAATGGTACCTAATGTCAATATGCTTGGTTCTGGAATGAATAACAGGGTTTTGTGTCATGGCTAGGGCGCTTTGGTTATCACAATGAATAGGGCCTAGGATTATTCCATAATCTCTAAGTTGTTGCCTCATCCATAACACTTGTGCACAACAACTTCCTGCAGCTACATACTCGGCTTCGGCTGTGGAGGTAGTTATGGACTGTTGTTTCTTACTATGCCATGAAACTAACCTATCACCTAGAAATTGACATGTACCACTAGTACTCTTACGATCTATTTTGCAACCTATAAAATCTGCGTCTGAGTAACCAATTAGTTCAAAAGGAGAGTCCCTTGGATACCACAACCCAACGTGTTGTGTGCCTTTTAGGTATTTAAGGATTCTTTTGACATCAATTAAGTGTGATTCCTTTGGATCAGCTTGAAATCGTGCACACATGCATACCGAAAACATAATATCGGGTCTACTAGCAGTAGGATAAAGTAGTGATCCAATGATACCTCTATAATTAGTAATATCAACCTTCTTCCCACTTTCATCTTTATCTAACTTAAGCGTTTGGCTCATTGAAATTTTTGAAGATGATGCATTTTCCATACCAAATTTCTTTATCATATCCCGTGTATATTTAGCTTGGTTTATAAATATGCCACTAGGAGTTGTTTAACTTGTAATCCTAAGAAGAAAGTTAATTCACCCATCATGCTCATTTCAAATTTTTCTTGCATCATTTTCGAAAATCTCTCACATAGACGCTTATTAGTAGAACCAAATATAATATCATCAACATAAATTTGGACTAAGAGAGTATCTTCGTCACTGGTAATTTTAAATAATGTTGTATCAACACTGCCTTTTGAAAATCCTTTACCAATAAGGAAGATAGAGAGAGTGTCATACCATGCTCGGGGTGCTTGCTTAAGCCCATAAAGTGCTTTGTCTAGCTTATAAACCATACCCTTATCATGGTTGTTCATGAATCCTGGTGGTTGCTCCACATACACTTCTTCTTGGATTTTACCATTCAGAAAAGCGCTCTTCACGTCCATTTGATATACCACGAATTTATTGAACGCGGCAAACGCTAGAAACATTCGGATTTCTTCAAGACGTGCGACAGGAGCGTATGTCTCATCGAAGTCAATACCCTCTTCTTGGCAGTATCCTTGAGCTACGAGTCTGGCCTTGTTCCTTATTACAATGCCATTTTCATCCATCTTGTTTCTGTAAACCCATCTAGTCCCAATAACTCCTTGATGAGTTGGCCTTGGTACTAGTGTCCAAACTTTATTTCTTTCAAATTGATTTAGCTCTTCTTGCATGGCTTCAATCCAACTTGGGTCGCTTAGCGCTTCATCCACTTTCTTAGGTTCCATTTGAGATAGAAAGCTAGCATACATGGCCTCATTAAATGTAGCGGCTCTAGTCCTAACAGGCGCTTCAATATCTCCAATGATCTGCTCAGGTGGATGATTCCGTAGCCATAATCGATCTGGTTGGAAAGGGTTAAGAGGTTGAACAGGCGCTTGACTATCATAGGCTTGAATATCCTCTTGCGTAGGCGCTTCAAATTCAGAGTTCCTTGTTTGCTCTTGATGATCATTCTCTTCATGATCATCAGCATATCTTGCAATGTTATCTAGAGAATCTTTACGAGTAGTCTTAGGAGGCGGGACTGAGACCTCATCATCATCATCAGTATCTTCATCAATGATAATTTTAGACGCTTGATGACATAGATCTACAACTCCTACATTATTCACATTAACCTTACTCGGTTCTTGGTTAGCATCATCAAAAACTACATGAATGGATTCCTCAACCTTTGACTTGATCTTATTGAGGATTCGGAAGCTCTTTCCATTCTTGGCATAGCCTAGAAAAATTTCCCCTTCTGCTTTAGGATCAAATGTCTTTAGGCTTTGGGATCCATTATTATGGATAAAGCATTTTGAACCAAAGACGTGAAAATATGAAACATTTGGCTTACGTCCCTTCCATAGTTCATATGGAGTTTTTCCATGTTGTTTATTGATCATGCAGCGATTCTGCGTGTGGCATGCAGTGTTGATCGCTTCGGCCCAAAAACGAGGAGCAAGCTTGGACTCTGCTAACATCGTCCTGGAAGCTTCCTTGAGCGTTCGGTTCCGGCACTTAGCAATACCATTTTGTTGGGGAGTTCTGGGAGCTGAATACTCATGATGTATTCCATTCTCTGCACAAAACTTCTCAACAATATTGTTAGTAAACTCAGTTCCGCGATCACTTCTTATTCTTGCAACCTTAAGATTTTTCAATGTTTGAAGTTGCCCAATAAGCGTTGTCATCTTGTCAAATGTTTCATCTTTGGATGAAAGAAATTCCACCCAAGTAAATCGAGAGAAATCATCTACTATTACTAACGTATACTTTTTACCGCTCACACTGACTGTTTGAACGGGTCCAAACAAATCCCTGTGAAGTAGTTCAAGTATTCTGGATGTATATAGGTGAGGTTTTCTCTTGAAAGATGATTTTACTTGCTTACCCATTTGACAAGCATCACAAAGGCGATCCTTGTGAAAAGGTCCATTTGGTAATCCCTCTACAAGATTTTGACTTATAAGCTGAGAGATAGTTTTGACGTTGAAGTGATTCATTTTTCTATGCCACAACCAACCCGTTTTAGATTCATTTTTAGTAACAAAGCATGTTGGGTTGTTATCAATTGTTGAATCCCAGTCTACTAAATATACGTTATTTTTTCTTTTACCTTTCAATTTAGTAGACTTAGTCTTAACATCATTTATATAGCAACGGTCACTTGAGAACATGACATCAAAGCCTTTATCACAGAATTGACTTATGCTTAATAAATTGTGCTTTAGACCTTCAACATAATAAACATCACTTATCATGATGTTCCCACTATGTACAGTACCTATACCTTTGGAGTTGTCACCAAATACAACCTGAGGACCATTGGTAGCTCGATAGTTGGCTAGAAGGTCTTTGGAACCCGTCATGTGCCTTGACGATCCACTATCGAAGTACCAAACAGATGTATTGGCTTTAGCTCTAGATACCTGCAATCAAAAGGGAAATTCTATTTCTGTTTAGGTACCCATTGTGGCTTGGGTCCTTTCTCATTAGCAGCATTGTTAGTTTGAACTATAATTTTAGGAATCCATATTTGCCGAGTCTTCATTTTAGGAATACGGGCCTTCTTGGGTTTCACATTGTGTTGTGTGTGCTTTTTGGGTGTGTAGTGATATCCTCGATTATAGTTGTAATCATAATTATAGCCATAATCATAATTATCATTGTATTGATAATATGATCTTGATTGTCTTGGATATTGACGCTTGTATTTCCTTGGCAATGGCTTGGGTTGCACTTTTGGTGTTGGATGCTTGGCGTTTGATTCACAGTGATCAGACTTATCTTTGGTCTTTTGAGAGTTTGGATGAGCCCGTCTTTGTGAATCGTTTGCCTTGGCCTTACCCCTGCCTGAGTCAGGCTTGACTTTCTCATTTGGCCTCGTACCATTGTCGTTCGGTTCATTTAGCTTTTGACTATTTGAACCTTTCTCAACAAAGATAACACCCTTCACTTTGTTGTTTGCCGTAACGTTAGATTTATTAGGTTGTTTACTGAATTTATTATATCCTAAACCGGTCCTTTCACCAAATAATCTAGTTACTTCAGTCACATTATCCAGCTTTCTAGATGCTTTTGATAATGATGAGACGAGCTGCTCTGATTTAGCAAGTTTAGCAATCAAATCAGCTTCTCTCTTGACTATTATATCAAGATCACTTTTCAATTGGATAATTTCACTCTCAAGCGATTGAATCTTCTCAATGCATTGTTGCTAAACTTGCAATTCTGTTTTGAGCATTACTTTATCACTTTTGAGCGATGAAATAATAGTGAAGTGATTTTGATATATTTTGGCAGACTCTTGACATTCATTATAATATTCTTTCACTTTGTCAAGTAGTTCATCCTAAGAGAGAGGAGTAGATAATTCGTTGATTACCTCAGGGGATGCTTCATCATCTCTGGCCATGAGACAAATGAGCGTTGAGTCATTTATGGGTTCATCATCATCACTACTCTCTTCTGATGATTCCACATCTTCAGGTGCGGAGACTGGTTCTGATTCTGCTAGCAAACCTTGTTGACGAAAGTTGCTCCTGAATTGGTTTCTATCCACGTAATCTTGCCTTGTGGGCTTTGTTACGTTTGGATAAGGGCAATTTACCTGATAGTGCCCTGGTTTCCTGCAATTATAACAAAGATTAGTTTTCATCTTTTGTTCATTTGTTAACCTTGCATTGTGCGGTTTTGACATCACTGGAGCTGTGAGATTTTGATTGGACGCTTGTTACTGAACAGACGCTTGGGGTAAAGGAATGGTATATTGAGGCACTTGAAACTGTTGTTGCATTGGAGAAGGCGCTTGATATGAACTTTGTCCGTAGTTATTGAAACCTTTTCCTTTCTTTTCGTATTTTAAGAATTTTCTGAACCTATTTAACAAGGCCAACTCCTCTTCCTCATTGATTTCTGAATTCTTTCCTTTATTACCCAATTTACCCTTGGTTGATGCAATAAACGCTCCTGATTCAATCACTGGACTACTCACAACATCACTAGCTAAATTCAACTCAAATTCAAATGCTTTGGGCTCTGAAAAGGCATCTTCTGGAGTTAGGAGATCTAACATATTTGATTCTCTCATGGAAGTTGTCTTCATCAAGAATTTACTTGGTAAGCTTTTGAAAATTTTTACTATCATTTCCCGATTTTGTAAATCCATTCCCAACAATGTGAGTTCTGTAACCAAAGCTGTGAACCTGATGTCCAATTGTTCTAAGGTTTCATTTGGCAACATCTTGAATCCATTAAACTTTTCTTTGGCAATGGAAAACTTGTTTTCCTTAATCTGTGCTGAACCACCACAAATTGTAGCCAATTTATCCCATATTTCTTTAGTGGTTTTGCATGACTTAATTTTGTTGAAAAGATTGTCATTATCACCAATAGCTGTATATAGAGCGTTATAACCAACATTATCCAAATTTGCTCTTCGACGCTCATCTGGAGACCATTCTTGTTTTGGTTTTTCAACGTAACCATCTGGAGTTTCTTCCGTCGCTCCAGGCGCTCTAGTGACAACTTTGTATATTTTGATTGGCCCATCTGAAATAATATCACACATGTCATCATCACATGAACATAGATATGTAAATGATTTGAATTTCCATGTGTCAAAATTTGATTCGGTCAGCTTGGGAACTTTAGCAAATGTCATATTTAAAACTTAAAGTAACTAGGTTTTGAAAGAGGATCTAAACAAGCAGCTACGCTTGGAAATTTTAAAAAATTCAGCTTTAACCGCTCTGATACCACTTGTTGGTCCCAAGTGGCATACGAAAGGGTCTAGAAGAGGGGGGTTGAATAGACCCTGAAGTCTTTTTTGACTTTAAAAAGTTTCGTATTAAACAGGTGTATTTAGACGCTTGCGATAACAGACGCTTGACTGAAGCGTCTACTTTGAAACTTAGGCGCTTGGTGAAGCGTCTCTTTTGAAGACTTGATTTTCTAGAAAGTTAACTTAGACTTCAAGATTTGAATACTATAACCAAGTAGGTTTAAGTGTTCACTTCTTTTGATCAGTGTTAGCACAGCGGAATTGATTTTATAGTCTTCGCCCCTTTTCACTTGAACAGTACTTAGTTGCTTAGCTTTTGATTTTGTTTTACTTAATCAGTTTATGCAATGAGATGATAAAAGGAAATTGACTGTAAAGTAAATGACACAAAATTTGTAAGGTTCGTTGGGTGGTGTAATCCCAACTACGTCCTTCTTCTCCTTGAACACTTGGAGGCAATCCACTAAGATGATTCTCAAAGAATCACACAGAATCTTCTACAAATTAGGGAGAGATGGATGTTAAGGACTTGAGCTCCTTGATCACACAGATTTCTGATACAAATCACTTCAATCCCTTGCTTCTTTCACCCAGAAATATTGCAAGTATCCTACTTCGAATTCAGACAAATCGCGAGGCTAGGATAGGGGTTTGTCTAGAGGTTTGTTTAATTTTGATGAAGTTCAAACAACTTGGGAATATCTCAGTAGTAGTGTAGGTTTCTTTGAAAAGAATATTTGAGATATTGTTTAACTGTCTTAGGAGTTTGAAGAAAAACGAAGGAATGTTTTCTTTGAATCTTCTGGTTTTTCTGAGATTGTAAGAAAATGAGAGTTCAATCCAACAGCAATTCGGCTTGATAAAAATGTTCTCTCTATCGTGTGTTGGCTTGTTGTTGAAATCTTATTTATAGGCATACTTGGAAAAGGGTGTCCGTTTGACCTATGCACGAGCGTGTGTCTCTTACTTCCGCGAGTGAACAACTTTTGTCCTTTTTCCTGAAAATCTGCTGCACAAGAGTTGGTGCTACAGTCTTAAAAAGTTGACAGTCAATAAGGGTGGCTTCTCCATACGTCCGAAAGTGCTTATCACATTTAATGCTCTTATCAGCATTTAATGCATTTTGAAATAAATGCCCGTTAGCACTTAATGCACTGAGAATAATTGCATTAATACTCCTTCTGGACTTAGAAATAAATTCAGGTAAAATAAGCCTTTGATAGATGCTCAATCAACCTTGATTTACTCCTGTCCTTAGATTAACGCTTGATGTAGCTTGAACAAAACTGGACACTTAGAAATCTTCATCTTCATTCAGACTTGAGACGCTTGAGTCTTCAGACTTTACTTCTGATGAACTCACTCAGAATAAATTAGACGCTTAGTCTAAGATTTTTTAGCCTACCAATCTAGAGTAAAAACAAAGCAAAGCCTATATAGCCTATTACAAATTTAACGCTTGAAACTTATACAAGTTTTTCAAGTAAACTTAAACTGACATATTTTGGGGTTTAACAAATAATCCTCATTGTCATCATCATAACATCTAACATGAAATTCCTAACAATCAAAGCTATCGGCCAAAACTCTGGCAAGAAATTCTCGAGCTTCATCTTCAAACCAGACATTAATTAGATTGGGTTATTCTCTGAACATTTCTCCCTTTCCTTTCCTTTCCTTTCCATAAACTGAGGGGTTTTGGTGAAGACTTATTAGCTACTGAATGGACGACTCTCGGCAGGGCAGAATAACCCATTTGATTCAACTATTCTTCATCGGGTTCTTCTCCTAATCGCCCATGTGACGATTTTTGATTTGAACGTGAGTGCGGCGTAATGGATAGTTACGTTCAAAACTGCGGCCGACTTCCTGATAGTGGTTGCTTTTAAACTCTTCCAAATCGCTGAGAGGAGTCTCTAGATACTCAAGACGAGCAATGATCTCCTTTTTGGACTTAAGGCCTGTTGTGGCTAGCTTCTCAAAAATATCTAATTTTTGAGCGTCTGAAAAAGCAGGATTGTGGAGAGATGTTTGAAATTTAAGCTCCATACCAATCATCTGTGAAGGGTCTTTTTTCTCTAGGCATAGTAGTACTCTAGGGTCTCGTCGTAGCCTTTTGGAAAAAAATTCACCGCAGGAGGAGGAGGACTAGTTGGAGTGGGGACAATCCGGACCACTTCTATCGACCACTCAACATCTAAAGTCGCTTCCCAGTCGGAGAGATCTCAACATCCAAGAGGACCGTTTCCATTTCTTTAGCGATTTCCACCACTGTTGACATATCAACATCCAACTCTACGGCCAGCTCAGGAGGAGGAGGTCCATCAACTTCTGGCACACTTTGAGCTGATACATGCAAGCATTTGAGAAAAAAAGAAAATTTCTACTAAGTAGAGATTTGAGATATAAAAGACAGAAACGTTTACCCTGAGGACTATTTTCGACTATGTCAGTCACTTGATCTTTAGAAACACTTGGTTCCATAGCCTTAGGATCCAAAACTTCTTCATCATCTTCTAGATTGAGGAAAAAAGTGAGGGGATCAGCACGAATTGGAATATTACATGCATCTAAGGTATTCAGTACATACTGAATATTAGATTCTCTTCGAGCTTAAAGAAGATTTATCCTAGCATTAAAGAAAATAATAAACAAGGAAAGGATAATGTACATTGTTTATGACAAGTACTTAACCTGATCGCTAGCCAAATCCTTTGAAAGAAGATTAGCTTTAGGCTCTAAAACTGGTTCAGAAGGAATAAGAAGAGGTTCAATTGCTAGTTCCTTAAGCGCTAGCCCTGTTAGAGTGCTTGTTGAGCCCTTTGGAGTAGACTACGGCGTAGGCACTTCTACTTCTTCTTCTGTCTCCAGGGACACATTAATCGCTAGAGGAGGAGAAAGGGTTTTTGGAGGAGGAAAGGGAGATTTCTTCTTCTTCTTCCTCTCCTTCTTTTGCTTCTTCGCTGACTTAGAGGGCTCAGTGATCTTCAACATAATTTTTCTTTTTGGTCGCTTGACCACCACTTCTTCTAGTTCATCTGATGAGGAAGTCTCTTGCTCCTCATCATCACCATGAAATTTGCCTTCAGCAAGGCCTTCAACAAGCAGTCGCTTACGCTCCTCTTTGGAAACCACTGCACCACCCACTCGCTTTGGGTTGACCAATTCTCCAATCATCGTTTTCCAATAGAAATTTATTGCTGGCACATTGGATCCTTTCGATGTAACGAATCCACTAGCGCTAAGAATAAAACTAAGCAAAATCCCATATGGCTTAGGATTCACCAATTTTTGCATCGGTGCCATAAACCGATTGAAACGTACAAGGCCCAGTTGACCTTCGGCTTGGTCAAAATGGCGATCATCATCTTGTTCTAGATTATAGAGACTATCAAATGAACCTTTACGATAGTCGATCATTTTTGCACAAATATCAACCAGAATGACATATTTGCCTTTCATGTCATTCTTCTTGAAGTTTAATTTGTACGAGGCATCAACGTCGTCTTGCCAAACTTGTTCCCATACTTTGGTAGCAGCACCCATGGCAATTTCTTCAAATTCACACCTAGAAGTGGGTAGTTTCAGTAAATCAGCAAGCAGTTGTGAAGAAAGCACAAATGAGGTTTCAACAGAACAAAAAGAGCAAGCAATAGAGTTGCCACCATCAGAAATAGCAGCATGCTCAAAAACGTGTTTAACTTCAACCTCGTGAATCAGGGAATGAGAGGTGAGAAGGCTTCTTAAATCGAATTCTTCAATGAGAGGAAGAATTTGTCTCATTGGGAAGTTTTGATTCTCAAAGAGATATTTTCAGTTACGTAGGAAACCAGCATTAAAACCCATGGTCTTTTCAGTTTTGCAGGATTTTTTGGCATCGGACTTGGAAGACTTTGGTGGCTCAATTGATGAAAATGATAAGCTTTTTGAGGAGGAAGAAGAAAGCTTTTTGCCTTAGATGATTTTTACAGAAAGGATAATATGAGAGTGATAAAGTTTTTCTGTAAAAATTTGAAGGGTTTAAATAGATGGCAAAAAGTAATCCTCAATTGTTTTGATAAATGCCACGTGTGAATGCAGTTAATCAAAATGAAAAACATTGAATTTGGGTTGTTTAATCATAAAGATGGATGTAAAAGGTATGAAAAATTAGGATAACTGCTGTAAATATAAAATTTGGAGTCCGCAGTTACTTTTCAAAAACTTTTGAGATTTTTAAAAATATTCAGCGTGAATTGTACGCGTCTGTTGGTACACTGACACGTACCCAGGCAAGTACAAATACTGAACCACCTATTTTGAGATATGTATTATTAACCGTCAGTTTGATTTGATAGGAACATGTGGGCAATTGTCAAATCCTATCTTTTGCACTTATCCACACGCTACCTTAAGCGATGAAAACAATGCATGAATTTCAGAAAGTTACTTAGTGTTAAAGTGAGAATATTCTTAACACTAAAATCTTATTTTAATAAAGAACATTTAATCGCTGTTGAGAAATAGTACTTTTATTTTATTAGCGATCAAATTGTCATGCCTAAAGATAAACGCTAATGATCAATGCATAAAGTTTTCAAAGTCATTTTTGATCATTTGTCACTTACTAATTGGAATAAGTACAATTTTAAAGTTTTCCCTAAATTTGATAACTCATTTCAATTTTAAAAATGCTTTAGGCATTATAATAGAGTGGATTTCCCCTAAATTATATGCTTATAAAAATATGATGCTTTATGATTAAGCGTTAAATCAATCATACCTAATTCACTTCTCAAAGTGAGAAAACGTTGTTCATTGAGCGCTTTGATAAAGATATCAGCTAATTGTTTGTCAGTTCCAATGAAATGCATGGAGATATCTTTCTTTTGAACATGTCACGCAAGAAATGGTAGCGAATGTCAATGTGTTTAGTTTAAGAATGAAGGACTGGATTTTGGGTCATAGCTAAAGCGCCTTGGTTATCACAATGAATTGAGTTGGGACTTAAGATGATTCCATAATCTCTAAGTTGTTGCCTCATCCAAAGGATTTGTGCACAACAGCTTCCAGCAGCTACATACTCGGCTTCAGCAGTTGAAGTCGCTATGGATTGTTGTTTCTTACTATGCCACAAAACCAATCTGTCACCTAGAAATTGACATGTACCACTAGTACTTTTTCTATCTACTTTGCATCCTGCAAAATTCGCGTCTAAATAACCAATTAGTTCAAAAGAAGAGTCACTTGGATCCCACGAGCTAAAATTTTGTGTGCCTTTTAGGTATTTAAGGATTCTCTTGGCTGCAATTAAGTGTGACTCTATAGGATCAGCTTGAAAGTGTGCACACATGCATACCAAAAATATAATATCAGGTCTACTAGCGGTAAGATAAAAAAGTGATCCAATGATACCTCTATAATTAGTGATATCAATTTTCTTCCTACTTTCGTCTTTATCTAAATTAAGCATTTGGCTCATTGAAATTTTTGAAGATGATGCATTTTTCATACCAAATTTCTTAATCATATATTTTCTATATTTAGCTTGGTTTATAAATATGCCATTAAGGAGTTGTTCAACTTGTAATCCTAAGAAGAAAGTCCATTCACCCATCATGCTCATTTCAAATTGATCTTGCATCATTTTTGAAAATTTCTCACACAATCGCTTATTAGTAGATCCGAAAATAATATCATCAACATAAATTTGGATTAAGAGAATATCTTCATTATGGGTAATTTTAAATAACGTTGTCTCAATGCTGCCTTTTGAAAAGCTTTTACCTATAAGGAAGATAGATAGAGTGTCATACCATGCTCTTGGTGCTTGCTTAAGAACATAAGTGCCTTATCCAATTTGTAGACCATACTTTTGCCATGGTTGTTGATGAATCCTGGAGGTTGCTCTACATATACCTCTTCTTAGAGTTTACCATTCAGGAAAGCACTCTTCACATCCATTTGATACTCTGTGAATTTTTTGAATGCGGCAAATGCTAGGAATATCCGAATCTCTTTAAGACGGGCTACTGGGGCATACGTTTCATAAAAGTCAATACTCTTTTCTTGAAAATAACCCTAAGCGACTAATATGACTTTGGTTTCTTATAACAATACCATATTCATCCACTTTGTTCCTAAAAACCCATCTAGACCCAATGACTCCTTGGTGAGTTGGTCTGGGAACTAGCGTCCAAACCTTACTACGCTCAAATTGGTTAAGCTCTTCTTGCATCGCTTCTACCCAACTTGAATCACTAAGTGCTTCATCCACTTTCTTTGATTCCATTTGAGATAGAAAATTTGCGAAAATGCTCATTAAATGTAGCGGCCTTAGTCCTTACAAGTGCTCTAATATCTCTAATTACTAGTTCTGGTGGATGGTCTCTAAGCCATTTTTGATTTGGTTGGAACGGGTTGAGATAATATTGATCATCAATCGCTTGACCCTCATTTGTCTCTTGCGCAGTCACTTCATCATTCATAGTTCCAATTTGCTCTTGATGATCATTCTCTTCATGATCATCAGCATTTCTTGCAATATCATCATTGATAACCTCACGAGTAACCTTAGAATTGCACACAAAGATCTCATCATCCTCATCATCATCACTATCATTACCAAGATTGATTTGTGACGCTTGTTGGGAAAGATCTTTAACTCCTATACCTTACTCGGTTCTTGGTTAGCATCATCAAACACAACATGAATGGATTCCTCAACCTTCGATTTGATCTTATTTAGGATACGAAAACTCTTTCCATTTTTGGCACAGCCTAGAAAGATTCCCTCATCTGCTTTAGGATCAAATGTCTTTAGATTGTGAGATCCATTGTTACGAATGAAACATATTGTACCAAATACATGAAAATACAAAACGTTAGGCTTATGTCCCTTCCATAACTCATATGGAGTCTTTTCATGTTGTTTGTTGATCATACACCGGTTCTGATTGTAGCAAGTGGTATTGATTGCTTCGGGCCAAAACCTTTGAGGCAGTTTGGTCTCAACTAACATTGTCCTAAGGGCTTCTTTAAGCATTCTGTTCCGTCGCTCGGTTACTCCATTCTGTTGAGGTGTTCTAGGTGCAGAATACTCCTGGAGTATCCCAAAGTCTGTACAAAACTTCTCAACAATATGGTTAGTAAATTCAGTTCCTCTATCTCTTCTAATTCTTGTCACTTTAGATCTTTTGAACTTTGTCATTAACGAATTAGGGCTGTGAGCTTAACACTAGTTTCATCTTTGGGTGCTAAAAATTCTATCCATGTATAGCGTGAGAAATCATCAACTATCACTAGCGAATACTTTTTACCACTAACACTCATTATTTGAATAGGACCAAACAAATCCAAGGGCAATAATTTAGGAATTCTAGAAGTAGATAGATAAGTTTTCTTCTTAAAAGATGATTTAACGTGTTTACCCATTTGACATGCATCACATAAGCGATTTTTTTGAAAGAAACCCTTAGGTAACCCCTCTATAAGATTTAGCAATATTAACTGAGAGATTGCCTTAAAGTTGAGGTGGTTCATTTTTCTATGCCATAACCAACCTAAATCATTTTGATTCTTAACAACAAAGCATGTAGGGTTGTTATCGCTTGTTGAACCCCAATCTACCAAATAAACATTATGTGTTCTTTTTCCTTTCAATTTAGTAGATCCAATTTTAGCGTTGTTAATATAACAAAAGTCACTAGAAAATTTAACTTCAAAGTCTTTATCACAAAATTGACTAATGCGCAATAAATTATGCTTAAGATCCTCAAGATAATATACGTCACTTATCATGACGTTCCCCCTATGCATGATACTTATACCTTTGGATTTATCACCGAATATAACTTGAGGACCATTGGTTGCACGATAGTTGATCAAAAGATCCTTTAAACTTGTCATGTGGTTTGACGACCCATTATCGATGTACCAAATTGATGTATTGGTGTTGGCTCTAGGTACCTACATTTAAAGGGCAGTTCTAATTTTTTGTAGGTACCTATTTGGACTTGCGTCCTTCAATATTAGTAGCGTTAGTCAGAAATAAAAATTTTGGAACCCATATTTGCTTTGTCTTAATTACGGGATGACTGGCCTTTCCGGGTTTCGGTTTGTGTTGTGTGTGCTTCTTAGGTATATAATAATATCCTTGATCATAATAATAATCATAGTCATAATCATAATCATAATCATAATCATAATCATCATAGTATCGATAATATGATATAGATCTCTGAGGATATTGACATTAGTATTTCCTCGACATTGATTATGACTGGCAGTGATTATGATTGATGCTTTTGGCAATTGGCGCTTAGTGTTTGATTCACTTGTGGAAGGTTTTTCCTTAGCCTTTTGAGCGTTTGGATAGACCTTCTTTTATGAATCATTCACTTTCGTATTCTCCTTATTGCCTGAGTTGGCTTTGACCTTTTCATTTGGCCTCTTACCATTGTCTCTTGGTTCATTCAGTTTGACTGTTTGAACTTTTCTCAATAAAGGCTACACCTTTTCCTTTGTTGGTTGCCGTAACCTTAGATGTTTTTGATTTATGACCAAATTTATCACAACTCAAACCCGTTTTTTCTCCAAAAAGTTTGGTTGCCTCAGTCACATTATCCAACTTTCTTGAAGCTTTTGATAATGATGAGATAAGTTGTTCTGATTTGGCAAGTTTAGCGATTAGCTCAGCTTCTCTCTTGACTATCATATCAAGATCAATTTTCAACTGAGTAATCTCTGCCTCAAGCTATTTGCTTTTCTCAATGCATTGCTGCAGAACTAACAATTCAGCTTTGAGCATCACATTATCATTTTCAATCACTGAGATCTCATCAGTGTGTTCTTGATATAGTCTGACGGTACCTTGACAATCTTTATAATATTCATTAACTTTTTCAAGTAATTCTTCATAAGAAAGAGGATGAGATAATTCAATGGATACCTCAAATAGTGTGTCATCAGATGCTTCTTCATCTCTCGCCATGAGATAAATTAATGCTGAGTCACTAGATGGCTCATCCTCTCGCCATGAGACAAATTAACGCTGAGTCACTAGATGGCTCATCATCGCTGCTTTCATCTGAAGATTCCAAATCCTATTCAGGTACGGAGAATGGTTCAGATTCTGCTAGAAAACCTTGTTGGCCAAGGTTGCTCCTTAAGTAGTTTCTATCCGCATGATCTTGCTTTGTAGGCTTAGATACATTTGGATAAGGGCAATTTACCTGGTAGTGCCCTGGTTTTCTACAATTGTAACAAAGATTAGCTCTCATTTTTGTTCTGTTGTTAACCTTTTCGAAACTACTGGCGCTGAGAGATTCTGATTTGGATTTGGAGATAAAGTCGCTTGATATTGAACTGGCGCTAGAGGCTGAGGTACAGAATACACTGGCGCTTGATACTGAGGCGTTGGCGCAGGGGGAGGGGTTTGAAATCAGGTCTGTCCATTAGGATTTCTCTATTAATATATGAGAAATTTCTTGAATTTTTTGACCAGTAAAGTCATTTCTTTTTCCTCATTTGATTCTATCTCTTTTACGTCACTAACTGCTTTTCCCTTACTTTGTAGTTGTAATTAAAGCATGTCTCAGTCGCTGAAGTTGATGTAACGATGACTTCACCCAATTCAAACTCAAAAGCTCTTAGCTCTGAAAACACATATTCTAGAGTTATAATATCCAACATTTAAGATTCTCTCATTGATATAGTCTTTATCAAATACTTACTTGTAAGACTTCTAAAAATCTTATTGACCATTTTCTTGTTGGTCAACTCCTTATCTAATGACGCTAACTCTGTAATAAGCGACGTAAACCTAACATCCAATTGATCTAGCATCTCGCTAGGTTGTATCTTAAAATGCTCAAATCTTTGCATAGCCTTGGAGAGCTGTTCTCCCTCATTTATGCAGATCCTTCACACATAGAGGCCAACTTATTCCAAATTTCCTTTGAAGTCTTACATAGCTTGATTTTGTTGAATAATCCCTCGTTGTCTATCAACACCGAGTAGATAGTGCTTTATCCAAAATTATCCCGGTTCACTCTTTCGGCGTCCATTCTACTTTCGGCTTCTCGACATAACCATCTAGATTTGCTTTAAGTTATAACTTTCATAATCTAAATAGGGCCATCTGAAAGTACATCACACATCTCATTATCACACGAACATAAACAAGTAAATGCTCTAAGTTTTCACGTGTCATAATTTGACTCAACCAACTTAGGCATCTTAGTGAAAGCCATGATATGAGGTTTTTCAAAAGAAAGCGACTAAGTTTTGAAAAATGGATCTAAACAAGCAGTTATGCTCGAAAATGCTTTGGTTTCTACATCAACCGCTCTGATACCACTTGGTGGTCCCAAGTGGCATACGAAAGGTTCTAGAATGGAGGGGGGGTTGAATAGACCCTGAAGTCTTTTTCAATTTCAAAACTTTTGTATCACTTTGAAGATTTTGAACCCTTGGTAAGCTAAGTGCTAGGCCAGGCGCTAAAGATAAGATAACTTAGACTTAGTGCTTTAGGCAATTACCAAAGTAGGGCAATGCTTGAATCGCTTAATCAGGGTTAGCATAGCGGAGTGATTTTTAAGTTTAGCGTTCTTTTAGCCAAATAGTCGCTTAACCGTTTTTAAGCCTTTTTAAAGATATGATGTGAAAGGTAAAGTACAGCAATAAAACAATAAATAACACAAGATATGTAAAGTTTACTGGGTGATGTAATCTCAGCTACGTCCTTCTTTTCCTTTACACTCGGAGGAATTCCACTAAGTTGATAATCGAAGAGTCACATAGAGACTTCTACAAAATAAAGGATAAAGAAGGTGATCTTGAGCTCCTTGATCACACAGACTTCAGCTTCAATAAAGATCTTCTTCAACAAGCTTCTCTCACACAAAAATGTTGCTTATAGATCAACTACTTTCTGGCACAGATGAAAGAGGTTGAGGGTATTTGTCACAGGTTTGTTTGATTTTGAGAAGTTCAAACAACTTGCGATATCTCAATAGGAGTATAGGGTTCTTCTATGAAGATGTTTGAGATATCGGTGACTGTCTTTGGAATCTATATGAACAATTTGAAGAATTCTGGCTATGGAGTTTATAAGCTTTTCTCAAGAATATTTTCAGCAAAGTTTGACCTTTTCTTGTGTATATACGTGTGTGTAATCTTTAGGGTTTGCTCAAGGGTACTATTTATAGAGATTTCTTAGGATTTGTTCGTTGGACACATGCAGGCGTGTGTCTCTCAAGCAGCGCGTAAATAGCTCTTTTTCTGACATTCCTGAATTTCGCTGTTATTGATTGGACATAAGCAGACTTTGAATTCTGAATTCTGAAAGTCTAGTCAAAAGATAGCTTGTCCTCAAGTCACAATTCCTTATCACATTTAATGCACTTATCAGGCATTTAATGTGTTTTGAATTTATTTTCTGTTGGAAATAAATGTCGATTGATGATTGTATTTAAGTCCTTCATCACTTGAGAATTTATTTCAGGTGAATCTGATTCTTGATCGCTTGAGTATTTTGAGCGCTTGATTCATTATTCCTTAAAAAGTCCTTTACCATTTGACAGACGCTTAAGACAATCTTTATCTTCACTTGACTTCAAACGCTGATCTTCAACTTCATCTTTGACAGACTCACCTAGAATTTTATTAGCGACTTGGTATCTAATACTTTGTCTAAAATCTATAAAGATTAAAATTACTAGCCTAACAAATAACAATACTTTCAAAGGCTTATACAAGTATTCTATGAAAGCATAAACATACATTCGTTTAGGGTTTAACATAAAATCCTATTCTTGTCATCATCAAAACATCTAACATGAAATTTTCTAACAAAAACGAGCCCAATCAACTTATGCAATAGCTCGGCTAGTTTAATTTGAGCTTAAGGAAGCAAGATGGTAAACGTTATTGACAACCCAAAATTACAAGATGGTAAACATTATTGACAACCCAAAATTACTTGGTGGAAAAGTAAAATTTAAAATTACCATGGTAACTTAAATTAAAGAAAATAAAATTACTAAAAAACAAAGTGAAATAGTTTTGGGTATTTTTTAGGGGATCTCGGCGAGTCTCAAAATAATTATATAAGTATCACATTTGGTAAGAGGGCAATCAAGTTGCGGATGCTATAGCCAAACATGGTTTTAACCACGGGGTGCATATCATGACACCCCCGATTGCGGGTGTTACTAAGTTATTAGAGAACGATGCAACTGGTCTAACTTGGCCACGTTACATGTCTATAGAACCGGGTTTGTCGGGCTAAGTCTCTAGGGTCATGCCCCTCCCCAAGCATATATAAAAAATAAAATAATAATTATATAAATATATTGGACGCACATGAGTTCTACTATATGGTAGAGATCATGTCTACTTGAATTGTATTTCTGGAGCGTTAGTATCAATTGTCACACATGAAAAAGATACTAAACGACAGGAGGATTTGTTGCTTAATTAAAGCAGTTTCTCACTAACTCATCTACAAGTTAAAAAAATGGTTAATATAAAGGTATATAAGAATTTTTTTAAAAAATTCTAGATGAGGGCATACTCTGGCACAATAAACCCCGGTCAATAGTTTTTTAAGCATGTACCATACATACCCTATAAGACTTCAAATAATGAGAGAAAAGTCACAACTCGTGACTGAACTCAGGACCTCCCACATGAAAGTAGAAGCTGATATCAATAGGCTACCAAACTTTGTATTTTATAAGAATATTTAAAGGGTGTTTGCAAACTCTTAAAAGAAATTATTATCAATTATTTATGACTTAAAATAATTAATTTGCAAGTGTTTGTGATTCAAACTTATGGTTATAATTTTATTAATTTAAGTATTGATAATAGATAATCTATGTTGATAAATGAGTGTTTAAAATCGATTATTATATTTTTTTAATTAGAATAATTTTATTCTAAGCATATTAATCACTCTTTATCTACACCATCTTTTCACACTACTTAATTTTAATTTTTATCTCAATTCTAACTATTTTCCACTTATACTCAGTTGTTTTTTCAAACACTCTTTCAATTTGATCTAGAAGAGTTACAAGTTGCTTTGTCAATTCCAACACAATGTTTGCTATGAGAAGTTGTAAAGTTTTTCAACCTGACCCTATGATGCACGGACACAGACACAGGACGGGTTAATTCTTAAAAAATTAGGACATGGACATGACTCGTGCACGACTACCCAAATTTTATATATCTATCTATATATATATATATATATATCTTATAAATATCTATTAGATAGTAAAAAACAATACTTAACATTAAACAATAAAAATAAGCATATTCTAATCCAAACAAAAAATACATAATCTTTCGCATTGGGTAAATTCTTTAATCTTTTGCAAGTTAGAAAATAGGCTAGAAATTCATATCAAATTAAGAATTAACTGCTCCCAAAGCCAAAGCAATTCGATTTTATACAAAAGAAAAAAGAAAAATACAAATATTGTAGAAATTAAACATTAAATGGTCTGATTAAAAGTTCATAACTAGGATTTTAAATTCAGGAATGGGGTATTTTGGGAGCCCAAAATCGAGAGAAGGCAGCTAGTGGCTTTCTTCAATTATCGGAAGTGGTAGCGTGATCTTTTTTCTAGTGGGATGTGGCTGTTTGATGGTGGTGGTATAAGGATTTGAAAAAGAATAATTTTTACGAGAAGTATAAGAGGGGCTCAGTTGCGAGATAAATCTGCAATGTGAGTGAGTGAGAGAAAAGTCAAACGAGTGAATTTCAATTTATTTATTTTCATTTTGACTCATGTACTTTTTTAAATACCAAAATAAGCGTCGGCATATCATACACACATCTGCTATGTGTCCGAGTCGTGTCCTCCGCATGTCCGAATTTATATTTTTGTTTTTAAAATTCAAACACGGTTTTGCCGTGTCAGACACGTGTCTTTCGCATGTCTGAGCCACGTCCAATAGTGCACGGATTGATTTTTTGGAGTGTCCGTGCATCACAAACCTGGCCCTTACCACCACACCCCCACAAAAACTGGATATTCCCTCCAAAATAAATTTTTAAAAATATATGTTTAAAACTTTTGGTACAAAAAGAATACATTACTGACATAATTTTTTTAAAAAAAAAAGGAAAAAGAAAAACCTAAGATAATGAAACAATTATTACTTCATTAAATTGCATGAAAGATCACCGTAACAATTAAACCAAAAATAAAAATAAAAAAATCAGAAAATTAGCTTATATATGTATATATTTGATTGAAATCGAGATGATTTTATACAATAAATCATCGATCCAGCGAACTCATAATCAATTTAGACTACATTACAAAGAAAACAAATCAAAATATCAAAATCAAGCGATCACAAGAAGAAATAGAAACTCTGCACAAACACAAAAACATGAACCATATTACACAAATATATACTTACATAAATACATTCAGAAACTTAAATGAAATACATAGATCAAACGAACATAAAACTTACTTAAAATAATTAATCGGTTGATTTTTCTTTTTGCTTTTTCGACGGAAACCTATGATGCACGGATACTCTTAAAATTGGACTTGTACAGTATCATACTGTTATCGGATACGATACTCTATGGATACCACCCGGATATATATCGGATACCCTTTTTATGTATCCAAAAATAAACAAAAAAGAAAATTTCGGATACCGTATCCTATACTTACGGATGCCGTATCCCGTACAAAATTTGAAGTATCTGACACGCCTTGAATATTAGACATAGTATTTTTTAATATTATATAATACTTTATAGGTTAAAATAGGAAAACAATAATGACTTTGACCGTACGTCAAAGGTTAACAAACAATAAGGAATTTTAAAGAAGCTAAAATTATTTCGGTTTCACTTCTTAATATAATTTTTCTTCTCTTACCTCCTGTGAAATTTATCATTTACACTTTATCACCAAAGATTTTGGATAAGAAGATAAATGTTGGTATCAATGAAATGATATTCTTACACCACCGCAAATGATGAATATTATGGTTACCTTTGAATTTTTTTGAATTTATAAACAATGAACCTGTGTCAGTATTGCACTTTTATTTATATTTATGAACATACAGAGTTATTTTTAAATATTATATATATATATATATATTCGTATCCCTAATGTATCGTATCCTATGATTTTAAAGTTTGTCATATTTCATATCCGTATCGTATCGTACTTGTATCCTCGTATTGGTATCCGTGCATCATAGACGGAAGCTATGTTTTCCCTAGAGAGAGAGAGAGAGAGGCTATTGGTGGAATTGAGAGACATTGTTGTTAAATAGGAAAGATATGGTAGATATTTTGTATAGCCTTTTCTTGTATATTAAGTTCTTTTCTTGTATATTAACTTATCCATTTCTTTTATATTAAGTTAGAATTTTATTGTATTCTCTCTCATGTAATAATTTATATCTTGGGTTGTAATACAGTTTTTGTTGGTCCCAAATGGCATATAAAAAGGGTTCAGAAGGGGAGAGGGGTTAATTGACCCTGAAGTTATTTTCGAACTTCAAACATTTTCTTGCCACAAAATCTTTAAAACGCTTATGAAAAACTAAGTCTATGTTTGGTTATGTTTCCATACCATGTTTGGTCCAAAATTCTTACCAAACTATGTTTAGTTCACAAAATATTTGGTCAAAAATACACTATTTTTTTTGTCCAAAAAAAAACATAATAATTATTTTTCATCTTTCTATACCTACTTTGTCCCTACACTCCTCTCTATGTGCTCTCTCTTCTCTCTCCTCTCTAATAGACAAAAATTTCATGATTTAACTGCTCTGGAAACAAAACCAAACATTATCTCACAAAAAAAACCACCCAAAAACCAACTCCCAAAATAAAATCAAATACAATCTCATCAAACACGCACGTGTCTCCATAAATTTTTCACCAATAATTCTCACCAAAATATCATTCCAAAACATAACCAAACATAGCCTAAGCGCTTAGTCTAGGGCTTAAGTAAAGATAACTTAGACTTAGTGATTTAGCAATTACCTAAGTAGGGTAACGCTTAGATTGCTTAATCAAAGTGTTTGAGATACTTGGCGTTCAACTTTATCAAAGTAATCGCTTAGTAAATTTTATATGCTTTATGACAAGTATAAGAATGATGAATGATAAAACAAACAAACAGTAAAGAACACAAGGAATTATAAGGTTCCCTGGGTGATGTAATCCCAGCTATGTCCTTCTTCTTCTTTTACACTTGGAGTAATTCACTAAATGATACACAAAGTCTTCACACAGATGGCTTCTACAAATAGTTAGCAACACCAAGATAATCTTGAGCTCATTGATCCACAAACTTCAACTCTCTAACTTCTGTTCTCTATCAAGCTTCTTTCACCCAGAAATGATGCTTGATCTTCAACTTCTTCACACAGATGAATGGTTGGAGGGTATTTATCACTGCGATTTTATTTGATTTTTGGAAGTTCAAACAACATTGGATATCTCAATAATAGATCAAGACTCTTCTAAAGAAGATGTTACATATATGGTGACTGTCTTTGAATTTGAAGAAAAGCATGGATGATTTGGAAATAAAGAATTTGAGCTTTTCTTGGAAGCATTTGGACTTTGATTTATATCAGCAAAATCTTTCAATGGCCTGGATTGTTCCACATACTCGCTTTGAAATCAAGAAAGATCAAGTTGTTTAGAATCACTGGCCCCGGATCTTCAGCAAAGCTGCTAAACGCCACTGTCCAGCACTGGCTAAATTTGCAAGCGCACTTAACATTCCTTTCCAGTTCACCCGCTAGAGAGCAAAATTGGCAACATAAATAATGTAAACCAATTGAATATCAAAAATGGGGGAAACTATAGTGATACATTGGATGCACCATTGCTTGTACGTGTTAGGATTATGCCCTCCATGCCATAGAGGAATTAGATTATTAGGGCATTACATTTATGTTGTACAAACTCTTATTCATTAATATAGGTATAGTTTTTTGTTCATATCAATCTTGGTGGCATTAATATAAGTATTGAACAAATAAGTCCAAGGTAATCAAGAGGGAGCTTCTCCTCCTCAATGATCTGAGAAGAAGGACAGTAGAAGTATCGGTTCCTTGTTTACTTAAACCAGAGTTCGCAATTTGATGAGTCTTAATTGGGCATTATGACCAAAATTGTGTGATGCTAGCTTTGAAAAGGAGTATCGATCTGTCACTTTGGATGGTGGGAGCTTGGTCATAGATATGCCAATGGAATTGACATATTCGAACATGGCTCGCCGTAATTCAATCACATTGGCATTTACTCTTGGATAGTCAATGATTGAAGTACTGGTGGCGGTAGTGTGCATGATCCTTAGACCTGAGGATTCACGAAGATTTGACTTATGACACTAAACGAGTTATTAGAGTAGTTAGATCCATTTCACTCTTTGTTGGGATCAACCTCGAAGTGCGATTCAGAAAGAAAAGTGGCAAATGTTTGGTGATTGCCAATAGGGGATTCACTATCTCGGGTAGTAACGAGTTAGTGTCCTATGTGATCATAGGTAAATGAAATTATAAATCTTTGGCCAAAGCAGGAGAATTAACTTATGTATAGTACATAAGGGTAGTTCAAAAATTTCATCTTACTATGATTCCCTAAAAGCACAATATCGAGTCATGTAAGTTTGACATATTCCATTACTCTCACTCGATCGTGATATTATAGTAAAGGGCTTATACTCACGTGGTATCTGTGATCTAAAGATTCGTATTGATCCATTCATTTCAATTGCGTTTTGATGTGAGTCCACGTGACTGGCTTAGTGACACTCACATCCTTGGTTTTCTCCCAATGCCAATTGAAACGGACCTAGAGAGTCGCGCTTAAAAGGAATTGAGCAAAGAGAATTATTTCGTTGTCAGTAACGTAATATAGGTAATTTGCTATTTGATGAGCAAATTAATTTATTTGATTAATTGGATTAATGAAAATAAATTAATAATAAATAATTAGATATATTTATTATGAACACATTAATTTATTTGATTAATTAGATTAATGGAAATAAATTAATTATAATAGATAAATAGACTTATTTATTATACTCATCCTTTTATTAAATAATTAGATTATTTAATTTGGAGGAATATTAATTAGTATTATGTTTTAATTGAATTAAAATATATTTGACATAATTAATAATTGGACTATGTTGAAAGTCAACTTAGCCCAACTATGGATGAGGGGGCGTGTGGTAGATGAATTTTAGAGGAGTTGGATGGGCTCAAGGCATTAGTTAATTCCAAGCCCATCACTCCTTATATATACCTAATAGAGGTTCAGTCAAAACCTAACTCTCACAATTAGATTTAATAGGAAAGAAAGAAGAGAAAATTTTTAAAGGTGGAGGATTTTTCGGCGAAGCTCGTTCCGGCGTGATATCTAGAGGCAGGAGTTTTGAATTGCTGCTATCCGGAAGATTAAGACTTTCATCAAAATCAAAAAGTTAGTAAAAAGGATGAAATTAGATTTCATCTTCATGCTTATTTTTCGAAAATTGCATGAAAAATTATTAAAACCCAAAAGTGATCTAATTGTGAATCTGGATCTATTTTTATCATTTTTGCTGCACACAAATACAAGATTCACAACAGTACGCCGTTACGGGTAGCGACTTAAATGCGTTGAGATTGCTAACTTCGCTTAGACCTAAATTGATCACAATTGTAGAACAGGATTTGAGTCACGGGGAGAGTTTTCTGGGGTGGTACGTAGAGGCGTTGTTATTATTGGGCTTTGTTTGATGTATTAGGGGATGGGTTAGGGCCGAAGAGCATGGAGAGGCACACGGTGGAGCAACAACTTTTCAGGATCGATATTAGAAACATTGTGAGGATTGGCGGGCCGAAGAGGATAGGTGAAGTGAAGGTGGAGAGATGGGGAGATGGGTTGGTTCATGTAGGATTTAGACCCGTTTCACTTGCGGGTAACCTGGCCGCACAAGCGAGCCTATTGCTTGGGATGTTCCCATGGAAAGGGTATACTTTGATGGAGGAGAATGGATGTTTGAAATTGGGGATTTGACGTTGCTCACGGCCTCAGCTTGGCAACCGTCGGATGAGAATGAGTAACTCGGGTGTGAGAATAGAAATGGAATCTTATTCTGGGAGGTACATCGGCTCAAAATCGAGCGAGTGGATGTCGACGATGGGGTTGAAGCTCTTATCAACGTGAAAAATGGATATGAGATTGATGGAGGGACATGAATGATATTGAAAGGTGAATTTGCTCTTGTTCACTTGGTTTAAGCATGGCGATACATTGCATTTGTTCATTAATGATTATAGAGTATTATTGTTTCATGGTTATAAGTATTCATGGGGTGCATTACACTTGGTCTTTTATGGATGATGATGATTCTTGGATATGGTAATGTTACTTTTTGATAAGAAAGGAAACTTCACAAAAAATCTAGTGCAAATTTGCGAGGATATAATTTCTATTTTCAGCCTAAACGTCACCATTACCACTTCGAATCTGCTATTTCAAAATGTGTTCCAATTAATTAAACCTTGTACATGTACAATAAGTGTGTGCAATTCACAAATAAGTATACAATTAAGGAAATAATTTATATAATTTGGTGCCCATATGCAACAGGAAATACAAGATCAAACAAGTTTTTTTTTAAAAAACAGAAGATGAAACAAGATATGCTATTCTCATGCCGGATCAGAATAGTAGCTTTTGTTATCTTAGACACATTTGGTCTATGAAGGGGCCTCCGACTTGGGATATACATGAGTCGGTAGGAAAATTGGAGTGTAAAATTAAAGTACGAATGATTGGAAAACACGTACTGCTCCATAAAAAAAATATTCACTACTACATTCAACATCTTCATTCACTTACCTTGCTATGTAGAATCTGATGTTTCTCTATAACGGCACACTGCAATGTGTGTAACTCAGAGAAAATTAACGTCATATGTTTGTTGTTCTATATTTATTTGTGCAACATATGATAGAAATGTTAAACAAATCTTAACGAACAATCTGAAAATGCAATGAAGGATGAGGAATTTTTCGAGGCGAGAATTAACTCTATCCTTAACACAAAATTGCCCCGGCTATAGGTGCTACCTTCTTTGACAAAACATGTCCCAAGATACAATGAAAACGTTTCTGAAGATTAAACCACTTTAATCTCAGAAAACTATGAACTTTACTATACTGCTGAAATCTCAAGAAAAAGATGAAGATGTGATGAAGAACTCAAGAACACTTAGAGAGAATGTTTTGAGTTGGTGTGAAAAATTTGATTGCTGGAGAAGGCTATATATAGCTGAAAAAATCAGACAGAATTAAATCCTAAATTTGATCTGCCATTTACTATTTATGCAACAACAAACAATTTCAGCTGTTACAGATATAGTCACTGTTGGACTATTGACTGCAGTCAATGGTCCTTCTAGAAGGCAGATTAAAATTCAAATTTAAAAAATGTGGTCAGCATTTTAAATTCAATTTGGGTTTTAATAAAATCAGATTACTTTCTTGTTGAATTTTCTGGATAGGCCCAAATAAACTTTATCCAAAAAGATTAATTGTTAAGCCCAAGCCCACACTATTCACACCTCAAGTCTCATGCCACATGCCCAGGCCCGCGAGCCATGACCCGACCCGACCCGACCCCGAGCTCGAGTCCATGGTCCGAGGTCCGGTCTGATCCACCGGACCACCCAAGTGAAGAACTAAGAAATTGTGCCTAAGCCAAATTGCATAGCTCCTCTCCCTTTTACACAAAGACCTAAAGTGGATGACCCAAGCGCCAAACCCTTATTTTGAGGCAAGGACTTATAAACCCAATTAAATTGTGGTTTATATCTTATGTGAGATACATAAGTTCAAACACCTCACTTTAGCACTTAATTTCTCATTCGTTACAAGTCCAATTTGAGAAACTCAAATGCTAAACTCATCTACTCGAAACGTAAATTACGATTATCCAATAATCTTTTGTACCCTAAATACTTACGGTGTTTGAATTTCGTACACAAAAGTAGTGGAAACGATCCTTTGTAAAACCACATTTTATCCAATGATCCCCCGCACGAATGAAATTAATGCAATGCATGTTCTTGATATTTCGATTGAAATTTTATCACATCAGAAGAGGTAGCTTTTGGCTTTGAACCTTTCCTAGTAAAATATCATCGGATTTACTAGGCTACCCAATGAACGTGATATCTTGAATTGGTCAGTCGTTCGTGTAAACCCAGACAACGATAGTCACATAATAAACTTCCAGTATTTTTTTAGTTCTCACGGTTGGGTCCATTTTGGCCGTGGCACCCCCTCTTGGTTTCAGTAGTGTTTACATTTTATTCAATGTTGAGGTGGCCTACACCTCATACTTACAACTTGCAGGTTGCACTTCTTTATCCTAGGCAATGGGTTTAGAGTTTATGTGATTAAACTCTTAAGTGCCTTACTGAATATTCACAGCTTAGTTGTCCCATTGAACCAAGATCTTGGGATCTCCAGTCACCATGGTTGGGTTACCACTGTGTCCATTCTTTAATCTGTAGACTTTAAACCCATTGCTCTTGATAGGTATTCTACTTGATCTCTAGGCAATCCTTTCGTCAAAGGATCTGCAATATTCTCCTTTGATTTCACATAATCAATGGAGATTATTCCGTTGGAGATCAACTGTTTAATGTATTGTATCTACGACGAATAAGTCTAGACTAACCATTGTACATACTATTTTGCGCTCTACCAATTTCCGACTGACAGTCATGAATTAAGATAGGGGCACTGGTTTATCCCAATAGGGAACATCTTCTAAGAAATTTCGTACTCACTCAGCTTCTTCACCAGCTTTGTCTAAAGCTATGAATTCTGATTCCATTGTGGATCGGGCTATGCAAGTTTGCTTAGATGATTTCCATGACACTGCTCCACCAACAATGGTAAAAATGTACCCACTCGTGGATTTAGAGTCATTTGTGTCTGATATCCAATTAGCATCGCTGTATCCTTCTATTACACCTGGATATCTTGAGAAGTGTAATCCAAAGCTCTTTGTGTGCTTTAAGTACTTAAGGACTCTAGTTAAGGCCTTCCAATGGTCTAACTAGGATTACTCGTGAACCTACTCAACTTACTCATAGAGTAAACAAGATCAGGGCGGGTATAATTCATGATATACATCAAACTTCCAATGACCCTAGCATACTCTAACTGTGATATGGGTTCACCATAGTTTTTCGCATAAATTAACGCTCATGTGTACTAGCGTCTTAGCAATTGCATTGTCGCTGGGTAGGAATTTTTCCAGAATTGTCTCAACATAATGAGACTGTGACAGTATGATTCCTTCAGATGTCCTTAAGATTTTAATCCCAAGTATGACATCTGCCAACACAATATCTTTTATGTCAAAGTTGTTATTTAACATTCCTTTAGTATTCATGATGATTTCATGATTACTTCCCATAATTAGCATGTCATCGACATAGAGACAAACTACAACATATGTGTTATGTGTTTGTCTAACATACACGCATTTGTCACATTCGTTTATCTTGAAACCATTTGACAATATAGTGTTATCAAATTTTTCATGTCATTGCTTTGGCGCTTGTTTAAGTCCATACAAGGACTTTACATGTTTACACACCTTTTTCTCCTGCCCAGGAGCAACATACCTCTCGGGTAATTCCATATATATTTCTTCATCTAATTCTCCATTCAGAAACATAGTCTTAACATCAATTTGATGTATCTCAAGTTTATGCAACGTGGCAACAACGATGAATAATCTTATGAATGTTATTCTCGTTACCGGAGAATAAGTATCGAAGAAATCAAGACCCTCCGTTTGTCAGTATCCTTTGACTACTAGACGGGCCTAATACTTATCAATAGATCCATCAGTCTTATATTTTTTTTTCATAATCCATTTACAGCCTAAAGGCTTACTTCCCTTTGGAAGATCAACCAACTCCCGAGTATGGTTCTGCATAATAGACTCAATTTCACTTTTGATAGCCTCTATCCGGAGCTGAGCATCTGGAATGGACATTGCCTCCTTAATCGCCTTTGGCTCACCTTCTAATGTATAATATACAAAGTCGTGACCAAACGTTTTTGAAACTTTTGCCCTTTTGCTATGTTGTGGTTTTTCATCCCAGGATTAGAACTACTCATAGACGCTTCATGTGTTCTTTTAAGAGGATTTTCTATAGTTCTTTCCTTATTTGGAAAGATATCCTCAAAGAAAGAAGTACTTCTAGATTCCATGATAGTACCTTCATGAATCTCAGAAATTTTAAATTTATGTACTAGAAATCGATAGGCGCTACTATGAAGTGAATAATCAATGAATATGCAATCAATTGTTTTAGGCCTTATCTTAACTCGTTTGGGTTTGAATATTTCTACCTTAGCCAAACACCCCCATACTTTAAGGTACTTATATGAAGGTTTGTGACCTTTCCAGATTTCATAAGGAGTCTCACTCCATCTTTTGGGAGGAATTTTCTTAAGTATATAATTGGCGGAGAGGATCACCCCCTCTCACAAATTCTGAGGTAATCTAGAATTTATCAACATCGCATTCATCATTTCTTTGAGAGTGCGATTTTTGCGTTCAGCAACACCATTTGATATAGGTGAATATGGTGTTGTCGTTTGATGAATAATTCGAGAGTTGGTACAGAATTCATCAAAAGGCGCTCCATATTCTCCACCTCTATCACTTCAAATAGCTTTTATCCTTTTCCCAAGTTGATTCTCAACTTCATTTTTTGTAATGTGTAAATGCTCCAAGCGCTTCGTCTTTACTTCTAAGTAAATACACATAACAATACTTTGCGCAATCATCTATGAATGTAATGAAATACTTTTTTCCACCTCTAGTTTGCACAAACTTTAAGTCACAGATATTGACACGACAGAATCTTACGTGTATGCACAGCAAGTGTACTGGTCGTGTGTAGTAATAAAATGGATGTTAAGTTCGAATTATCATCTCCACAGGAACAACTACTATCTAAGTACCGAGACTACTGTATTACTCTTTTCTAAGTTAGATCGGTTGATAAGAGGTTGAATTAAACTAGTTAATTAAGTTAACTACTAAAACAGTTTTAAAACCAAATAAGTGGAGGAAACAATAGAAGAGAAGCGATTAAGGCACATGGTTCAACCATTTATGTATTTCGATTGTGATTAAGGTTCTATTGAATTATTAGATAGATTTAGCTAAGACGAAATTCTCTAACATACGTACTACCCAATCTCTTGGCATAGCAACCCTACCTTAGTTAACGATTTCCTATATATCTCTATATGAAAACCCGGCTTAACAAAGATGCATTTAAGGTCTAGGAATTCCCCACGTGAATGGAAAGCCACCTAAAGAAACTTAGTCTATCTCTAGTTGGTTTAACTATAGGGTATTCAATATTTATATCTTCCCTAGGTTATTATCTCTCGATCTCTAACCTAGGAATTTTATCGAACACTTGGTGATCAAACAAGTGAAGCATTGAGATCAAATATTGAATACATAACTAAAACCAACATTAATCCAATAAACACCAAAACAACAACAATCACAATAATATAAACGGCCTAGCCAAGGCCTTAATCAAATAAGTTTAGCTTATGTTCACGTCACAAATATGGATTTGAATCATACAAGTCATAGTAAAGAGTTGGACAAATTTAAGAAATAAAGATAGAATAACTCCCGAATAACCGTGATGAATGCGATCCCTCAAGGAATTCTCCGTCGTCTTGTGAATCCGGATGTTCAACGAGGCATTATGACGTTTGATTCTTGCTCCGAAGTGCTTCTCTCCCCCTCCTTGGGTTGTGGCTGCCCCCCTAGGGTCTTTAGAGTGTATTTGGGGCCTCCCTTTTTCAAATGACCAGAATGGTCTATAAATAGGCACTTCCGCTGCCTTTAACGCCACAGCGTTGGGTGTTGAATGCCACGGCGTTCAGTTTCTGCTTAGAACGCCGCGACGTTGGTGATGAACGCCACGGTGTTGGTGATGAACGCCGCGGCATTCCCTTACTGCTCCGTCTAGTTTTGGTAAAATATTCATAACTTTCTCTACCGATGTCGGAATAAGATGATTCAATTTTATGTAGAATCCTAAGACAAAGATATACAAATTTCAAGAAGACATAAAATCTAAAATCAAACGTTAAGGATGATAAAATTGTCTCACAAGTCACTGAATGAGAAAACGCCATCATAAGACATCTCTTCCGATGGCTTTTTCACCTCCTTCCCTGCATATCTGATCTTTGTCTTCAACATAAGAAATGTACCTTCGCCTCTTATCTTTCCATTGGTATACTAAGTGTGTAGTTTGGACATGGGTAGAGAAATCTATTATATAAACTCTAGCACTACGCAGATAGCATTTTACCCTGTTTTGTATCTTTTTGCATGATTAACCTTCAACCTTGTTCTTTTCCTCCTAATGTTATGTTATTCTATAAAATATGAGAAAACAAAGATCAAAGCACCATATGTGATCAAATTATCAAAGAAACCATCAAAATCAATTTGCTAAAGGGGGCGAATCGTGTGTAAAATTGGCATATATCAACACCCCCACACTTATCAATTGCTCGCCCTCGAGCGATTAACCATACGAAATAGCGATCCACCAACAATCAAAAAAGGAAAAACGAAACGAAAACTACTAACTAATCTCACTTTCGTGGAGTATACGATTGCACTTAGCTCATGCAATAAGCCTTTAAACCTTTGAGTTGCCGCAAAGGACGAGTTATAGTCTCGTGAGGGTTTGCAGACAATATACCCACAAAATCGAAGGATTTTCAACCCCGACCAACCAATCAATATGATCAATAGTAAAACAATGACATGAATTTATCTTTTAAAGCTCAATATTACATGTGTACACATCAAACGCTTGCTCATGTTATTCCTGACTTGAAAAGGTCATCCGAAGGGTGTAGTGATAATAAGTCTAAGGTATTATAGTCAAATGGCATTCTTTCCAATTCTCAAACATTCGTCCCATATCTACAACTTTCGATTACTCACAAGGTACAAGAATTGAAGAAAAACCTCATAGCCATTTAAATTTCATCACTTTTGTTGGTCCCAAGTGGCATACGAAAGGGTTTAGAAGGGGGGGGGGTTGAATAGACCCAGAAGTCTTTTTCGACTTTAAAAAGTTTCGTATTAAAAGGTGTATATGGACGCTTGAGATAACAGACGCTTGACTGAAGCGTCTACTTTGAAACTTAGGCGCTTGGTGAAGCGTCTCTTTTGAAGACTTGATTTTTAGAAAGTTAACTTAGACTTCAAGATTTGAATACTATAACCAAGTAGGTTTAAGTGTTCACTTCTTTTGATCAGTGTTAGCACATCGGAATTGATTTTATAGTCTTCTCCCTTTTTAAAAGGTGTTAGCGTAACTTGAACAATACTTAGTTTCTTAGCTTTTGATTTTGTTTTACTTAATCAGTTTATGCAATGAGATGATAAAAGGAAATTGACTGTAAAGTAAATGACACAAAATTTGTAAGGTTCGTTGGGTGGTATAATCCCAACTACGTCCTTCTTCTCCTTGAACACTTGGAGGCAATCCACTAAGATGATTCTCAAAGAATCACACAGAATCTTATACAAATTAGGGAGAGATGGATGTTAATGACTTGAGCTTCTTGATCACACAAATTTCTGCTACAAATCACTTCAATCCCTTGCTTCTTTCACCCAGAAATATTGCAAGTATCCTACTTCGACTTCACACAGATCGCGAGGCTAGGATAGGGGTTTGTCTAGAGGTTTGTTTAATTTTGATGAAGTTCAAACAACTTGGTAATATCTCAACAGTAGTGTAGGTTTCTTTGAAAAGAATATTTGAGATATTGTTTAACTGTCTCAGGAGTTTGAAGAAAAATGAAGGAATATTTTCTTTGAATCTTCTGTTTTTTTTGAGATTGTAAGAAAATGAGACTTCAATCCAACAACAATTCGGCTTGATAAAAATGTTCTCTCTGTCGTGTGTTGGCTTGTTGTTGAAATCTTATTTATAGGCATACTTGGAAAAAGGTGTCCGTTTGACCTATGCACAAGCGCGTGTCTCTTACTTCCGCGAGTCAACAACTTTTGTCCTTTTTCCTGGAAATCTGCTGCACAAGAGTTGGTGCTACAGTCTTAAAAAGTTGTCAGTCAATAAGGGTGGCTTCTCCATACGTCTGAAAGTGCTTATCGCATTTAATGCTCTTATCAGCATTTAATGTATTTTGAAATCAATGCCCGTTAGCACTTAATGCACTGAGAATAATTGCATTAATACTCCTTCTGGACTTAGAAATAAATTCAGGTGAAATAAGCCTTTGATAGATGCTCAATCAACCTTGATTTACTCTTGTCCTTAGATTAACGCTTGATGTAGCTTGAACAAAACTGGACGCTTAGGAATCTTCATCTTCATTCAGACTTGAGACGCTTGAGTCTTCAGACCTTACTTCTGATGAACTCACTCAAAATAAATCAGACGCTTAGTCTAAGATTTCTTAGCCTACCAATCTAGAGTAAAAACAAAGCAAAGCCTATTTAGCCTATTACAAATTTAACACTTGAAACTTATACAAGTTTCTCAAGTAAACTTAAACTTACATATTTTGGGGTCTAACAAATAATCCTCATTGTCAACATCAAAACATCTAACATGAAATTCCTAACAATTTCCTCCTTTTTGATGATGGCAATACTTACTCTTTTATAGTTCAAGAGTTAGACAACCAAGAATGAAAGTTACTTTGGTTAGATTAAACAGTTACGCTTCAACGAGATGTTTCAGCTCGAAAAATGCATTTTATATATCTTACAAGCATTTTTACAACTGAAAGAAATATCTACAAGAGACAAGAATATAGATAATGCAAACATGATGCTTTTAACGACTTGATCTGATTTTGTATCGGCTTGGCATTTCAGCTCGGAATGCTTCAGTTAAGTTATCGTCCAAAGTCATCATTGCTTCATGATCACTGTTGATCACGAACTTATTCTCTTCCAATTGTCTCTTCTTGAAAGCTATGAAATGTCTGTCCCATTCATACGGATCAATACCTATATACCTTATGCAAATTCTGAAAGTTTGGTCAAAGTTAGACATTCGCCTCTCTTCAACTAAAACTCGCGGATCAGTTAGTTCTGGAATTGAAGCTCTTTGTAGAGGTATGTCAAACTGTTCTAACCTTGCTCTTGTGGGTATAGGTAGATTTGGATATAACGCACTTGGAGTTTTCCTTAATGTTCTACTAGACGCTTCAACAGGGTTACTTTGTATCCAAGATGGGAGACCAAGTGCAGAAGGAGCAGGAGTTAATTCTTGACGCTTAGGTGTAGGAGGAAGTTCTTGAGCTTTTGAACTAGACGCTTTCCTCTTTTCGCCTTTCTTCTGTCCTTCCTTCTTCTTCTCTTCGCCCATATTCCAATCATCAGATTTTAAGAAATGATCTGTAAGTAAACTTACCTAATGAGCAATCTGAGACATTGAGTCTGTAAGATCATCCAGACGCTTTTCAAAGCGTTCCTTTAGTGCAAGTAGCTTGGCGTTGGTAGAATCATTGACAGATGTCTCTAGGGTCTCGAGGCGCTTGTTTAATTCATCCATCATGGCCAGTTGGTTTGTGTGAGTTGCATCATGCATATCTTGAAAATCATGTCGGCACTCACCAACTGCCGCTTGAGCCGAGCTGCGCATATGAGCAATTTGGGCGCTCATAACATGCGACTCAATCTTTGCCAAATCTTTTTTAATCCAATGGAGGGATTCTTCATTTTGAGCTGTATGGTCATTAATATCCTCCAAAACGGATTGAGCAAAGGGATGAAAGATTGACTCTCATTAGAAGGAACCGCTTGAGGAGTCGTTCGCTTGAATCGAGATGTATGTTTGAGAGAGTCGAGGGGAGGTTGGTATGAGAGATCCAAAGCAACAGGTTCTTGAGCGTCAGGAATATTTTCTGGTGGAGACGCTTGAACTTGTTCTTCAGCAGACGCTGGAATACTGGGGACTTCGGAAGTAGACACTTCAATTATTTTGGAAGGCGCTTCCTCAAGTGTTGACTCTGTTTGGCGAAAGTCATCAAATTGGAAGATCCAAGAAGCTAAATCTGCAAGGGAGGTGGTCGACGCTTCCAGAAGCTCTGTCAATCTGGATCTTGAAAGACAGGTACCAACGATGAATGTGCGGAGGGGACTATCCATGGCCCTGATGTACATTGGACCAAGAATGATTCGGAAAGACTTTGGAAGGCGCTTGATAGATGGAGAAGATAGAATCTGAGTGTATTGTCTTGAAATCCTATCAAGCAATCAGTTGGAAGAGTCTTTGTACGCTGATCTTCAGGCACATAAGCAGCGTAGTACTCTTCTAAATAAGGATATATAGCTTGAGCTATGCCCTGATTCCGTTCGAGCAAAGAGAGGACATAGTTATAATGGCTGAGTACCTCTCTGCGGATGGAGGGGAGCAAAGGATATCCTCTAAAAGAATTGATGACTGAGCCGTTCCAAGTTCTGAGATTTGTAGTGAAGATGTGGTCGAAATGTTGTAGAGGAGTCATAATCTTCACCATCAAATTAAAATTGTCTTCACAATGGCTAGGATCAAAGTCCAAACTTGTAATGACTGAACTGCCACTGTGGACGCTTGAGCGTTGAACAAGAAAGATGATATGGATAATCTGTGAAGCTCTTGACGCAGACACTGTTCAATCTGGTGACGAATAATGGGGAGCTTTAGAACAGGTCTAACTCTTTGTTGACGCTTCTGCAGGCAATACTTGGCGAACTGGTGCTTCTTGTCATGCATTCCTATGCCAAACAAATGGGGAGCTTGAACTAACTCTGTGAAGGTATACTTGTTTCCAACATACGCTTCAACCCAATTGACTTCATTCATGCAGTAGTCTGTGCCAGCGTTTACAATCGCTCTATTGCCTTCATGATGAATGTCTCTGATAGACTCGAATCGGTATCTATCAGTTTGATAATTGTCATTCCAGACGCTATCAAAATAAGTATCACCTTCTGTCTGGATCATGTCTGTTAAAGATGCTAGACGCTCACCGACATGAACTACTTTGTTCTTCCATAGACGGAGTGGATTATTTAAACTTAGATTTTCATGACTATGGGCAATATGAGGGAAATGTGTGTAGCCTTCTCTATTCAAGACAACCTCCGAAGGATTTAGAAAGCTTGGGCGATGAGGCTCATACACACGAATGTTGTAGTCCCTCAGAGAAAAACCAGTAGACTTGCTATGGCCGTGATCTAAGAAATAGCCTAGCTGTACATCACATCGCGGAGTTCTTCCTCCTTGACGGTTTTGCTAGAAAATGAAAGTTGAGGGTATATGATCAGGAGTGCGGCCATGCTGAACAGCAATGTAATACTGTCTCTCAATCTCTGACGACTCACGGCTAAAGATTGTGTTTTTAATATGAGTGTCAACTTCAATGAGTGTGGCAATCTCTTGCTCAGCAGCAACATATCTATCTTCGTTTTAGCCTGCTGGAATAAAATCTTCTTGAAGAGCTGGTGGAATATAATTGATTGAATGATCAATCGTCTTTAGAGGATCCAGCTTAAAGAATTACCTTGCTTGTGAAACGTCTTCAGCAGCGTTCTGACCTTCTGAGCGTGCCTCTATTATAGCCTCTATTTGACTTTCAGACACAGATTGTAGCGGGACCCCTTCCGATGTAGGTTCCTCGGCATCTAATGCAACGCTTGTTGCAACATCTTCGGCAAGGGCCACCACTGTTTCTAGATTTACATCCAGGTGGATGTCTGATGATGCTTCAGCAGCAACTGGAATTAAAGCTGTAGCACGTGAAATATCCTCTATAAGAGCAGGATCTTCTACAGATGTAGGAAAAGAAACGCTGTGGGAAGAAATAAACTTACCCTAAGAACTTATCTCAACAGCAGAATCTTGAGCGCTTGGCTCAACTTTCTCAGGCTCTTCAGGAACAGGGTCAACTTGACGCTTGCGTGTCCTGGTACGCTTGAAAATCTTTTTCACGTTGACTCCTTCAATGATTTTAGACGCTTGGGCAGGAGGAGCAGTAGCTGGCTCATCAAAATCTATCTGTTTAATGATTCCTTCCAGCTTCCTCCGCTTCAAAGGTAACTTGTCCAGAGCATCCTCGTCAGTTTCCTCATCATCTAACTGAGGAGCAGGAGCAGCTTGACTTTAGGCTTTCTTGGGGCCATCCTCTTTGTAGCAGTCGGACGCTTCATGGCTTCCTGTTCAATTGGACACTCCGCCTATTCAACAGACGCTTCACGTACAATTTGACGCTCAGACAGTGGGTTTGCAGCACCACCAACTTTGGGAGGGTTGAAAAGGTTTATTAAAATCCTTTTTCCCAGAAACTTGGTCTTATTCAGGGGAAGACCATAGGAGTGAACACAATCTGATCTGTACAGAAGTTCACTCAAGACGAGTCCATAGGGCTTGTTAGGAGTGGTCAAACAATCCCTAAATCTCCCAAAGATATATTGACTCCAATTGATCTTGATGGAGAGGAGTATAGCGGTCATCATCTGAAATTGGGTTGGGTTGACCTTGTCAAACGTTCCCACTTTGCATTCAACAATCTTGCTACAGAAATCAGCCAATAACCGGTACTCAGATACCAGATCTTTCTTTTCGAAGTACTGAGTGTAGGATACTCCATCATAAGCCCGTATGACCGACCATGCTTCTTTCATTTGTGCCAGAGTGACACTATCCAGCGAGTCACCTTCATTTGGAAGACTAAAGTTCTGAGCAATGGAGTCAGCAGATAGCACGAACTCCTTTGCTGGCTGTTTCTTGGACAAAGGGATCAGGCAAGAAATAGATTTTTGGTCTTCGGAGAGTTTTGCTGTTCTCCAAAAGGTATCAACCTCTGTGGGAAAGAAATATGAATACTTAGTCAAGAAAGTCTTGAGCCCAGCCTTGATAACGATATCCATATATCATGCAAGTTAATCTGGGGCTGCTCGTACAAGAATTTCCAATCAACAATAAGGCCCTCAGGACCTTGATGACTGCCTCAACGGTAGAAGATATAGCTTTCTTTGGTGCCATTAGAGATTTAGAGGAATGAACTGAGATTTCTTTCGCTTTGATAAAGAGAGAGAGTTGCAAAAGTTTTTTTTTTCAGTAATGGTGAATAACTTCGTATGCAAAAAGAATTTAACTGAATCAGCAAGGAATTTTGAAAAATGTGTTCTCTCTTCTTCAAGATTAGACACGTGTAAGTTATTTTAATCTCAGTAAATGCCACAGATTGAAATACGGACGCGAATTTTAAGTAAAAGAGGGAAGTTACAAGAGGTAACTGCCGTATATAAAGTTTTACATCGAATAAAAAAAAATTAAAACGTTTGGGATTTTCAGAGGGTAGTACATGCGCCTTGTGATACATTAACACTTTCACAGACACGTGCTCTTTCTGAACTGTCATTTTGAAAAGTCTTTGATTACCCGCCAGTTTGATGTGATAGAGACGTGCAGATAGAGTACAATATAGACTATGAGTCTATCTACTTTATCAAGAAGCGTGTAAAATTTATGCATGAATTTTATAAAGGTTTTAATGTTAAGGTATGAATGGAATTGGTTCAATGGTTAGTACGTATAACGCTTGATATTATAAATTGTTTTGACCTTTTGGAGAATGAGACGCTTGGAATTTTAAAGTCTTTTTATGTTTGAGCGTCCAATAATTATGCCTAATAATGCCGAGCATTGATGATCATGCATATGATAAAATTTTGATCATTGACGCTTGCATATTTATTTCAAGTATACTTTTGAGGTTCCCCTATATCAGTAAATGTAATAATTTCAAAATTATTTTGACATAAATGAGATGGATTCTCCCTAAATTATATGTTAATAAAGTATGATGCGTAGTGACTAAGCATTTAAATCGATCATACCTAATTCACTTCTCAAAGTGAGAAAACATTGTTCCTTTGCGCTTCGGTAAAGATATCTGCTAATTATTTGTCAGTTCCATAAATGCATGGAATATCTTTCTTCTGAACATGGTCACAAAGAAAATGGTATCTAATGTCAATATGCTTGGTTCTGGAATGAAGAACAGGGTTTTGAGTCATGGTTAGGGCGCTTTGGTTATCACAATGAATAGGGGTTGGACCTAGGATTATTCCATAAATCTCTAAGTTGTTGCCTCATCCATAACACTTGTGCACAACAACTTCCTGCAGCTACATCTCGGCTTCGGCTGTGGAGGTAGCTATGGACTGTTGTTTCTTTCTATGCCATGAAACTAACCTATCACCTAGAAATTGAAATGTACCACTAGTACTCTTGCGATCTATTTTGCAACCTACAAAATCTGCGTCTGAGTATCCAATTAGTTCAAAAGGAGAGTCCTTGGATACCACAACCCCACGTGTTGTGTGGCTTTTAGGTATTTAAGGATTCTTTTGGCGCAATTAAGTGTGATTCCTTTGAATCAGCTTGAAATCATGCACACATGCATACCGAAAACATATCGGGTCTTCTAGCAGTAAGATAAAGTAGTGATCCAATGATACTCTATAATTAGTGATATCAACCTTCTTCACACTTTCATCTTTATCTAACTTAAGCGTTTGACTGATGGAATTTTTGAAGATGATGCATTTTCCATAACAATTTTTTTTTTCATATCCGTGTATATTTAGCTTG